>JAXCLR010000092.1:44832382-44864632 GCA_035584095.1 Annona squamosa
TTTTTAATGGCACCGGCTGCCAGCCTGACATGCCAACCCTCGCTTTTTTCCCGGGCTTGGGACCGGCAGTAAGATAGCAACATCATATTAACAACACATGCTTTATATATTTTTTGAATCATGCACACTTGTCCATGTTATAATGGATTCAAATATTATTATAATCTCATGGCGCGATTATAATTTTGTGGCCAATTATTTTGGATTAAGGAATGATCATGAAAGGGCAGCCATTAAAACCCCCAAAAGATGGGTTGCAGACAAAATATGTTGGTCCAACCGCAAATGTTTTCTAATTGAATATGTATTATGATTCAACATTATTGGCCACCTAAATCAACCATATAAATGCTACTAAATGGTTTAAATAAAGTTGGTCATTGAAAATTTTATCCATTAAAGAGATAATTTTTTTTAAAAGGACCTATTGTGATGGCCAAAACAAACAAAGGGTTGCTGAAATCAAATTTCATGGTTACCTTATATTTTAATTTTCATGAAGTTCAAGCATATCCCATCGATAATTTTTAAATTAAAAAAGGAGTCTAGTTAACTCATGTACAAAGATGTGTTTCTATTTTGAGATGAATTGTTATAATCTTTATAGAATCTCATGGTTTCTATTTTGGGATGGATTATTCTAATCTTTATAGAACTGCATGCATGAGGTGTGCATGTATATGCATGATTCCATACTTACATGCCAATTTCATGCCAATTTGTTATTTTCATCCAAATAATTATTTTTTTGAACAGATGATTGAATTTTTTTACATCAATAGATATATATTACTATATGTAGATTTCATGTCTTAATTGTTGTTTCGTTGTTTCTATTATATGTTGTTGCCATGATTAGGAATATTCTTGGTATACGTCGTATAGGAAATTATATTTTCTATTAATATCCCTTCATATTCATCTTGGTGTGACAGTGGCTATTAATAGATTTAAAATAAAATAAACTAATAATAATCTCTTAAGCATGCAATATATGAATAATTATATAAGTTATGATTATTAAATTTTTATAGTGAGATTATATTCTATGATATGACTAGAGATTAGTGTCTAGGCAAGAGGTATTGAAGTGGATAATGTGGTTATTTAATTAGGTCACTGTTATGCAGGGGAAGCCTCCCATGCCCCACCTTACTTACCAGGCTAACCAAAAGAAATACTAAAGCGTTTAATTGCATATAATGAATTTAATAATTATTATTATTGAATTATTCATATATTTTATACTTTATAATTTGAGTAAGAGTTGTGAGGGCCAGGTATTTTATTTTATTTTCATTATAACTCTTCTCTATTTACGAGGTAACTTATGAATATGCTATTAGAAATTTATGATGTTTATGGATGCATAACATATATGGACATGACATCTAGGGGAAGTCTAGTGCATATATGTATGTATTATGATCTTAGCACATTAAATATAAATTTAAAGATGTATGATTAGCGTACCATTATTGAGCACTATGACTATTTTTTTCCTCGCAGAGTAGGTATAGGGTTCGACCTGCCCGGTCACGTCACGGGAGTCAAGGGGCAGCGCTCCTGAAAAATTTTTTAATTGTTAAGTCGTAGGAATAGGAAAGTAAATTACTAATTGCGATTAGACCCGACTATGCTCTAGCACGGCCTGACTCAATAGGGATTTAGTTAGCAAGGGGAGCCCGCACACTAGGGCTTCGTTTTCATTTGCGCTTGACTACCTTTCCTTCTTCTTCTCTTCCTATTCTCTGCTTCTTCTCTTCTTTCCCTTCTACTCAGTCCGATTTAACCGTAGTTCTCTTTAAGAAAACTCTACCGACTGCCTTGAAGATCATCGATTCTAATCAAGAAAGCTTTGAATCTTTGCAATTCAAGTCTAGGATCGCTGTTTTTGGAAAAAATCATGATCAAGGTAAGTAGATGTCGCCCCTTCTTGATTTAGTGATGAAATTCCATGTTAAACATGATATAAGACTGGTAGGAATGTGTAATGCCTAACAACTTCATGATATGGGGCATAGGATTCGAAACAGTTCGAGTAAATAGGGTTCATGAGGAATTGTAATTTCTATAGAGCAAAAAACTTATTAGCAATTTTGATATTGTTGAAATGTGACATTAATCGATTTGGCATAAAAGAGAGTATGAATTGAAAGTTCTCTTATTTCGCACCTATTATATGTTTGGTAAAATGCTTGTGTGACAGTTTTATATGTTGAATTTAAAGTAAACTTTGTTGATGTTGTATGTGCGGTTTGTGACATTTATCATTGTCTGTTATGTATTATGTGTTATTTAAAATGGTTGATTGTAAAAGGATTGTTCATGGCCCCTAATTGGCATAAGAAGATCGTTGTTCATGGCTCTTGATAGATATGAGTAGAAGATTGTTCTTATCCTTCTATTTATACATGGTTATATGCATACGATCTTGGGAGTGGGTGTTAGACCCATATATGTTATCTTGATCACTACATGTGCATCCATATTTTACTTATTTTCACTTTGTGCTAACCCTCATTTGCTTACTGAGTCTATTTAAACTCATATGGTTTGTTATTTTGCCTTTAGATCACATGTCAGTCAGGAACCTCAAGATGGGGTAAGTTGAAGATCAAATCTTGGAGACCATTAGCACAATATCTTAAATTACAATTATTTTAAAATTCATGCACTTTTGATATTCGTACATGTAGACGATTATTGAGACAGATGTACTTGACAAACATATTGTATTTGGTATTTTGAATTAGATTATAATCTATGTGGATGCATATATATATATATAATCATTTAGTTTGCTTGTTGTATACGGATAACATTCAATGATTTTCTTTCTATATGAATGTTCTTATTATATGAAGATAAAGTGTATAAATATATGTTTGAGTGTAACATTTTGAAATAAAATTGAAATTTCTATGAATGTCAGGTCGTATATTCCATACCACCCCTTATATATTATGGGAAGATACTGTCGAATTTTTCTTAGGTTGTATAGTACCCATTGATTAGTTATTAAGTATATCTAGAAATAGGGCGTTATGGGAGTTCACAAGTTGCTTAGTTTTGTATATTAGAAAGCTAATAAGTTAGTGCTTTCTATTAAAATTAATATATTATTGTGTAAACTTTATCAATATTCATAACTGAATATATATGTTATTATTATTATTGTTTCCAATTCATGTGTATAGAATGTTGATTTTATTATGCAATTTATATTTAATCATTTATGAATATTCTGGTATTCCTAGTTACCCCATAGGGTCTAGAATACTTAGCTTTCAAAATTATTAAATAATAAAGAAAATATTTTGGTTCATTTTCTCATAACAGAAATTATATTATAGTTAATTTAAACAATTTATGTTTAGTAAATATTGATTACTCATATATTTTTAGTTACCTCCAAAGGTCTAAAATATTCAGTTAATCAAATTTATTAAACAACAGGAGAATATTATAATATATTTTCTCTCATAAAAAGAATCACATTAAAGTATATTAAAATATAGTTATGCTCAAATGTGACTATAATTCAATTTTGTCAATAACTAAAATAATTTATTATGTTTTGTGTGATATTTATAAAATTTAGCTATGATGGTTTATCACTTGAATTGCCACATGGAAGATTATCTGAATTACAAAAATAACTTGAAATTAATTATGTTTCTTTAGTTTAACTCCTACTTACATTCAATCTCATATGTTTTACATACCAACACTAAATGAGTAAAAATATACTAGTTAGCATGAGCAACTCTTAATTATCTTAAGCTGTTTTGACTTAGACCTAGCCCTTCGAATTCAAAGGCCTGACAAACTCACCTCTAAAAGTATTGAAAGTGAAAAGGTAAAATTTGATAAGTAAGAGCATTCTAATAAATTGTCGCTCATGATAATAAAGAGCACAATCAAAAAGACTATTAGGGGTTCCATTGCTGGCTTTGAAGATGATAATGCTAAAGCGTATTTCTATTTGGATTTAATTAAGAAAAAATTCAGTGTGTTAGATAAGGCGCTAGTAGGAATGCTCACGAATAGGTTGACATTGATGAAATATGATGACATTAGTATAGTACGAAAGCATATAATGGACATGTCAAACATATTAGGAAACTCAATGCGATGGGGATGAAAATCTCTGACACTTTTCTGATTATGTTTATTTTGAACTCTCTTCCATCATAGTTTTACAGTTCAAATTTTTTTATAATACAAAAAAGAAAACATGGACATTGAATGAGTTAATATCCATGTGTGTGCAAGAGGAAGAGAAGTTGAAACACGATGGATCAATAGTCATTAATATTGCACCGGCACCTAAGTAGCGTAAGTCACACAAAGGAAAGAAGAAGAAGAATTCCCGGTAAAAAAACTGAAGGAGATGGACAAAAAAAGTCTAATGAAAGATGTCACTTCTGCAAAAAGAATGGGCATTTTAAAAAAGACTGTCTTAAACATAAGAGTTGGTTTAAAAAGGAAGGTAACAATTATTTAAATGTTTGTCTTCAAACTAATTTCATGAATATTTTCTCTAATTTTTGGTGTATTGACTCTGGCGCTGCTATTTATATTACAAACTCTTTGCAAGCATTCCTTTCAACCCACAAACCAAAACCACATGAGTTAACAATTTTAATGAGAAGTTTGTCAAAATCAAAAGTCAAAATAGTTGGGAATTGTAAGCTTCGCCTTAATACAACGCATTTTCTAAAGCTACATGCTATTTTTTACGTTTCGATAGTATCTAGAAATTTAATTTCTTTGCAAAAATTTGATATTATGGGTTATTCTTTTAGTTTTACAAACTCGAAATTTTCTTTATTTAAAAATTTTATTTTAGTTGGTACCGGAATATTAGGTAATGATTTATATCAAATAAATGCAAATTAATCATTTATTTATGATTTATCTACCTTGAATGTGTCTGTTAGTGTTAAACATGTATAATTAATGAGAATTTCTCTATGTTATGGCATAATAGATTGGGTAACATATGAAGGAAAGAATGTTAAAATTGGTAAAAGATGGAGTGTTACTTGCTCTAGATTTTACTGATTTTGGTACGTGTATCGATTATATTAAAGAAAAATCATTAAAACACAAAAAATGTCATAAGAAGTTTGGGATTCTTAAAATTGATTCACACTGAAATTTGTGGTTTATTTCTATCTTCTATAGGAGGTGAAAAATATTTTATCACATTCATTGATAATCTTTCACATTATGATTATATTTTTTATTACACGAAAAATTCGACTCCTTGATTGCTTTTAAAATATTTAAAGGATTAGTAAAAAATTAATTGGATAGAAAAATTAAAATTGTGAGGACAGATAGAGGTTGTGAATATTATGGTAGACATGGTTAATTAAGTCGAATTCTTAGTCCTTTTGGTCAATTTTTAGAAGAGAATGACATTCAACCTCGATATACAATCCAGTAACTCCTTCACAAAATAGAGTTGCTGAAAGGAGAAATCATAGTTTTATTGATATGGTGAAGAGTATGATTAGCAACTCATCTTTATCCTTAATTTTATGAAGTGAAGCCTTGAAAACTGCTATATATATCCTCAATAGGGTCCCGGTAAGGTAGTTCCCAAAACTCCATTTGAGTTATGGATATGAAAGAAACCCAGTTTGAGATATTTGTATATTTGGGGTTGCCAAGCTAAAGCAGGGATACACAACTCATAAGAAAAGAAACTAGACGCAAGAGCTATTAGTTGTTTCTTCAATGGTTTTCTAAAATGGTCTAAAGGGTATAGGTTTTATTGCCCATCTCATACCACTAGAATCATTGAATTGGAACAGCTAGGTTCGTTAAGAATTGTGAGAATAGTGAGAGCACAACTCCATAGAATGTGGAGTTTGAGGAGATCAGGAATCCTTTCCTAGGTGTACCACTCATTGATAATTGGTTACTAATAACATATTTTGTGGATATTTTCTACTAATCTGGTAGGTAATTAATTTAGTTTAATGTGAAATTTGATTTAAAGTATGTTTTTGCAACAGTTGAGTATTAAATATTAGTTTCAAGTGATTTAAATAATTTTTATAAAATTTTGGCTTGAAATTACATCTTATTTGTTGCAACAAAATTACATTGCATTGAAATATTTTTTGATTGATAACTTGGTGATGAATTTGAGTAATTAGTAATTTAATTACATTTTTTATGTAGGTTTTACAAATTCAAGTAGTGGGCCCACCATTCATATCACGTGCAGCAGTCCATCATCACCATCCATCAGCAGCATCCTTCTAATTTGATGCAACCGTTTGTCCAACTCAAGTGATCCAAGCCGTCCAAATATTCAGCAACACAATCAGCCAAGATTAGTCGTCCACTGTCCAGGCCAAAAATTTTGCATCGTCTAATCCTTAGAGAATATCCTGTTGTCCATTCTAAGATTTTCAACATCCAGATTTTAATCTCAACCGTTCAAGACCATTAGAAAACCAAATCATCTAGCAGCCATCCATTATTTTTGCCCAATTTCAAGTCATCCATCCTGCTGTCCAATTCATTCATCTAAACCATCCAAAGCATCAAATTCTCACTGCTCATCTAGGACCGTTCAGTCTATACTCTCAATTAATCCTAGCCATATAGCAATGATTAGCCAATTTCAGCTGTCCATTTATTTTGATTTATGTAGCTGCCCATCGCTTAAGCCAGTCTCCACCGCCCTTTAAATTGATACACTGTCCAAAGCCTCAATCAAGTCATCCCCTTTAATCATCCAATGCATCTACATTAATTCAATAGAATTTTCAGCCATTCAAGTCTCCATCATCCCAATATTACATGCAATCTAGGTCAAGCACGAGCTATTATAAAAGAGGAGACTTGGGCAAGGCAAAGGGGCTATCGAATTTTGTGCAGAAAAACACAGTACGAAAATTTAGGAAAGAAATTCAAAGGAGAGAAATTACACAGCAGAAATCCAAGAGGTGGTAAGGAGGCGGAGAGCTTGGGCAAGAGGCAAACCGACAAGTTGCGTGGAGTGGCTGACACAAAATCAGGGCTTCCAACTAATAAGCTATTCTATACCTTTTCTTTTCTAATTTTAATTGCATTGTTTAATATGAGTTTGAATTTTAATTTTATTTTGGACTTAAACATACTCGGCTAAGCTCTAAATCTAGGGTATAGGATATGTCATACATACAATGTAGCGCAATGTATGTTTTTAATTTATTTATGATGAATATTGTTGTTAATTTAATATCTTGTGATTTGATTGTTTGTTTTGTACATGAGCTTGTACCTTGGCATGATTCTATATATTAGGTGATAGAACCGAGATGTGAAAATCCAATATATGATAATCAATATATTAAACCTGAAAATCTAAAACTATGAGAATAAGTATGATGACCTTGAAAATAGGCATGATGACCTTAAGGAATTTTATGTACAGTTACAGAACTTAATATATTATAATTAATTTAATCCCATGAGAATATGTGGTTAAAAAAATTAGGGTACGCCTTGTAGGTTTCGAAAAAAGGTGCAATTATAAATTAGGATTTGTTCTCCTTTAACAAACAATATCCAGATTAAATAATACTACTATCCATTGCAAAAGACGCATGTGAAATCTTAAACCTTAGGTACTTGCATCCTTATTTTCTTATACTCATTTTAGTTTTTCATTTTATTTTCTTTTCTCACTTTTCTACTTTCTATTTTATTTTATTCACCATATTCTCTTTATATTCAACATGAAAGAATTTAAAAGTAAAGTTTATAGTTCTGAATTCCTTGAGGATCAATAATTTATATACTACAATTTATAAGATGTGCATTTACAGTGAGATTATGAACCCTCATAGATGTAAGAATTGAGATTGTTAATCATGACTTGATAGATCAACAACTAGAGATTGTCGTGCAACCTGCTAAAGAAGTCAATAATGAACCTACATTAAATCGAGATAATATTATTATGCTGACAATGTAGATCATATCAATAAACCAAGAAGGTCTCAGAGAGTCAGAAGACCTATTAATTTCATATTACTACATTAGATATTTAGAAGAACTTGGTGATGATCCTAGTATTGAAGATGATCCGTTCACTTTCAAAGAAGCCATTAGCAGTGGAAGAACTAAGTTATGGGTCAATGCTATAAAAGATGATATGGAATCCATGTACAAGAATGTAGTTTAGGAACTTGTTGAGTTATCTAATGGGTATAAACCAATCGATTGTAAGTGGATTTTTAAAATCAAACAAGACTCTAAAGGTAATTTAGAAAGGTATAAGGTCAGACTTGTTGCTAAAGGATTCACTCAGAGAGAAGACATTGATTATAAAGAAAGATTTTCACTAATCTCTAGAAAAGATTCACTTTGGATTATTATGACCTTAGTGACTTGCTTTGACTTAAAATTATACCAAATAGATGAAAAGACAATTTTTTTAAATAGAGATCTAGAAGAAGAGCTATACATGATACAACTAGATGGTTTTGAAATGGAAAAAAAATGAGTCATTAGTGTGCAAATTAAAAAATCCATTTACGAACTTAAACAAACTTCCCGACACTTAAAGTTTAATAAAGTTATCACTTCCTTCAGATGTACAGAAAACATTAGAGAACAATATATACATATATATATATATCTGAAGTCGAGTAAGCGAGTTTATATTTTCAATCTTAGATGTGGATGATATTTTGCTTGCTACTAATAATTTGGATCTCTTACATAATATTAAGAGTTTTTTTTCTCAAAATTTTGATGTGAAAAATATTAGAAAGGCATCATGTGTCATAGGGATTGAGGTCCATCAAAATAGACTTAACAAACTTTTAGGGTTATTACAGAGGACTTATATTAGGAAAGTCTTAGAAAGGTTTAATATGTTGAACTATTTATCATGTAAAGTACCAATTTTTAAAGGTCACAAATATAGTTTGCATCAATGCCCAAAGAAAAAGATTGAAAAGCAGAAAACGAAGTCTATCCCATATGCCTCTGCCCTTGGGAGTATGATGTATGCCAAAGTATACAAACATCTTGATATTAACTATACAATCGTATCACTTAGAATATATCAAAGTAATTCAAGAATAGAGTACTAAAAGGCAATGAAGAAAGTGATGTGATATCTCCAAAGAACTAAAAATTATAACGTCACATATGGTGAAACCAATCAATTAGAGATAATCGGCTAGACAAATTCAGATTATACTAGTTTCTTAGACAGTAAAAGATCTAAATCTGGATATATTTTTCTATTGACTGGTGGAATAATTTCATGAAAGAGTGGCAAACAACATCATGTTGTTGACTCTACTATGGAAGATGAGTTTATTTGTTGTAATGAAATATCCTCACATGCATTGTGGTTGAGGAAATTCATCTCAGGGCTTAAAGTTATAGATTCTATTTTTAGACCTTTGAGAATACATTGTGACAATTCATTAGTGATTAATTTCTCCAATTCACTAGGTCTAACAAGCAAATTGACACTAAGTTCATGTTGCTACAGGAAATGATTAGCAATCATCTTATATCCATTAGTTTTGTCGACAATAAAGACATGAAAGTTGATCCCATGGCTAAGGTTCTGCCGCCTAGTGTTTTTGAAGACATGTAAAAGAAATGGGTATTATTGTGTGGGAAAATTATTGATGTAATCAATATACATTTGATAATGGATTATTAATTTTTTTATTTCATTAAAATATTTTGTTAACTATTATATATGGTTGAAACAGAAGAATATGTTTATTTGACATTAAAGTGGGACATTACTATAAATATATCACATTATTATAAATCCACTATTAAGAACTTAATTAAGTGAATGTGATAATATCATGATGCATGGAAGGAAATGTGCACATATTGCATATAAATGTCATGATCTGTATTAACAAATTTTCTTAATTTAAGTATAAATATTGAATTGCATATTCTGAGCATGTTTTTCAAATGAGTGTACTTATGCAGAAGTTTTCAAATGCTGAATTTAGGAATTTTATTTTTTATAATTTTTTAAAATATATATATATATATTAGGCCAAGTGGGAGAATGTTAGATCTTGTAAGAATATTAGATTTTCTGGGATCTTATAAAGTGACCTAATGTAATATATAATCTTAGATTCTGTATAAAAGTGGTAGCTCAACATATTTTAGAATATGAAAATTATTAAGTGGTTGATTTTTTCTATTCGAGCATGATTGGAAGGCTCTTTATAAGTAGGGGAGTTTGGGTCTCTCATACACATAATTTACACTTGTAGTTGCCCATCGACTGCTGGTGTTACGGGAAGAAAGTGTTGTAGAAAAAGACTCTACACTTAGTAAGATTGTTGCTGTTATTCTATGTGAAATCTATGACAACGATAGATTTAGATACATTTTCGCATTACCCAAATTCAACAATTCTTGCATTCACAAGCTCATGTTATCCAATGATTCTCCATGGCACCCAGATTCTATGGTAATGGTCATTGTTGGGTTTCGTAGGCAATTAGCATTTTGCAAACATGGAGACAAGAAATAGAATTTAGTACTAGCGACATTCAATGTTCATGACATCATGTGCTATAGTAAGCAGTTCTATATGGCTGATGCTTCTGTAGCAGTTCCACGTTTTAGTACAATTCCTCTTCCACAAGTGGTGAAGGTCATTTTAGAATTTTTCTTAAGAAATGAGTCTTATTATTATCTGGTGGAATAAAATGGGGAGCTACTTGAAGTAATCAAATATAGGCCTTCCTAGGCCTCAAGAAGAATTGCGTCTATTTTGCGGACAATTCATTATTTATTGATAATTCTGAAGCCCAAATTTAAAATGATGGTAGTGGTATCTTTAGCATGAAAGATGGGAGATCACACTATTTTCATGCACTTCAATAACAACAATCGGTGAGACTATGCTCTTACAGTTTCAAAATACCTGCCAACAGACTGAGATGTTGGAGCTGTGAGAGAGAGAGAGATGTATATATTAATTAATTAATTGTCGATAACCATCTAATTAATTCTATTTAAAATTTATCTTTATTTAATGTGCATTTATGCTTGAGATACTTCAATTCATTTTTATTATGTTTGCTTTAATTGATCTCATGTTTAGTTCTATTTTTTGTTATCAAATTTGAGACAACATGAAACTCTACAATATTGTTTTTTTAAAAAAAAGGGAAAAAAGGTCAAGAATATTGTGTATTAGTTTCTTAATATTTGTATGTTGCTTTGTTGACAGTAATTAGGTTGGGACAGTATATATTAAAACGTCCCTGTACCTTTTGGTTTTGAATTACTCTCAACTCATGATGAATGTGTCATATTATTAGTTTTAAAAGTGATATAAATAAAACAATTTTATGAAGTTCATTTTAGACCTTTCTGATGAGGCCTGCACACACATAATTGAGTTTGGTAAAACTTAGGCTTTGATCCTTTCTAATTTTAATATATTAATCTTAATAAAAATCCACTCAATATATTATATTTATCATTATTTTATTATCATTGAAACCTTTTTATTCATGTAATACCAGTTTACATTGAACCCATCTTCATATGGGTATGATGAGTGCTAAATATAAATTTTAAAATTGTATTTTCAACCATCAAACCATCTAAAAAATCATTATTACATGACAAAATGATTCTATAAGATATCGTTGCATTCCAATACATATGTAAATGTATTTAAATATTTTTCTTAATTTATATATAAATATATATTTTTAGGAAATATAGCTCATGCACATATTTGATTTGGCTAAAACTTGATCTTTTGTCTAAACGAATGAAGCTAAATATAATGAATAGACTAAATTTTCTATTAAACATAAAAAAAAATTGAAAAGGAATGGGGTTACTTGAAACTGCTTCAAAGTGCATAAATATATGACAATATAAAAAGTAGTAGATCATGTAAACCCTTTAATTTTTAATATCTTGATGCTTAATGAGAAATTCACTTCATTAATTATATTTAATAGACATGGACATTTTATTATATCACTTCTTTAAAAAAAGTGTGTACCGTAGGAAATGTTTTAATAATATAATAGAAGCAACTTTATGTAACTTTTTCAATTTTTAATACCTTGATGCTGATATGAAATTCACTTCATTAATTATAGTTAATGCTTATTTTGTTGGGTGAAAAAAGTAATGCATCATTGTGAGCTGAGCAAAAATCTTTTCCAAGCTAGCTTCTTTATTCTACACCTTTTGGGATTTTTAATGTAAAATTTTATAGCAATAAGTTGGCTAAATAACTCAAAAAACTTAAGACTTTAGTGGGACAAACAAATTATCAATAATCATTGGTTTTCCTAAGATATATCTATATACATGTCTAGATTATTAAAAATGGTTAAATTAATTTACATAAGTATTAAAATATAATAACACTTTATAGAATTATTTATCCATGTGGTAATAATATTTTAAATGGTTTGAATATTGAAAATATCACCTTAAAATTTGATATTTAGGTCATGTTTGTTTAATACAAAAACTTTTAAAATAAAATTTTTTCAATTTAAACCTTTTCTCTTCTATAATTGTCCTATTTTTAATTTTTATTTACATATTCTACTATAATTATCTTACTTTTCAATCATTTCTACGTAATTACATACATAACTAACTTATCTATTTTCGAACTAAACATTCGTACATCTTTGTTGAATAGCCCATTTGAAGGAGGAGGACCAGATTTTATCGCCGGCCGGGGCTATCATTGCGGAAATCAAATTCCTTCTTGCTTCCTCCCCTCTCTTCACTACTCATCATGTGTTGAGACGTGGAAATGCCGTGGCTCATTTTCTTGCAGATTATGTATCTATGTCTTTTTTGGTTTCTCAGGAATGGTGGGACAACCCTCCTCCTGTTCTTTTGGAAAAACTGTGTACAGATAATTTTTTGGCAATGAATTGCTCGGGCTCTCTTATCCCATCCTCCCATCATAGTGGTGGGGAGAGGGGATAGGGCGTGACCGTTTTCATAAAAAAAAAAACTAACTTATCTATTTTAAATAAGATTAACTTTATTGAAAAATTTTTATCAAAAAAATTATCTATTTTAATTTTATTTTCTTTATTATTTGTCATTACCTTTAAGATTTCATATCATTTTCTCATAGTTTAAAAAAACTTTTACACAAAATTTTTCATCCAAAAGTTTTATTACTTCCCAAATACACCCTCAATATTAAATTATTTTATTACATTAATTTTACACATTTATTGATGGGGGCCACGTACCATGATACTAGGCAAATTAAAGGCTTTTCATAATAATATAAATAATATTAAATATAATAGATAATGTGGATTTTCCATCCACTATCAAGATATTAATGTAGTGGTTACATAGAAGAGGATTTCATATAAGTAATCCCCTAATGTAGATATATTAAATAAAAATTATTATATTATATACAACATACTATACTTTTTTTTTTTGAAATGATATACAACATATCGTACTGGGCAAGAAGTAAATAAAAATTATTATATAATATATTATAATTGAGAATAAGTACAACCATCATGAATTCATGCCATATGCTGTGATTTTTAGTTTCATAGGGATGGTTATAATAAAAAATAATATTGATAAAATGGTTTAAGAATTAAATAACAACATATTTCTAAATTCTAACTGTAAAATCTTTTCATACTTGTACAAATTATACCATTTTGGTAAGCGTGAAACTTGAATGCAGTCCCCATACACAACAACTACACAAAAAAAAAACTGATTAGTAATCAGGTGTAAGCATATAAAGATGTGTTATTGAAGCATGATTCAAACTTTAGTTCGCTAGAAAAATTTACATCAATATTACATGGGATCCAACAGTCTAGGTCACTCAAGCATGTCTGCATGAGTACTAAATTAGGTGCACTTATGGAACACTATAACTTGGTTATTGAGATTATGCATATACACTTATACGGTCTATAACCTCTTTCATTTTTAATATATTGATGGTTAGTGGAAAATTCACTTTATCTATTATATTTAACATCATTTATATTATCATAAAAATCTTTTTATTTATTTAATATCATTGTGCGTGACCTTTATCTAATATGTAAAATGATTTTAAGTGTATTAAAATGCAATAATAATTTATAGAATTATTTATCTATATAATGATGATTCTACACATTTATTGATGAGGTTTATGCACACAATGATAGTATGCAAATAAAATGGCTTTTATAATAATGAAAATGATGTTAAATGCAATAGATATAATGAAATTTTCATCATGGTATGTTTGAGAACTGAAAAAACGTTGAAATAAAAAAATTTTAGTGGAAAAGTTTTTAAAATATGAAAATATAATATAATATAATATGAGCAAAAATGAAGAATGAGGAGAATAAACTTAAAATAGATAGTTTAGTTGTATAGAAATAATTAAAAAAAATATAGTAATTGTATAAAAAGATGTAAAGAAATAATTAAAAAATAGATTAGTTGTAGAGAGTGAAAAGTTTTACATTGACAAATTTTGTTCGAGAAATTTTATACATAAACAAATACATCCCAAATAATAAAATATTAAAAACAAAATGAGTAATGTGAAATAGGGGTTTCATAGAAACAAAGTTCATTAATATATTATAAATGGGTCAAACTTCTGTACCAAGTTACATTAGAGATATTCTATGTAAACTTATGTATCATGATGTTTGGTTGGAAATTCATTTTATCCATTATATTTAATACCATTTATATAGCTAGGAGATCAAATTTTATCAAAGTGAAATATGCGCATGAGTCATATTAACCGAATATATATATTTACAAGTAAATTATGAAAAATGATTAAATTCATTGACATATATATTAAAATCATTTATCCACACATTCGTGATATGTCTAATAATTTAGATTTTGAAAATATAATTTTAAAATTGATATTTAATATCAACCCATTTTATTATTTTGATTTTACATGTTTTTGGATAAGATTCATGCACAATGATACTAGATCAATGAAATAATTTTTATGATAATATAGATAATGATAAATAGAATAAATCAAAAAGATTTTATGTTGCATTAATATTAAAAATAAAAAATGTATATAGAAGAATGGTTCATACAAGCAGTTCTTACAATTTGAAAGTGTATATAGTCCATCGGGCATTTGCTTGTGTGGTAACTTAGGTAGTTAGTAGGCAACCCACTTGGGTTCAAGCCTCCTCCTTTATAGAGCTGTATTTTACAATTTCTCTTGGTATGAGGGTTTTTACAATTCCCTCGGAGGTGGAATATTTTCAGATTTTTCCTTAGGTGTGGAGGTGTTTGCAGAAAATTTTCTCCATGGTGTAAGAGTTGTGAATGTAGTTATATAAATACTAAAAAAAGATGCATACTAACGTAGGTTCATATATATTTTTATACATCTTCCAATAAATATAAACCTAATTTTACTCCAACTTATTGCTATATTCCCTTGCAAACAAGTGAAATAAGATCAATTAGCTCATAACTTATTCAAGCTTCCATAGGTTTAACAGGTATATTCCTATCCATATTAACCTTTAATCTGAAAGTGTTAAAAACCTGTGCTCCATGGATCTCCTCTAAATCTTTCTTTTCCAAGCATACATCTAGATATTAAATCAGTTTACAAGATAACTAGGCTTACGAATGCATTAAACATAATATATAGAAGCAATCCCATACAACACCAATCTCTGAAAAGATAGTTAATCACTCATTCCAAAAGAAACCAAATCAATATAGTTTAAGGATCAAATCCTCTCAATCTCCCATCACAAAGAGTTTAGCATCAAGAACATAGTCTCAAATCCCATCAAACACAAGTTTAAATACATCTTAGAAATGGAGAAATTAAAAAAAAAAAAAAAAGTGGAGATGAAACTTGTTAATTTTCACCAAATAAATGAGATCGCCACTTCAAAATGTCCTTAAGCTTAGAAATCTTTTTTTTCTTCTCCTTACCTGCTTCCCACGAGCTCTCTAATCCCTTTTCTTGATACCTTAAAGGAGATATTTACAACCCCTAGCAATTGGACCTCGCATATGTGGAAATCTACACACACCAGCCTTCGTGGCAGCGGGCCCAAACCCATGGTCGTGGCCACCAAGCTATTAGATAATGGTGGTGCATATTTGTTTAAGGTGGTGAAGTTTATAGGCGCGACATCCAAATCTGTGGCCGCAGCCTCCACCATGCTAGAGATAGCACTATGCATTTAACAGCTTCAAGCGATTTTTCTCATTCCATCCACTTTTTGCCTTGAATTTGTATGGGAATTGCCTTTCTTTTCCTACAACACAAGGTGATAACAAGTAAATACATCTCTTAATGATCAAATAAAATTAAAACAATTAAAATGAGATAAATTTTAACTAGTTGTAACCTAAAATGCATGGAAACCACACAAGATGCAAGAATTTTATAATTGATGAAAACTAATGCAAAACTTATTTAAATTTACAAGTTTTTCTCGAACTAACATTCGATATGTGTGCAAAATGAACATTGATAACTCTATTTTCATAGAGTTGTTAGTTACAAGACCGGATATTATGTAAGTAGTTAGTTTGATCATCAAATACATGGAAAGTCTAAGAGAAATGTATCTCTAATCTACAAAAAGGATCCTTTGTCACTTGAATGGCTCTAGGAATCTTAGCATTTTATATAATAATAAAAAATTTTGTCTTGCAAGTTTTACTGATATTGATTTTATAAAAGATCTAGATGACAAAAAAAGTTCATCTAAATATATTTTCTTCTATGGATATAGAGTGGTATCATAGTCATCAAAGAAGCAGCCGATCATGACCTTATCTACCTCGGAAGCGGAGTATGTTCCAATAATAGCATATGCATGTCAAACTATTTGGTTGAAAATATACTCAAAGGGTTGAATATTAAGAAGATGTGCTAGTTCATATATTCTATGATAATAATTCAACAATTGCACTTGCTAAAAAATCAGTTTATTATGGAAGAAGCAAGCATATTGACGTGCAACATCATATCATCCATCAATTGGTGAAGTAGAAATAAATTGAGCTTATATATTGTAGGATATCTGATCAAGTGGCAAACATGTTTATTAAGACTTTGAAAACTAATGTATTTGTAGCTTCAAGAAATTTGCTTAGCTTTTGTAATTTGGATGGTTCGGTTTAAGGGAGGGTATTGAGGTTAACCTCCCATCCTTCATTGGTATTGTCAAAAAATGAGAGGGGCCCATTTCACTATAAGGGGGTTGGTCTCCCCTTTCTAACCTATCCCACAAGCTAATAGTTGTAGCTATCTTTGGGGTCTAGCTAGGCCATATTTTAGCGAGGCTATAAAGTGTTTTTTGGCTTGACTTTTGAGGTATGTTATACTTATGACACTGTAATATTCAATTTTTCATCCACAGAAGTTATTTTTCATCATTAGCATAATTATTATGGGATATGAGTGTTGCTTGACATATTTCAAGTAGTATTATTGTGGAGTTATTTCCAAGTATTATTGTGATATTATTTTTAAGCAGTATTATGAGATTATTTTCAAATTGTGTTATTGTTACTATGTGAAATATTCCCAACACATTTTGCACATCCTAAGGAGGGTAGCACATAGGCTTGCCCTTTTATGCACTTAGAGTTGTGTTATCTATCATATGTTATATTTAATTACCACATGTTATCTAATTCCATGTTAGAGTACACAAGCAGGACCACTGCACTAATATGAATTTGTTGATAAGTACTTATAAATCGGATTATGAAAGATTCTAAGCCAAAATCTTTTCTATCCTTACACTTTAATGGCATCAAGATAGTTTGAATAGAAGGACCACAAATCAACACTTATTGATGGAGAGGAGAGATGCAATGGAATTAGCAAGAGATTGAATTCAACGAGAAACTCTGGCACTCTCTTCTTCCTAATCTTCGATCTCATTTTCAATATTTTATTTTCATTTCTCAATACATTATTGAACTTTGATCATCTTTCCTGCACTAACCTAGAGAACTTTCTTATTATTTTTATTAGTTTAATTATCCTTTTCTTGTAGTAGACTCAAAACTATTAAATATTTTTTTCGTAAAATTCTCTTATTTATTTTTCACTTGATTACAAGCTTTGACAACCCTACTAAAGCTTCACCTTTACAAATTGTGACATTTTTTACTTTTCTACTCACATTAAATCGATTAATTTAGTGCTTGTTAGAGAAATTCTCATGATACATAATTTTAGAATGTTTTCTATATCCTAATAAAATAATCCAAGAAAACAACTCTACCAAAAATATTTTTGAAAAAGGTACCTTGATTTTATGAATATTTTTAAATAAATACTTTTGTGTGTTTTAATGCATTTTCTTGTATTTCTATCATCATCATCATCATTATTATAAGTCATTTTCCACCTAGTTGGGGTCGGTTATATGGATTTTGTTGCACTATTCTTGGCGATTTAAGACTAAATTTTTAGTAATTTCTAATATTTTTAAATCTTATTTAATTACTTTCATCCATTTTTTTGGATCTTCCTCTCATTCTCTTACCATCTTCTACTTAGATCAAATTTGTCCTCCTAACTAGTGTCATTTTAGGTCTCCTTTTAACATGACCAAATCATCTTAATTTATTTTCTTTCATTTTATCACAAATTGGTCTCACTTTTAAATTTTCTCAAATTATTTCATTCCTAATGTTATCTTTAATAGAAAATAAATTTTAAAAATATTTTTTTCTAAAAATTTTTAAAATCTAATGAACACAAAAATTGATATATATTAAGTGAAGATTATTCTTAAGAAAATATATAAGAGTACATTTTGTATTTTAAGGTATTTTTCTTTTTATTATAATATATTAAAAAATTAATTTTTAAGATTGTTATAAAAATTTTCAAAATTTGATAGTGTGAACTTAATCTATTTTTGTAAGGAATATTTTAAAAATAACAAATTGTGATTTAAAAGTATTTTTAATTTTCTATTTTAAAATTCAAAAATTAATTTTAAAAATATTCAAATGAAATTTTGAAATTTGATAGACAGAAATTGATCTATTTAATGTAAAAATTACTTTATAAAAATAAAATTATTAAAATTTAATTTTATTTCTTAGAATTTTATTACATTTATATATTAAATTAATTATTTTTATTTTTATCTTTAAAATGTGTAATTGCATACATGGGAAGTTTTTATAATAGAACAATGGTTACAAATAATAAATTTAATTGCCATGTCTAGTAACATTACCAAGGGAATTATTTTCATTTTATGAAAATTTTAGATGGCCATCCAGCAAAATTTTAATGGAAGGAATGCACTTGCAATTTTATAAAAATATTGTAGGGTAATTTATAGTTTCTGAAACTAAGAAAGACTAAGTTAAAAAATCCTTTAATTATAGTCTCTAATTTATTGTTGTATGTGCTCCTTTTGGATTCTTTCACCAATCCTGAGTTTATTTTGTGAAATTCCATTACATTAAGTTTAGTTACAACCTCTAATCTATTCCCTACATTTAAATTCTAAAAAAATCTATTAGGTAGCTCGTGACTATTAGGACTAAGAAAGAGTCTAGCCTATGTGCGGAAGTCCTGACTTCAAATCTTGACAAGGGGAATTTACAAGCAATAAGGGTCTAATGCATTGAAACCATCAGTTGTGAAAATAAAGGCAGGCTAAATAACTTGTATACCAATAAGTAGGTCTCAACTGTGTGGTCAATTGCACAATACTCAAGCCCAAATAGATTTGTGTGTGTACTTGTATATGAAATCATCACTGACTTAATATATATCTCATTCAGAAATTTCCTAAAATAATGACTTAGCACCGAAATTGCCTACCTAGATTTTGTTAGATTTATGCATTGTTTTTCTTTGACATTTTATGCACTGACTAGCAGTTATTGCTGAAATTTTGTAACCATATTAAATGTCAAAGGTGGTGGACATTTGCTATAAAATGGGCAGCACTATCCCATACACGATGTGTAAGCAGTGAAATGCAAATGCATTTTAGTGTGAGTTGTGAGTGTAAGTGAGAAGAGCGATGTGGGTGAAGTGTGAGAAAGTATGAGTGTTATATTGGTGGTGCAATTACTGTAGCTATAAGGGTAGGAGCTTATAAATTGTGAAGTGAGGGCGTCAAAATCATTTTTAATGTATTATTTTTTTGTAAAATATTATAAATAATATTTTAGAGCTTCCTTTCTCCAATAAGTGGTATCAGAACTACGTTACGGACCATGGTTCGTGAAAGCTATGCCAGAAAGAAGAGTACAAGGAGATTCTACACGTGTGTTAAGTTACTTTTATATTATGTATTTTGATTATGAACAGAGAAGAATTTGAGTATTTAAAATATTTTGAATCATATTTTAATTAATTTGACTTTACTTAATATAAAACACTTATGAATGGCTGATTTATGTAAAGCAGGATAGTACATGCAAATTTGTGGCCCTAAAACAAACCAAAAGTAGCAAATTTTAACATTGAAAATGAGCTCACCTAGGCCGCACAAGTTGCCACATCGACGAGCTCAAAAAATACTTTTTGCTTATATGCTATGACTCTTATAACTCTCCCTGATAAAAAGGTATGACTAGTTAAAGATGATCCACTTATTCAGCATAACGTCCATCTATTTTGACCAAGGTAGAGTAGAATGTGTAAGGGAAGCTTTTGTGTGAAATGGGCAAAATTGCCATGAAGCTAAGCATTACCAAGTACCACACAATTCACTGTGTGGATTTGGATATCACACGGTTGGAACATGTGGGACCCTAACTATGCAAAAATATATGCTAAATGGGCTTTATTTGTAAGTACTCCCTAGAAATCTATATAAACACCTCCTAGAAACATCCTAAGGCATCTTCGAATGTTCTTGAAGTTAGGGTTGAGGTCCAGGAGCTAAAAGAATGAAAAGTACAATGCGATAAGCAAAGCGGCGAGTTGCTTGGAGGGTACAAAGGGTAACATTGCAACCTTTACCCATAATGACGAAGAATGAGATCTTCAAGCATTTCTTGCTGTAGAAGAGGCTCAAGAGTTGTTGAGATAGAAGAAGAGTCACTTCTCATAACTGTAAATGAAAAGTTAATTAACTATAATGATGATTGGATTATCGATTCTAGCTATTTTAATCATATGAGAGGAGATTATAGGAAGCTGACGAGTACGCTTGAGTACAAAGGAGGATGGATAGTGCTTACAGCTAAAAACTTTAGATTTCTCATTACTCACATCAGTATGACAATGATTTTTTGTCGATTCAACTCACAGAAGATGTGTTCCACGTACCAGGTATGAAAAAAATTTATTACTAATCTTGAAATTTATGGCTTCAAGCAATTATGTAGTTTTTGGCCCAAATGATGTAAGAATATATCCAAAGTTGATGATAACAAATGAGCTAATCCAGACGCCAATTCGACAAAGGCACATTAACTACCGCTACTCAAACGTATTTGGATGAGTAAAGCAGCTATCAATTAATGACTATCGGTATATGATAACCTTCATTAATAATTATTTAAGGTTGATTTTATGAAAAAAAATCAAAGGCGCTTAACGAATTGAAAGATTCAAGCAAAAGGCAAAAAGCAAAGTAGGCCAAAAAATATGGTGCTTATGTATGGACAATGGGGAGCACATATGTCAGCTGAGTTCTGGAAGTAACTATAGAAGTGTGAGATACATCAACAACTGACTTGTCCAAACACGCCATCGTAGAATAGAGTGATCAAAAGAAAGAATCGACAATTGACAAATATATGCAGAAGTATCCTACATGCTAAGAATGTCACTTAATTTTTGAGCTAAATGCATGAAAATGGCTACCCATATAACAAACAGGTTTCCTCAACCCGAACTTGGGCATATTTCACCTTTCGAGAAGTTGCTAAGCATCAAACCTATAAGAAGTCACTTCCATGTTTTCGAAAGCATATACTATGTATTTATTCCTGACAACCTTTGTAGTAAGTTCGATAAAAGGTCAATTGTTATATATTTATTAGCTATGATAGCAAAGAAAATGTTAGAGATGTTGTGATCCAACTACAGGTCAATGCTACATCTTAAGAAATATGATATTAGATGAGACATCATCATGATGGTCATCAAAGGAAATTTTATTACTAGACTCTAATGAAATGGATAAGCAGTTAAAAAAAAGACTGCAGGAGCAACTCGAGCTAAGCCAAACTCAACCGAGAGAAGAGCTGATTGATGAAGAGAGGCACTCACAAGTTAGAGAAAAATTCAAATCCAAGTCACTAGAAAAGCAAAAAAGCTCATGGCAAGCATGAGTGCATTACAGGAGTATTGAATAAGAAAAACTAAGCTAGATTGAAGAGTTCGTAGAGAAAGAAGAAGCAAGACCTCTTCCATGATCATCAAGCAATCAACAGAAGCTGAATCCTAGATATGTTAATGCAGTAGTACGGAAAACAAGTCAAGAGGTGGAGCCAGCCACGTACAAGGAAGCATCACAAAGTTTAAAATAGAGGAAGGCTATGAAAAAAGAAATCTCGGTTCTAAAGTAAGATGAGGCATGGGATTTGTTACAGAAATCGATAGATGTACAACCTATATCATGCAAATGGGTATACAAGTTAAATATGTGGCTTGATAAATCAATAGAAAGATACCAAGATCAGCTGGTAGCTTGTGAGTTTTTTCAGAAATATAGGCTAGATTATAAAGAGACGTTTAGTGCAGTAACAAAGATAACAATGGTTCGTGTTTCTCTAGCATTTGTAGCTAGCATGTTATGGAAGATCTAGCAAATGAATGTCAAGAATGGTTTTCTTCATGATGAGCTAGATTGAGAAATATATATGGAGTAGCCCAAGAGATTCAAGAGCAGGAATCATCCAAAGTACGTTTGCAAGATGAAAAAGCCTTATATAGGGTGTATTTGGTAATGAATAAAATTTTTGATAAAAAGTTTTGAAAAGTAAAAATTGTCAAATAATGTGATATGATAGAAGTAATGATGAGTATTAAAGAAGATGAAGTTAAAATAGATAGGCTAGTTAAGTGGATAATTGTATAAAAATGATTGAAAAATAGGGTAGTTGTACAGGAAAACGTGAAAAAATAAGTAAAAAATATGATAATTATAAAGAGCGAAAAGTTTTAGATTGAAAAGTTTTAACTTGATATTTTCTATCAATTGACAAACACACCCATAGATTGAAGCAAGTGTCAAGAGCATGGTGAATTCCTATTACAAAGTATTTATTCAGGAGCACTAGTTGAGTCAAGTCTATTGTGAAAAATGAAAATAGAAAGTTAGCAATAGTGCTAATGTATGTGGATAATCTCATCATCACAAGAGATGATGAAAAAGAGATCAACCAAAATAAGGTCAATCTCTCAATTCACTTTCCAATGAAAGACCTTGGGTAGTTAAAACACTTTCTTGGACTTCTACCTTGGGTAGTTAAAACACTTTCTTGGGTTAGAAGTCGAGTGTGCAAAAAAAGAGCTATTCTTATCTCAACAAAGGTAGGCTCAAAACTTGCAAAGGAAGTATGGGATGCTTGACTGCAAGCCCATCTCTACACTTGTAGAGTCAATAGAAAGTTATATTCTTTAAAAGACTAGGAGTTAAAAGAATCGACAACGTATCGCCAAGTAATAGTTTAATCTACCTAACTCTTACATGGTCAGATATGGTATTCGCCACCCACATAGCAAGTAATTTTATGGAGAAACCATGGAAGCTTCAGAAGAATCGACAATGTATCACCAAGTAATAGTTTAATCTACCTGACTCGTACATGGTCAGATATGGTATTCGCCACCAACATAGCAAGTCATTTTATGGGGAAACCATGGAAGCCACTTCTGGATGTAGTTTGATGCATCTTGAGGTACGTCAAATGAACTATCAGTTTGGTCTAATATATAAGAAGAATACACTATGCAATGTAATAGGATACTACGATGTTGATTATGCTAGAAATCATAATAGGAGGAAATGAACTACTGAATATACATATATGTAATCTTATATTAGCGGTAGTCTCATGGTGCAGCAAAAGAAAGTCAATTTTGTCTCTATCAACTACTGATGCTGAATATAGAACAACAGTTATGGCAACACATGAAACCAAGTGGCTAATGTAGCTTATAAAGTATCTTCACCAACCTATAGATTACTTAGTGCTTCTATATTGCAATAATGAATCTACTATACACTTAGTAGAGAATCTAATTTTCCACGCAAGAACCAAGCACATGGAAGCACATTACCATTTTATATGCTTGCGAGATGGCGTTGTACGGAGAAATAGAGATGAAGCGTATCATCATAGAAGATCAAGCTGTAGATATAGTTACCAAGGGACTGACTACAGCGGAGTTGAAACTTTGAAAAGTTAAATTGGCGTGGCTTCAAGATTAGAGCTAAAGAAGAAAGTCACGCCGAGGGGGAGAAATGAAATCATCACCGACTTAATATATGTATCTCATCTAGAAATTCCAAAAACACCGACTTACTTAGCGCCGAAATTGCCCATCTGGATTTTTCCAAATTTATGAGTTATTTTTCTTTAATGTTTTGTCTACTAACCAACAGTAATTGCTGAAATTTTATAGCCGCATTACTATAAAATGTTATAAGTGGTGAACATTTGCTATAAAATGGGCAGCACCATCCCATGCACGATGCTTAAGCAATGAAATGCAGCATGCATTTCATGTGCTAGTTGTGAGTGTAAGTGAGAAAAGTGGTGTGGGTGAAGTGTGAGAAAGTGTGAGTATTTTATAGGTAGTGCTAGTATTTTAGTTATAAGGGTAGAAGATTATAAATAATGAAGTGAGGGTGTCAAAATTATTTTGGATGTATTATTGTTGTTGTAATATTTTAGAGCTTCCTTTCTCCAACTGTATACGTGTTAACAATACATGCTATCCAGAATCGGAGAAAAGATAAACAGGAATAAAGTTATAGTCTTCCTCATAGTGTCTAAAATTTTTTACAATTAGTTGGCTGTTTCTTTGTTGCATTGTCAAAATTTTCCAGTATGTCAATTTCCTCTACTGATTTTTATTATTTGTTTGTAATGCTTTACTTGACAATAAGGATTTTGGAAGCATTCAGAGTAAGCGCATACCAATCTTCGACATTACATAGGTGATGATCAATTCAAAAGAGATGCAAAAGATTATATTGAACAAGGTTTCACTTCACTTCTTCGGAAGTAAACATGTAGTGATTGAAAAGTGGTGCATGCTTGGGATCTTTTTCCTTAAAAGTGCCTTTCACCTCCGTCTTAATTCCCTCCTCTGCTCTTCATTTATCAAAATTAAATATAATTCAAATCCTTTTTCCTTTGAAAAGCATGTTTTTCCACATTTTTTAAAAAGTAATATTGCTTAACTTCTGATCACTTTCGATGTTGAAATTGCATGATTCGGGTTGAAAGCCTGTTGGAACACCCAAGCCCTTGTATACTTCCCTTGGCTTGGGAAACTAAAAGTGGCTTTAAAAATAGAAGCCTGTAATAATACGTATTTTTAGTTGAACGAGATATAGGTTTGAGAACTTAGCAACATTTTCAAGAGAAATTTTTACTGAATGGTTCATCTAGGGCCTATGGGCAGTATAATTATTTTTAGAGTAGTACATCTCCAACCCATACATTCCCTACACATACGTCAACTTCTTAGTCATCCAAGTGATGGCATGGGGATGCATAGTAATTTTAATCCATTAGGAAGGTTTGACATCATTTATTTAGCTATGATTTAGAACATCATTGTAATTTGAGACCTGATGGACTACAAAGAAGAAGAAAGATTCTGACAGGTGCATGGTAGCACTCGAATGGGATGAATATCGTAGTCCACCTAAAGCCTCAATTGAGATATTTTTTGGAGTTTTGGTTAAAGTGGCACTTAACAAAATGAATCTTGGATTTGCAGTACCTTTGGCCCTAAAACTAACCATATTCCGGGGTAATGTTCACATGAAATGACTTACCAGCAGGTTTCGCCCTTTGACTTTGGATTATCTTAGTTCAAACAGGTGGTAAAATTCATTTTGAACTTTCTGTGAATTTCAGTTGAGCAAAAAATTCAACTCTCAACCGAGAAAATGGCCATGATGCTGGCTCAATGGAGTAGGGGCATGTCTGACAAAGGCGTTTAGCAGGTCATTTATGAACTTCTAGTTCAATAAAGTGTGGTGGATACATTTGTGGGGTTCAAAGTGTGTGATTCATGCCAGGCTTGGAAATGCTTTATCATGAACTGGAAGCCCAGCTGTGAGTGTTTGTTTTTAATCTCTGAATGTTTTCCTGCAAGTTTAACAATCAGGAGATCTCAAAACCTTAATATATGGGAAAAATTTTATAGCAAGCATTTTAGCGGATGCAAGTCAATTGTAAGAATATGGTGAGACATCATGTTCAATATTTTAAGTACAATTGCTGATGCTTTCATTTCTCTCCCACAACAACTTCCTCATCAGAAAAATCAGAAAGCAGATATCTCAGATGGAGATGCTGTTTGGGATTCCTCTTCCAGTTAGCCCTCCAACATTAGTGAAATCAGAGGTGTTTGGGTAGAGCAGGGTGTACGGCACTTTAACTGGTCCGACTCTGTTCCTCCAATGCTGGTCGTTATTCATTTCTATAATTCTGTTCTCGATGGCCACTAGCCTCTTTCCAAATCGCTCAAATGCTTCCAATGCAGTAGCATCTGTAGTCCACTCCTTTGTAGCTCGCTGGCCAAGATAGATTTCATCCGAAGAATGCCGTGACAGTATCTCTATGAGGGACACCCCGAGGAGTGTCTGCAGCTGGGCTGTGATTGTCCTTAGGAAGACAGTATCAGGATTGGATTCTAGTTCTTCATACTCAGCAGAGCCAGGCTCAGGCATGAAGCGGCGACTGATTGTTGGACGGTTAGGAAGATAACCTGCATAAGGATACTGCCCGAAGTTGACTGCTGCGTGGAGGGCTGAGGCCACCCAGATGATGATGGTGCATGCTTGGGTAAGTTCAGAGACGGACTGCATCTTGGGCCACCATGTTTCATCCTTCTTATCCCCATGACCCACCTCACGAATCTCCTTCCACCATGATTGGAGCTCATGGTCTTCCAGCACTGACGCATCAGACAAGTAGTAGATGGAGCAGTAATCATAAACCCATTTTTCAATTGCTGACCAGATCTCGAGCCCATCGACAGCATAGGGGTAGTCCTCAATCAGCAGGCGGAGTTTGTGGGGTTGTTTTGGATCTGGGACTGCCATTCCTCTGAAAGTATTGAAAGGTATTTCAGTCAGCAAATTTTTTTTTATTGCCACAGTCAGCAAATTTTGAAAATTCAAAATATTCAAACATTTTAGCTCATGGCAGCTGGCTCTCAGAGCCTTTTCGTCTGACTTGCAAGTATGTTGTTTGGATGCCCCAAAGAACCCAAATTCAATATACTTGATTTCTTTTAACATTTTTTGTAGATTTGGAATCCAAAGCCTAGTTATGCTCCCATGTTGGACAGTAAAGAAAATAATCTCCAAAGATGAAGAGACAAATCATCCAAATGCAAACTAATCTTTGGTTTAATATTTGCAGATTATAGTTACCTCTTTATAAGATCTGCAGGAAGTCCTTGCTCAGTGAAAACCCACTTCTTGTAAACCACTGATGATAATTCCATGGAAAATTTTGCCGGAAAGACCGTATGTTCAAGAACCCCACCAGCGTTTATAAGTATCTGCCGAGCTAAGGCATTTATGTTCATGGTATCCCGGTAGTGAGGGCTCAATAGCTTATGGATCGGGTGAAGCACGCTCAGTTGCCTATTTGTTGCAATGATAAAAGGCTCAATCACAGCGTGCGTGTTTAACCTGCGGTTACAACAATCACTTTTCAAGCCATGACAGGAAGGTCATAGTCTGGAAATTATGAACTTACTTTTTCCATGTCTTACCAGTGACTGATGAGCTGATGATAACCAGAATCATTCACTGCTGCGTATGCCTTTGCCAACTGCCAAATCGAACCATCAATTCCATGCTCAGCTGGGGTAAAGACTCTGCTTTCTGATCCATGCTTTTCGCCATCCGGGTGTGGCAAGCTCAGCTCTATCGCCAATGGCATCAAGGTCCCGTTGTCTTTCAAGAAGAGGAGAGTCCTAGAGGCATAGGTCTTTGTGGTAGTTGAGTTGATCCGGTTCAGGTATGGCATCAATGCATCATGATGGTCTAAGATGAAGAGCTTGTTTCTTTCAAGTGCCTGCTCTCAAGTAAGTCGAAATCATTATAATATCCACAATACGCATTAGAAAAAACGAAGTTCGAAAAGACTAACAACTGTTTGGATGAAATAAATAAAAATCTGAGTTAGAAAAGCGTGACTCGATACACCAATAAAGCACAACTTTGCCTTCATCCTAATTCACCCGAAAAATAGGCAGATAGGATTATTTTCGGATTAAATTGTGTGACTTAAGTCAAAATTGAAAAGAACAATATTGGGAATACTGAAAAAACCTGTTTGATTGAACGCCCATAGCAGAGAATGATAATGATATATACCTGTTGAACCGTTAGCCCATCTAGGTTCTTCTCAAGATGCTCTGCAGTTATGGTGCTGTTTTGATTGCCGTATTCTTCAGGATCAAGTTGGCTAGTTGGTGGGAACTCCTATATGTTACACATTGCCATCAAATTGCCGGAAAATCTTTAAAAGAGATTTATGGAAAGAGCATTGAAGTTATATATAGTGTAGCTTACTTCGAGGAGCCTGATATTGACAGGATTGACTCCTGCAAGCATCTCTCGACCAAATTCTTCATCCGTCCTCCAAGCAAATTTGTCAGCTACAGCATTTAAGCACCCGAACACCGTTGTTAAATGAATGAGTGAGTGAGAGAGAGAGAGAGAGAGAGATGTATAGGCATATACCTTGAATAACCTGAGGCATAGGGAACTTGAGTAGGTGCTCACCGTCCGATCGAACCAGCTCCTTGATCATCTCCAAAGGGATCATGTTCTTGATCTTTTGGACAGCTGTGCAGTTGGGAAGCTGGACCCCGCCCTCGTACAAGTTGAGCACGTCTTGGAAGGAGTCGAATTCGTTGGGTGTTTCGTCGAACAGAGCCTGAAGCTCTGGGACTAGGAACTGCACTATCGACTTCAATGCATACGCCAGGAAGTCCGACATCTTCAAATGCCCGAACCGCTCATCCCTTGGCACGTAGATATCCAGGCTCAGAAGCGGCAATCTACTCTCGCTCTTTGGATCTGTTCATGCAGTATAATTTTTTTCAGCACCATCCCATCAATCTTAAGAAGAAATTCAATATTGTGTATGAGGTACCAAAATGAATAAGTTAACTTCCCATGTAAGTGATAAAATAAAAATCATTTGAGAGGGCCTGTTTGTTTAATACAAAAACTTTTCAAATCCGAATTTTTCACTTTCTATAATTATCCTATTTTTAATTACTTTTTATATTTTTTTATATAATTACTCTACTTTCAATCGCTTCTATACATCTAATATATTTATTTTAACTTTATTCTATTTACTTCTCATTATTACCCCTGTTATATCACATATTTTCTCTTAATTTAAAAACTTATACACTAAAAACTTTTTATCTAAAAGTTTTATTACTTTCTAAACATACCTTAAATCTTAAGTAATGTCAACAGGCATAGCCTAATAGTTTCATACTGCGAGTGAATACCTATGGTTCCCACTTTGACTATGAGAAGGAGTAAAATAACTGCATATAATGTAGTTTAAAGAAGATATTCACTTTTATGTAACGAGATTATATAGAAGCAATTCATGTAACTCTCTTAAATTTTAAAATTTTGATGCTTAGTGTAAAATTCAATTAATTCATTATATTAACATCATTTTTTTATTTATAAGACTAACTTTCATTCAAATCCAATATGTGCACAAGTCACATTTGTTCAAAATTTGGTACATTCATGTATAAATTAAGGAAAATGCTTAGATTCATTCACATAAATATCAGAATGTAGTAATACTTTATAGAATTATTTATACTTATAGTAGTGATATTTTAAATGGTTTAGATATTGAAAATATTACTTAAAAATTGATATTTAGCATTAAATTATTTTATTATATTAATTTTAAATGTCTGTAGATGAAACCTATATCCAGTAATATTAGACAAATGAGAGGTTTTGAATAGTGATATAGGTAATACTCAACATAATAGATGCGGTAGATTTTTATTAATCATCTATATGTTGAAAATAAAAGATATTACATAGAAAAATGAGTTTCATAGAAGCATTCTCTTTATAAAAAATCTGTAGTAGTTGAAACTGTTTATTTATTAAAAAACTCATAGATTATAAATTAAAATTCTAAACCTTCGAAAGTGTCCACCTAACCAAAATAATACTTGTACATGATTTTATAAATATCTAATATTCTATTGAATGAATTCAAGTGAATTTGAAAATGTATATATTTTAAAAGTTTGGCTGGCGAAGTTTCTAATTGAAATACTTTTTTGATACTTACTTAAATAGATGACATTTAATATAATTAATGGATTGAATTTTGTGCAAATGCTGAAGTAGAACTAGAACATGACAAATGCGCAGTTTTACTTAGTTGCGTTATGAATCTAATCAATATGTTAAAATTAAGGCCAAAATTTATGAATGTATTTGGGAATTACACTAATTACTATTACTATGATGAAGTCAAAACATGAGGAAAGATGCAATTTCGTTTGTGCATTATGAACGACTAAAGAAGTTATCTATTATGACCGTATAATACCATTACATGAACTTGATGATCTTTTAGGTGAGGCATAAAACATGTTCAAAAAACTCAAAGATGATTATTAAATTGGTTAAATATTGGATTAAGGTTATTTTTGTAAAATTTTCAGAAAAAATTCAAAATCAAAAAATTTGATGGAGGTGATGTAAAAATCCCTAAAAAGTAGATTTCTAAAAAGGTTTTCTCCCTGTAACCCGTAAGTTTTTTATATTTTGCACTCTCACCTGTGTGTGTTGGTTTGCGGCCGGTTCTGCCCCTGCGAGGATAAGGATACTGTCGGGATCCGCCAAGGACGGGTCGTGCGAAGTCAGGTCCCTTGTCGGGGCTCCCTAAGTCGTTGTAGAATGCATAATCGTAGACCCGGTCCCATTCCTTCAGCTCTCCACTCCCGTCTCCACGCAAATTCACCAGTTCTTCTTCCCGGTATTTCCTCAATGCCTTTGGCGTCTCGCCGGGAACATAGCTCTTACCACAGAAAATGCGCAACCAATAGATAATTATTAATTAGACAAAATTAATACATTTTTTATAACAAATATATATATGGAGATCATGCATGATGCACCACAACACTACAACAAAATGTGTTATATATGGCCACCTTTCGGCATTTAAAATTTTAATTTTCCTATGTTTAATTAAACGCAAATCAAAGATTTGGCTACATTCAATGAATGAGGAGTGATAAAAGTTCTTAATCAAAATTTTTCAACTGAGTAAAAAATAATGTGATATGATAGTGATAATAATAGAGAGTAAAAAATAATAAAGTTAAAATAGATAGTTATAAACAGTACAAAGTTGTAGTTTAAAAAGTTTTGCTAGAAACAAACATACCCTGAATACAACCAAGGTTTTATTACTATTTTCAATAAAATTTTAATAGCTAAATTAAATGTTACATTTAGAGTGTATTTAGGAAGTAATAAAATTTTTGAAAATGAAGAAAACAATATAATATAGTCGGGGTAATGATAAGAAATAAAAAAAACTAAATTAAAATAGATAAGTTAGTTATATTAATAGTTGCGTAGAAATGATTGAAAAGTAGAATAGTTGTATAAAAAGATGTGGAAAAATAATTAAAAATATAGTAGATATGGAGAGTAAAAAGTTTTAGTTTGAAAAGTTTTTTTAAATGTCAAACATACCCTTAAGTTGTGTCTAGTAATGTGAAAAAAATGTTGAAGTTGTTGGAGAAAAAATTAAAAAAAAAGTATAATTATTAGAAATTGAGGATAATTATATAGAAAATGCGTATAAATAATTAAAAAGTATAATAGTTAGAAAAGTGTGTGGAAAATTTTTGAGGAAGATTTTCTTCAATGTTTCCAAACAGACACATAGTTACATTTGATGTAAAAAATGATTACATTTAATCAAGGATCTTGATACACAGATCGG
>JAXCLR010000092.1:44882678-44893148 GCA_035584095.1 Annona squamosa
AAAATGTGAAAATATAATTAAAAAATAGAGTAATTATGAAGAGTGAAAAGTTTTAGATTGAAAAGTTTCAATTGACACTTTTTTATGTTAAACAAACACACCCTAAATTGCAAAGTTTGAAATTTATGGGGAGGTGATTGTAAAAGCCCTTATTTTTGTTTTATTTAAGGTAAATGATGCTTCTTTCCAAGACCTATTTCCAAGACCTATCCTGATTCCCAACCGCACGTCTCAATCATCCCACTCTCCTTACGAAACGATTCGCGGTTTGATTTTTTTTTTTTAATTACAGGTTGGAAAGCTGTTTGAAGACCGATTAAACACTCCATTCGCAAAAGAAACAGAATCCATTTGCTTCTGGTCCAAGTAAATAATCTGTGAATAATAATATATTGCTGGAACCGTTAATATGGTGGGACATCCATTACTTCGTGGGACCATCGCGTTACGGACGGCCAACATTACCTCATCCCAGTTTGGCTAAAAAATTTGGCTAAACAATCCAATCCCAAAATAATGGTTAATTAGGAGACGGTGGTAATTTAGAGGTGTTGATTAGAATTTAAAAAATGTTTGGCGTTTAAGGCATCATTAATTATCCAATAAATTTACTTTTTTCATTTTTATTTTTATATTTTAATTATTTTTTTGTATTCTTTGTAAATATTCTATCATTTTTTACTTTATTCTCGCTTTATTAATTCCCCGTTCTCAGCACAGCAAAGTGAAAATAGATACGACGGTTGCTTGAAATTATTCCACAAAATGATTAAATAAAAATAGAAAAAAATAGAATAGTTAGATGCATTCACTCAATTTGACTTTCTCATTCCATTTCTCAAGTTTCTTCGTCGCTTCTTCTAATGATCAACCAAGATCTTTAGATTATCAATTTTTTAGTTTTTAAGCTTTAGTTTTTTAGAGTAATTTACAAATAAAAACTACTCAGTTTGACCATAATTGTAAATATATTTATATAATTTCAAAAATAATAAATAACTTTCACATAATTTGACCATAATTATAAATATACTTATAACATTATAATGTTATTACTGTACTGTCATGACATGAATATATTTGCAAAGCTATATAAACTGCGTAGATATATTTGCAAAACTAAATATACGCTGAATTTTGAAATTGCAAATATACTTACATAATTTGTATATCTTTGCAAATATGATCAAACTATGTTGCAAAATTACCCTTTCTTTTAAGGGCATGTTTGTTTAACATAAAAACATTTAAAATCAAAATTTTTCATTCTTTATAATTATTTTATTTTTAGTCATTTCTTTACATCTTCTTATAATATTATTTTATCTTTCAATTATTTCTACACAACTACCTATATAACTAACTTATTTATTTTAACTCTATTCTTTTTACTCATCATCATTATCCTTATCATATCATATTATTTTCTCCTAATTCAAAAAATTTTATTATAAAAACTTTTCATCTAAAGCATACCTTAAAAAACAATATTTGACAACTGGGAAACGTTTAAATACTCCAAAACTCAAAAGGAAGAAAAAAAAAAAAAAAAAAAAAGGGCCAGGATCCATTTGCTTCAGGCCCAAGTAAATAATCTGTGAATAATCAATACTATATTACTAGGAACCGTTGATACGATGGGAAATCAATTGCCCTATTCAAGCTTTGGACCGGATGAGATTGCCAGGCGCACCAGGTGGGTCAAGGTCAACACTGACCGAACCTATCTTCTAAAACTTGAAACTCTTAAGTCCAACACAATATTTTTTCCAATATTCTTTAAAAAAATTCGGGCAGGTTAATAGCCTTAATTAAAAATAAATTTGATAATATGTTGAAAATAGTTTATAATAATTTACGGCTTGTTAAAATTTTCATAATTAACAAAAACAATCATAAATATTTTAAAATGAAAATTTTAATTAACACAAACAATAATAAATATTTAAAAGAAAATTTTAGATGATAGAGTATTTTCTTCTAATTTTTTTAAGACTAAGAAAATTAAAATATTAAATCTTTTTACAAGAAGGTTACATTTAAAATTATTAAATAATTAACCTTTTAAAGTTAATCATTAAAATCAAAGAAATGGAAAATTCGGGCAGGCCAATAGTCTGAATTGAAAATAAATTTGAGAATATGTTGAAAATAGTTGATAATAACTTACGGTTTGCTGAAATTTTCATACTCAGCCTAAGTAATCATAAATTTTTAAAATAAAATTCTACCGTGCTTTGTAGAAAAAATTTTGAACTGAGCAGAGTGTGATGTAATATGATATGGATAATCATTATGAAGAGAATTTGAAAAAATAAGATATTTGTAAAGGAACATGGGAAAAATGACTGATTAAAAAGTGTGTAAAAAGTGCTGCATCCCAAGCAACCCTTGTTTATTTTAATTCTCTTAAGAAAATTTAAAAAATATTAAATTTCTTCGTAAGAATGTTCAATTTAAAAAGAGGCATATAATTAACGCATAAACATTTTAAAAATTAATCATTAAGGATCCAATAAATTCAATTTCACTGGAGTTTGGTCCACTGCTCGACCGAGACAGAATTAAAAACGGCAGGGCCAATATCAATGACTGCGAGTTTACCGTAGAGAAATTAGGAAGCAGTAGTACCTGGATCCCCATGGAGTGCACTGACAAGCTGAAAAGAGACTCCTCTGCCGAAGAGCTCGTAGAGCCTGTCGAGGAGAGAGACATGCAAGTCGTTGAAATCCAAGACGTTCTTCTTCATCAGCACCACCGATCCCCTGATCAGCTTTTCCCCCTTTCTTTCTCGGCGGAGAAACATGGTGATGGTGTACACCTTGTTTCTGAGCCAAGCCAATAACCAGAGCATGGTGTGCGGTGGATCAGATAGCAGAAGAGAGGAGAGCAGAGATGGGGTTTTTTGGGTAGCGGGAAAGAGTAAAGAAGTTGCTGGAACAAATGCGCAAGGAATAAATGCGCAGCGAGAGAAAGAGAGGGAGACTTGAGGATGGAGTCTTGTGGAAAAGGAGGGGAACAGAGGAGGAAACAGACGTTGTCGCTGGGGTTGATGAAATGGAGGGAAGGACAGGACTAGGAAGGGTGCTTGGATGAGTAAGGAAGCGGTGTTTTGATAGTGACTAGGCAGGATGAGGAGGCAGGGGAAGCTTCCAGTTCACGAATCAAATAGCCATTTCTTAACAGCACACTACCAGCCCGAGCCATGTGCGCGCCACGAAATTATGCGAATGGGAATGGAAAAGATTAATGCCGTTTTGCCGAGCCATGAAACTTTTGATGGGTAAACGCTTTTGATGAAAAATAACATGATCTAATAAGAGTAATAATAAAGAATAAAAAGTATAGAGTTAAAAAAGATAACTTAATTGTCCGGATAGTCAAGTAGAAATGATTGAAAATTATTACATAAAAATGTATAAAGAAATAATTAAAAAATATGATAGACTTGAAAAGTGAAAAAATTTATATTGAAAAGTTTTAATTTGAAAATTTTATTGCAAATAAATAAGATTTAAATTGAAAATTGAAAAGGTTATTTGAGGAATAACAATTCACATTCAGGTCTAACATTATTTGAAATAAACCCTAAATTTGGAGCATTGGCATAGCGGAAATCCCAATTTTACAAAATTTATATTTTTATGCGTAAATTAATAAAATTTGAGGAATTTGTATTTTTGTCCATAGGGCATTTGGACAGAAAAAGTGGACGTTTTGCCCTCCTTATCAATGCTCGTTAGGGTAATTTTTTTTATGGAGGAATTTTTCTATGGATACCTCCACATGAGGAGAAATTTTTAACAACCAACCCTATATTTTCTATGCATGGGGAATTCTTGCGCACGAGCGGTTTCGAACCCCCCACCCTCCAACAGCAAGACAATTTGCGCCCACAGACAATAACAGCAGGCTGCAGGCCTTAAAATAACTGTTACTCCCCTTCCACGCATAATTAAATGGGCAGTGAAATTAGTAAGTGATGTTCTAAGATCTATTTTTATTTTATCACGTAAGTATTACGGGTAATGATTCAGTGCATGCTATGCATACCAAGAGTAAATTCGTATAAGCGTTCTAAGCTGTTTTTCATTTTCACAAATTTTCTTTACATTTTTACGTGGGTTAGCATCTGACGATCTTTATATATACTAAGATTTAATATTTTCGAATTTTTGTATATATGTTTATAGGTTTGAAAATTATAATGCTAAGACTGTAGGTATGTGTTGAAATATTACCGAAGTATTATTATTTGTTACTAAGCAATAAATTACTTTTTGCTCATGTTAATGTTTATAAGCGTGCACAACATAATAATTAAGTCATGTGAGCAAAAATCCAATCTAGCTAGAAATAATTAGCCTCCGGTGGATGCGAAAACTGTACTTTTTAAAAAATAAACTATAATAATAAATTTAAATACCATATTGAGAGCATTATCAAAAAAATTTCATTATAAATATCCTTAACTCTTGAAAAATATAGTTTTGTTATTCAAAATATTTAACAATTAAAAATTATATTTCTCATTGAAAGAAAAAATTTATCTCGAGACATAAAATTTTCATTCAAAATAATACTTAAAATGAATTAGCCTTGTTGGTTTGCAAGAGAATTCTATATTTGCAATTACCTCATGAATTTATTTTGTCGGCTGATAACATTTATAATTTTTTTTGTTTTACACATTATTACTATTCTTTTATTAGAAATTATTTTTAAAGTAATAATTATATTTTTCAAAGATCAAGTATTTTCATAATAAAAATAATTATTTTCTAAATGTCGTTTTTCAACAATAACTATTTTAAGTTATTATTAAAGGTTAGTGATTTATTTATAGAATTAAGTATTTTATTGTGTAATAAATGTCAGTTAATTACTACCAACATAAAATAAATAATACTTTTGATAGAAGCTCATTATCAGAAATTTCATTCTTGGCGACAGTGATATTTGTTATAAAAAATAAAAATATGTTTGCACCAAATTTATTGAAAAGAAATTCTCGTAAATTTGTAAATAATTTATCACCACTTTATATGTAATCCCGTTTTGAATAATTAAAATAAAATTAACATGGGATTTACCATGGAATAAAAAAATGTATTACAAAGTCTGTACACTTATACAGGCAATTATAAAAAATGTACACTTATACAGGAAATAAAAAATGTATTATATATACTTCGTCGTATATAATTATTGGTGCAAGCAAAGAAGTTAGTTGTTCATAATATTTATGTGATAAAAATGATAGTTATATATAAAATATGGATCTTCCTATAAAAATAAAGCAATATCACTCCCGAGAGAATCATGCTACCCTTGAAAGGAGCATAATGGACATTTGAAGAATTTTATAGGTATGAGATGTTCCACAGTAACTGAAATGTTCAAGACTTGTTGAGAATCATGCTATCCATGGTCATGATACAGTGAATGAGGATGGGATCACTATAGAAAAAGTGTTGTTATATTCACTTTTAGAATGAAAAAAAGTTATATAACAAATAAGAAAATTAAGTTATTATTTTTTAGAAATTAAAAATGTTTAAGGGAAATGGACGATTTTTTTGCAGGCATTTATATATGAGGAATGATCCAAAGCACTTCGAAAAACTTATTTACAATAGCACTTTTATTTTTTATACACTTATTTATTTAAGTGTATTAACATATAAACCAAGTTTTTTCGTTTTTGGATATGTGCATATATTTATTTTAGATTTTTAAAGATAAAGGCATTTTAAATACATATATATGTTTAAAAATCTTAAAAAAATATATATAAATATATCCAAATTTGGTAAAACTTGGTTTATATGTTAAATACAATTAGATAAACAAGCATATAAAAAATATAAAAAATTATTGTAAATGAATTTTTTTTATGTAAGCTAAGCAGGGCATTTGTTAGCCTGGGCTAACAAGATCAGTTCTCTTCATATCTTACAATCATCTCAATTGGTAATACAAGCCCAGTAACCATCTACGACCAATCGACAACCGATCATCATACCTATTTTTTTTATTGTTTTGAAACTTTTTTAATAAGATCGTTAATCTAGGTGTATACTATCTATAAAACAAATTTTACCAATTTTGGAGATATGTATATATTTATTTTGTATTTTTAAACACATTTTGGTCATTTTTAAAAATAAAAAAATTTCAATCGGTAGTAGCTGAGTAACCTACATTGAGATAGGCAAAGCAGGGCATTAACCATCTTATTAAAAAATTTTCAAAAAAAATAAAAATAGGTATTATGACCGTGCCATCTACAATAGGTCATAGATGATCAGCCCTCATATTACAATCATCCTTCAGAGACATTCTTACAATTTTCTTAACAATATTCTACAAATATCTAACAATATTTCAATCTTCCTAATCGTATTTTCTAATTTTCCAACATGTGGACGCTCCCAGATAATTGGGGAAAAAATAACAACGCCCATTCCATGTATATTGCTGCTGCTGAAACTGCGGGGTAGAAGCCGCAGAACGAGTGTCGATGGAAATGGGCAATTTTATTCCATCTCCATATTCATTGCTACAAAAAACACGAATGAGTTTGTTCTCTTTCTCCTCTTCTGTTGGCGCTTGTGGGCTTTGAGAAATCGACTCAAGGCAAAAGGCATTCAACTCATGCTATTGGATGTCAAAGATGGTGCATCAACTTTCAATATCAACATCATAGGGTGTTGAACCTCATGGGATCAAGTCCTATTGATAAACTTCTCGCTATTAGATGGACAAAGCTAGATGAAGGAAAATTCAATATCAATGTTGATGGAAGATGGAACCTCCACAAAAATTATATGGGGTTTGCCGCGGTCATTAGAGATTCATGAGACTTCTTTATTGCCGCCAAAAGATGGAATCGAGTAGGCATTGTGGAACCATTGACAATGGAAGCTACTGTCATGTGGTTGGGGTTGACATGGGCTTTAGAAATCCAACTTCAGCAACCACATATGGAATCAAATTCGTTGACTTTTATTGATTTTTTGGTCAATGAGCAACCCATTCATACTCCCATGGGGGCGATTATTTCATAGATATGGTAACCTGCTTCAAAAGTCTAATCCATTTCATTCCACCATGTCATGAAATCGGGAAACTCAATTGTTCATCTTCTGGCTAATTTTGTCTCATGTAGTATTTTGTTTGAATAAGTTTGGTGCACAAATCCACTATACTTTTTTCAAGAGAAACTTTGTATATATAATTTTTTGCCAACGATATACCATGACTGCTTTATCCCTTCTGCCTACCTTTGGTACATTTCACATTCAGAGGTCGGAGGATAGGAGTTGTCTTCCTTTCTATCAAAAAAAAAGTCGCAAATAAGCAATGAGTACAAGGGCAAAACTGCATATTTTCTAAATTAAAAGCCATTTATGGAAAATGCAAAATTTATGGGAAAAAAGCGAATGAGGGTAAAAAGTTTAAATTGCACAAACATGATGTACCAATATTCAAATGACTGGCATTAAAATTGGCCTCGTCTCCTCCTGTTTGTAGGTCCTGACGGATTGCACGTGCTGCGCACTAGTGTTTGCAAAACAGACCCTGCAACAATCGCATTTTAGCATCCGCGGTGTGGAAGTTTGCGAAATAAACCCCATAGTTCGAAACCTTTGTAAATTGACCACGTTCAATATAAATTTTTCTAAATTAAAAGCCATTTATGGGGAAAAAAAAAAGTGAATGGGGGTAAAAAGTGTAAATTGCACAAACATGATGTACCAATATTCAAATGACTGGCACCAACGCCGACTGCGGCGCAAAATGCGTGCGCGCAGTCGGTTGGGGGTTCGAATCCGCGGGCGTGCGGATTTCGGTTAATATATGCGTGGGAGCAGTGGGTCTCCCGGATGGATGTAGTATGGGAGCGGGTGATCTCCCATGTGGTTGTTAGAAGCTGTGTCTTCCTTATTCTTTCGTGGAGCTGTGTCTCCAGACTTCTTCGGGAAAGATATATCCCTTATATTTGTAAGAATATCTCAGATCTTCAAGTATAATATGTGTTGAGATATATGTAATTGTACCAATCAAAAAAAAATATATTCAAATGACTGGCATTAAAATTGGCCACGTCTCCTCCTCTTTATAGCTCCTGACGGATTGCACGTGCTGCGCGCTAGTGTTTGCAAAACAGACCCTGTAGCAATCGCATTTTAGCATCTGCGGTGTGGAAGTTTGCAAAATAAACCTCATAGTTCGAAACCTTAGTAAATTGACCCTGTACAGTATAAATTGGGCTCCACTTTTATATAATTAGATTAGACACAAGAGGAGCCATGTAACCCCTTCAACTTTTAAAATTTTGATTCTTGATAAAAAAAATTAATACATTAATTTTATTTAAAATCAATTGTTTATCCAAGAGACTAAATTTCATCCCCATCAAAAATGTTTAGGGGCTTGTTGAAATATATATTCATGTATAAATTATTAAAAATGTTTAGATCTAATTACACATCTATTAGAATGTAATAATACTTGATAAAATCATTTATCTACATAGAAATGATGTTTTAGATGGTTTAGACATTGAAAATACAACAAGAAAATTGATATTTATCGTTGAATAATTTTATTATTTTGATTTTCAAGCCTATGCATAGTGATATTAGACAAATAAAATAATTTTCAAGATATTATAAGTGATGTTAGATAGAATGGATGGAGTGTATTTTTCATTAATCATTAACATTTTAAATATGAAAAGGATTACTTAAACAAGAGGTTTCACAAAAGCATGACTGATATAAATTTTCTCTACGCACTACGCACATCTCGTACACATGATACATAATTTTTTAAATTTTTTACAACTTTTTTCATTTTAAACACACAACAATTTTTATTTTATATTCTCATCTTATCCTTATCTAATACAAGTCGTGAACATCAGTGGCCAAATTCAAATTTAATATTATTGTTTAGGCCAATATTGGTTGCAGTTCCTTTTCACTCATGAATCGAAAATTATAGCAGGCAAGGTTAGTTTTACAAAAGTTTGAAACTAATAAGATATATTTTTTCAACACGTCAAAACACTTGTTGATATACAATATACATACTTAAACGGTGCAGTCGACAAAAACACGTAACACTTTGACGAGATAATTAAAATTATAAATTATTTGGACACATACCTTTGAGTTTGATCAAATTATACTCTGCATATCGCTAAGATTTTTTCTTTACAATTACACAATGTTATGGAAACCGAACTAATGATCAAAACCTTCAACCATGTCGGTTCAAATGGGTTTAACTGGTTCAAGATCACCTGTTCAAACAGTTCAATATCTAAAATAAACTGTTCTCGTAATTGAAAATGGGTTTTGCTAAACTATTCTTTTATATAACTTCTTTTATTTTTAATATCTTAATTTCATGAAAAATCTACTTCATCTATTGTATTTATTATCATTTATATTATCACGAAAATCCTTTCATTTTTATAATATTATTGTGGATTGACCTGTTAAAAAATATATAAAATCGACATAATAAAATAGTTTATCAATTTTAAAGTTGTGTTTTCAACATCTAATCCTTCTAAAATATTATTACCATGTAAATAAATAATTCTATAAAATATTATTACATTACAATTCATATGTAAATGCATCAAAATGTTTTTCAAGATTTACACATGAATAATATATGTAAATGAATAAATGATTCTATAAGATATTATTATATTAAAATTCATATGTAAATAGATAAAAAAGTTTTTGATAATTTACATATGAATAATATATTTTTCAACAAATGTATCTCATGTACATATTGTTAAATACAATAAATAAATTCAATTTTCTACCAAATATTAAAATCTTAAAATTGTAATGGGCTATACGAAATTGCCAAAGCCTGTTAAAAATAACTTTCATATTTATATATGAAAGTTAATAATAATGATGCGGCATGAACATAAGAGGCAATGTTAATGTTATGTACCAGAACAACAAATATGCTCGATGATAGTGTTTTTTTTTTTTATCAAATATCAAGATCTTAAAATTAAAATTGTAAGGTTTACGTGAAATTGCCGAAGCCCATTAAAACAATTTTCATATTTATTTGTACAACTTAATAACAACAACATGCCTTGAATATAAGAGGCACTGAAGGTTTACGCTGACCTTCTGATGGAATCCGACTCATTGATTCTTATTGAGTTCTTGGTGGGTGATCGCTTTATCAGGGCTTCGGTTGGAGCGATTCTCTCCCTCATCTGTCATGCAGCCCCCCAAGCCAACTCTTTGTCTTTTCAACACATTTTACGGGCTGGGAATTCTGTTGCTCACATTTTGGCTGATTTTGTATTATGTCATTTTTTGCCTAAACAAGAATGGTGGGGTACCCCACCATTCTTTATTCAGGAAAATCTCTGTAAAGATAATTTTTTGGAATGGATATATGATGATAGCCCTATCC
>JAXCLR010000092.1:44901156-44922024 GCA_035584095.1 Annona squamosa
ATTAATATTACAAAAAACATGTATAATTGATGAAAAAATTATATAAATTACACCGGGTTCGGACCGGGTCGGGTTTTTGGTACCGGGTTGGTGTGAACCCGGTTTTGGTTTCAGGTTTCTACGAGTCGGGTTGAAACCGGGTCTATTTTGAAAAAATATTTTAAATAAAACCTATTTTTTGTTTTGATACTGGGTCGGGTCAGGCGGGTTCGGGCGACCCGGTACCAAGTTGCACCCCTAGCCCCATGATATCGGAAAGTTAATTTTGAGAATTAGGATGTAGCAAGAGAGAATGCAAGCTAATAAATTTACAAGCAGTATTTCGTGCTTATACAAAAACTTGGGCAGCAACTGACACAGCAAAAACGTGAAACAATGTTAGCACAAAACTACAGCTCGATATTAACACACAAAGTTTTACATAGAAACTCAAATATAAAATTTAGAGAAAATTTTGTAGAATATTATTTAAGGATAACTAACTAATAACAAAAGAAACTACAAATTTATAGAAAGACAAACAAATCCTATACTAATTACTATATGCATATCTTTTTTTTTATGGTTTATATTTACATACATCTCAACACATATTACATTGTAGTTCTGAGACATTCTTACAAACAAGGAGATGCATAACTCCTCCAAAGAAATTTGGAGACATAGCTCCACTAAAGAATTAGAAAGAACAGCTTCCATCCCGCCCAAGGGAGACAACAGCTCCCACTCCACTTCAAAGGAAGACCACAACTCCCATACCATTTTTCCGGGGCTGAAATCCCAACATGAGATTCGAACCCATAACCTGCGCTAAGGGGCCCAACACCCCTGCCACCTGCGCTAGCCGCAGGTGACTTCTATATGCATATATATGCACATGTAAAATGCACGTAAAACTCTAATGGTCTACTTGCACACGTTTTACTAAAATTAATAAAATGTGCAATCTACTGTAAATAATAAATAAAATCACGTAAAACTTCAATGATCTTGAATCATGAAAAAACTGTGAATTTCGACATCAAAAATGACCCTAACTAGGTTCACCAGAGTTGTCAAGTCGATAGACTAGAAAAATATTTCTGTTGATATGCTGGAGTTCTCTTTAACTCTTTACGAATCAAAAGTTATGGTAATTTGAAGTTGACATCGGACCTTTCCACTGTTATATCCCGCTCCAAGAAGTATTTCGCAATGGCATTTAATTCCATCCACGACTATAGCCGGCTCCAGGGAGAATTTTGCAATGGCGTTTAAATCCAGGATGTTGTAAAAATAAATGCGGACAGTGTTTCCCTCAGCCACTGTAAGTGTCTATGACTAATAGGGTGAAAGTCTGGAAGAAGCCAAAAGAGTCAAGCACGCGCTAGACATGTTTGCCATTCCAATTGTTTCTTCATTGATGAGAAGGCGCAGCAATCCTTAATTATAAGTTAATAACTGTAATTTACAATGCCAGGATTATAAAATCTAGAAAAGTTTATAGTCAGTCAAGCACGCGCTGCACTACATGAAAATTTGCATCTATGCACCAAAGAAATTTACTAGTAAATATTTTACTGCATGTATATTTCTATGAAACATATTCATCATTTTTCTTATCTTGATGATTTATTTCTGATTGTGTATATTACAGTATTCCAATAGGTAACATAATTAGGCTATGAGACATTCTTACAAGTATCTAATCAAAATTTTAACTTTTCTAACAATAATTCCTACAATACCCATTTGGTGGACGCTCCATGAAAAATTCGAGGAGAATAAACGCCACCACGAAATTCTTAAGAAAAAATAGTTGCCAAGATTCGAACCAAGGACGCCCCACTCACTAGGATCAGTCCTTGACTACTGAGGCAACACATCAGTAACTTCTTCTCTTGATGATTGATATAAACTTTATTTCATTAATTATATTTAATATCATTTACATTTTCATAAAAACTCATCGTTTGTGTGGTATGATTATGCATGGCCCCCATGTATAAATATGTACAATTAACCTGATAAAATGATTTGGAGCTAAATATCAACTTTAAAATTTTATTTTTTGGAGCTAAATATCAGCTTTAAAATTTTATTTTCAACTTTAAATTTTGTAAATATTATTATTATGGATTCTATAAAACATTATTCTATTATAACATATTCTCACGTGAATATAAAAGAAATTATTAAAGTACATGCGACTACACTGTGTAGTTTATGCACCATAGGCCCCACATGATCATAAATAGGAAATCTGTCTCATCCATTGTATTTAGAAATACTTACTTTATTGGCATATCAATTTTCATCCAAATCCAACATGTTCCATCTTAAAATGGTACAATACCAATTTAATAAATTTGTTTAATGTAAATGCGAGTAGTATCTTCAACATGTAAATCATCTAAAATATAATTTTCATATGGATAAATAATTGTATAAAGTATCATAATATTTTAATATACATGGGCTCATTTTACAGCTTAAAGTACAATCTGTATATACAGTAGCATATCTCATATACATAAAAGCCAGACTGGTATATACATATGCAACAATTGTCCGGCTGCCATTGGGTTATGTATGCCCTATGGCATAAGATTAAAGGCAACAACTTATTCCTTGTGCAACCAAATTTGCTATGTATACTTTACCTGCGTATGCTCTTTTATGCAGCACATTGTCATTTTTCGAATAGCACTTGTGCAAAAAAGAAGTTGGTCATGATATTATTCTATGCAACGAAACAAAGTTTTGATGCATAAATAGATTTTTGTTGTAGTATGTGAAGCAATAATTAATTAGGGGTACGATCTTATTAGACTGGACGAAATTAAGGTTATGTAAGTCAGTACATTTTCTAATTTTCTAATGTTTATTTTCATGAAAATATTTTTTCTAAATGTATTTAACTCAGTACTAATTTTCACAATTTCGGGATACATGCCATATATTTGTGAAGAAATTCCTCTCATACTTACCATTTCTATCTCTAATTTCTGATATATTCATGACCTTTCAAAACTCGTCACGTACCTACAGAGTATACACATTATTTGTCTCATGCCCATATAGTTACAATAATCATTAAGTAAAAATTAAAATGGCTAAAAAAGGCCCTTCTGGAATGTCCCAATTCTAGTCAATCCTTTTTAGAGTAAGATATTTTATGATTGCCCCATAAATGGCCGTAACTTATTTTAAAAAAATTTCTTAAATGTTGCAAAAGTATTGGCTGCAAATAGTATAAATTTGCTGCATAAAGGCCAGCAATCCATCTGGCAGCGACTTTAAAACCCACATTTGGTGCGTATCGTGTGTTTAAAACCAACATGGGGGAACAATCCATCTGGCAGGGAAGCTATAGTGAAGCAATCTTATACATCAAAGGAGAAGCTAGCAGAATTTTGATGGTATGTTGATTACATGTTAATAGCAGGGTCAAAACTAAAATAAATCCAGTTTTTGCATGACGAACCTAGGATTGATGATGTAGTATTCTCGGGGTAAAGAAGTAAATCAGTTAAAAAAAATCATTTTCAGATGTTTGAAAAAATATGCAATAGATATTTTAAAGAAATTGTACGTGAAAGATTGCAAGCCTGTGAGCATCCGAAAACTAACATGTGAAAAATTGAGTAAAGATAAAAATGCTAAAAAGCTTACGAAGGATTATTGTTCATAAGTCTTATGGGCAGCCTATTATATCTTACAACAACTAATTAGTAATTATGTTTTTTGTGAATATTTTATCAACATATATGCATTGGCCATCTGAAAAACATTTTTTAGTAGCAAAAAGAATACTCAAGTACTTGAAAGGTATCATAGATGTTAGTGCTATGTTTAAAAGTGTAGAAAATGAAGATATGAAGCTGTCGACATACTCTGACGATGACTAGGGAGGCTATCTAGATGATTTCAAAAGCATTTCTAGGAATCTTTTCTCTTTAGCTTTTGGTATCTTCACATGGAGCTTAAAGAAGCAAGAAACATCAACATAATCCACATTAGAAACTGAATATATTGTTGTTGCTGCTGGTGCTACAAATCGGGCTATCTAGTTAAGGAAGCTTTTCATAGATCTTGGTTGCCAACAAAAATGTCCAACTGAAATCAAATGTAATACCATATCGATTTCAAAAAATCCAATGTTTCATGGCAAGACAAAACACATCAACATCAAGTTCTTTTTCATTTGAGAAGTTTAACAATCCAATGAAGTAATTCTAGTACATTGTTCATCTGATGATCAGCTTGCTGATTTGCTCACTAAGACTTTGCTTAAGAAGAGGCTTGAAATTCTCAGGCAAAAGATTGGTGTTTGTCACAAAAATGTCAAAAGGAGTGTTGATCGGGTGACATTTTAGTTCCAACAATGAAGTTCTATTAGCATAAAGACCCATAGAAAATCATGAAATAAAATCATATCAGATTCTTTTTTCTTTTTTTGCTGCTATTTTTGCAGTTGTTAGTCCACCAATTGGGTATTCAAAGTAGGAAGAAAGTTATTATCTTTTCTGTATAAACAACTGATCTTGAATGAAATAAATCGAATAATTTTTTCCAAAACTTCCTCTTGCATGGTTATTACTTTCCTTGTTTTAAATCCGACACCACTGAACCAGCATCATGACCCTTTTCTCTATTGACAGTTGAATTTCGCTCAACTGAAATTCCTAGAAAGCTCAACATGGCTCTTTAGTCGAAGGACAAAAAAAATAAGGGTGTGTTTGGTAATAGATAAAACTTTTGATGAAAAGTTGTAGATATGAGAAGTTGTCAGACGATGTGATATGATAGGGGTAATGATGAGGAATAAATAGGATAAAGTTGAAATAAATAGGTTAGTTGTGTTGGCAGTTGTGTAAAAATGATTGAAAAGTGGCTTAGTTGTATAGAAAAATGTGAAAAAATAATTAAAAAATAAGATAGTCGTAGAGAGTGAAAAGTTTTAGATTGAAAAGTTTCAACTTGACAATTTTTTCTTATTACCAAACACACCCTCAACCTGTTGGGAAAGAATTTTGTGGAAACGTTACCTAGGAAAATGGTTAGTTTAAGGCCTACGGTATTGCAGTATTGCAAATCAAAGTCTCCATTCATTATGCTAGTTACCACCCCAGCCAAATTCTAAAACATATCTCGATCGAAGATTTTGGTGGACTGAATTATTCATACCATTTGAGTGCTAACAGAGAGCAGATATTCTAGGTCAGTTCAATAGAAGTGAGAGACTTAATGAAAGTTTTTTAAAAAGAAACTAAATTATTACAAAATTAATAAAATATTCATTTAATCGTTATTTTATTCATATGCAAATGGAGCATTCCGATACATATATCAACGTTATTTAAATAGATTATGATTGATAGAACATGTCATTGTGTCATTTTATTCAAATGCTCATACTTAAGTTTTTTTACTCAATGTGCACTTCTGCCTATGATTTGAAACTTATTAATATGCCTATAGCCATTTACAATATTTACGGTTCTCACTTGATCTCTTAATTTTTGTTGCTCCATAGCGAAGTCGAACTAGCGCCCGCTTCAGCACAAGGCAATGACGCTGACCACCAGGGCGCGTCCCTGGTGGCAATACCTCACAACTTTATTACATTGATTTCGAATCTTTATTAGATGGGCCCATGCAGCTATTCAATTTGCATGAAACTTAGTTTTATAATTAAATAAATATTTTTAAATACATTGAGAGGATCAGATTTGGATTTAATTATCAAAGTGGCCCCAAACTGGAGATGACACTCTAAAATATTCAATGGCATCAGTTCCACTGAAGTATTTTCCATGTTTAAATAGTTCTATTATTATTGTTATTACCCGTAAAAGATACTATTTTTTAATTCAATATACTATGTTGTTAGTACGCATAAAAGATTCTATGTATGTGAAAATATTAAAATATCTTAAATATAATTTTTATGAAAAATAATAGCTTAAATATGATCATATGTAAAAGAAAATGGGAAAGTGAGAACGAACAAAAAAAATTTTAAGTAAGCGAGTCGTGTAATATGGAAAGGTTAATAATTAGAAGTAATGAAAATAAAGTTTAAATGAGTAGGATAATCATATCAAAAAGATGTGAAAATAATTAAAATGTAATGATAAAATTATGGGTGATAATGGTTATGATCAATCTGTCAACCTGCTCATCCAACCCGTTTATAAATTAGTTTGGATTTGCATTTTTGAATAAATGAATTATGATCTGACAACACATTCAACCATTTAATTAAATAAATGGATTAAAGTTGAAATTTTATAACCCGTCAACCCGTTTAGTAACCCATTTTATCCATTTAACCTTTTTGACCCATTAAACTTATTCAACTCATTTAACCCGTTTAACTTATTAAAGTTATATATAAACCCTCTTCGTTATTTTCCCTAAATAAGTCTTTTTCTCACCGCTTAATTTTCATTTTCACTGCAGCCCTAATTCCATTTTCTCATTATTTTCATATTTCCATTTCTCATAGCTAAAAACACTCTCTCATCTCTCCTTGCTAAATCATTATTTGCCTGAGTCTATACTTTGAGGTCATTTGCTATACAGCTCATTAATAGTCTGTCAACTCCTTTATTAAGGTTATTAAGGTTGAGTTTTTTAAATAAATTAATAAACGGATTAAGATTGAGATATTTTAAATTGGTAAAGATTATGATTATGCTCCAACCGATCAACCTCATCTCGTTAACACCCCAAATAATAATAAAAAAAGTCCTTTTTTTTTTTGTTCCTTCTTCCGCGGAGGAAATTATGCAAGTTTATGAGAACCATTTATGTTGAGTCTTGACTGAAGCTATTTCCGAGGTTCTGTACATCCTTGATCCTTCTTTTATAAATTGCTCCTCATTTCCTTTTTCTTCTGAATCAATTGATTTGGATGTTTTCAGTTGATGGTGAGCAATATATGCAATTTTTGTTTTTGGTTTAGATTTTTCGAAGAGGACTCAGCGCCTTGTGAGGAATTTTTGAGGTTTCGAGATTGGGACGGAGATAAGTATATAGCGTATATTGGATAATATGCCCGGCAAAAATTTCTTTAATAGAAAATTAAGAATTGAATTTGAATCAATTTAGTAAATGCTCCGCAAAAATTTCTTTAGTTGAAAATTAAGAATTCAATTTGAATCACCTTTATAAATTTTTGCGGAGCATTTAAATTAAGAATTCAATTTGAATCACCTTTATAAATTTACTTCCAAAAGCAAACATATAAGGTGAGGCTTGTCATATGGCAGAGATTTATTTGGAAGAAATACCCTGAACATCTTTTTATGACACAAAATTTACATCATTGTAATCAACATGAACTAGAAATTTCCAATTTAAAGGTCACGCTGAAATTTTGAAACACAAAATAATTAAAATATTTCCTTGTAGGATTTTTTTTTTAGCATAATCATATATTCCCAATGATATTTGAAATTTTGGTTTTCTCACTTTTTTTTTTAATTAGAAGTTTTCTTACTTTTTAAAGATGACTCCAAATATCATAATAAGAACTAAAGGAAAATTGCACGTGTACTCATGAATTTTACACTCAATTTACTTATACCCACGAACATTCAAAATTTCTAATTATAACCATGTATTTTTTCCAAAATTCTATTCATACCCACAACACTTTGTGAAATAATGAATATGCAAACATTCTTATTATAATTTTAAGCTAAAAATTTGCATTCAAATGAATTTTTTAGTACTCTCATAGTTATAGAAACGTATTTTTACTGTTATGAGAACCTATATCATTTAAATATGATTTTTATTTACTTTTTGAGCATTAGCGTGTATAGAAATTTTTTATTAAAAAAGCGAATAGATATATTTGAAATTTTTTTAAAGTTCATTAGGTATAAATGAAATTAGGAAAAAAAATTAGTGCACATATGTGAAAGTCGCCCACAACTAAGGCATATGCCAGTCCAGCGTCCACCATAGGTGAAATGGGGCTCTCGTTGAGGCTGAGATCAAAACCCGACCAGTCCGATGGCCTACAATCATTTTTTTTTAAAACATTGTACAGATGAGCCCAATCAGATTCTTGGGTGGGCCACAGTTGCTTAAAAATACATTATATAATAGTTTTAAAAGCGACAGATATTATCAAAAAAAAAAAAAGTGATATAAATAAAAACAATTATATTACGTTGATTTTACACCTCTTCAGATGAGGACTATGCACAATATTTGATTTTGGTGAAACTCAGTATCCTAGTCAAATAAACTACACTGAATGCAAAGGTAAAGTGGGTTTTGATTTCATCGTTGAAAAAACCTGGTTGAGTTGGGGTTCAAGTTCAAATGAGTTACCACGTACGGGAAAAAAAAAAAAAGAAAAAAAAAGAAATTCAGCTGAGTTATCCCAGCCCAATCTGCGACCCTGCGGAAAGAAATCAACAAATCAACCAGACGTGCACAGAAGCCTATGAGTTCAGAACCATGCATCTTCAAAAGCAGGCTCCCTCAGAACATTGTGCCCTAGGTCTGGATGGACCTCTTTAACTCTAAGAAGAGAAATTCAGAGCCTCTGAGCCTATGCTGCATCAATCATTCAGACATGCTCTAATTCCCTAAAAGCTATTTTACCTAGTATAGCTGATATCATCAAATGAATAACATGACAGTCACTTGTTTCACAATGTTGGGAGTATCATCCCATCCAATTCTTAGGCTAGAACATACACCTGTTCTCATGTACACTGTGACCTCCCTGCAGAATAATAAATAGCATCTGCATCCTCCCATGCATTATTTCTTCTGTCTACAATCCAGTGTTGGGAGTTGATGGGATAGCATGTGACGGACCGGAAGCTGAATTGATGGGATAGCTTGTGAAGTTGATGGTGAATCCTGTTCGGTCATCACTCAGCACTGCTGATGTTGGATGAAGGAACTGACTGCTGTTTAATTAGGGCGGCCAGCTCCACTTCCTGTTGTTTCCTAAGGTGCCTTTGGGCAGTTGCAGTGACTATCCTCACAAAGAATGTCAACAGCATGAGCCACACAAAGGTATTCCACAAAAATGCCATGGACAGGCGGTCCCAAGCCTTTGCCTGAAGACATCCATACACAGGTTCAAATTATTATTCATGACGAAACAAAGTAGGGCAAGCACAAGAGAAGTCCATAATCCCAAAAATAATAACAATGAGTAAATTTGACATATTCAAAATAGCTAAGAATTTGTATATTCTCATCTTTCAAAAAATGGAGTTCGGTGCATGATCAATATCCAAGGGCCAAGCTCAAAGCTCAAAACCATCTCAACGAAGACCAGGCACCTTAGGAACAAGTAATCATTTATTTGAAGTGTAACGTTCCATACCTTCGAATTTGAAGGGGCTGTATCTGGAGCTCGTGAGTATGTTTCTTTAATCTTTAGCAATTTGGTGACAAGGTTGGGAAAACTCAATCCAAGGATAGGTACTCCGTTCTCCATCCATTCTAATAATTGGTTGTTGAATGTTGAGATAATGAAAACAGCCTGCAACAAAGAAAGATACCAGCAAACACAAAGCATCTTCCTGGTTCAGTGGCAAATTTATGGTCCAATTGCAATATATTTTGTCTAGGAGCTGAATTTGCATAATATAAAAGGTTCATTTGTCCCCACCATGAGTAAATCCAAACTAACCATTTAACTCACAATACCTTTAACGGGTGTATTAGAAACAAATTCAATCAACATTTCAAAAAAGACGCAGCATGTGAAATATTTGAGAACAAAAACCAAATTTCAAAAAAGATGCAGCATGTAAAATACTAGAAAATAAAAACAATTTTTAAAGGCTTTCTAATTGCTGCAGGCGCCAGAAGCACATCTTTGAACATCCATCCTACCATAGGATTGATCTTCTATAAAGATAAATGGTTTCAATTTTAGGCCATTTTCAATTTGAGAAAGGTCAATTTTTTGGCATATATAGTGTTCAGAAATGATTTCCTGACTGTGTTGAATTGTGATGTTCACATGGACTATTGATCAGAAAGATCTCTAAGGTTTTAATGGTCAAGTCCAATGGGCAAACAGAGTTTTACTGAAGTACTGAAATGGTTAGAAAACAAAGTGCTTGAAGTCTTTTATCTATTTTACAATAACATATTTTTCGAAAAAAAGTTTGTTTGAAACCTACAATAACAAATAAACCAAACATGATCTACGTACCTAACACCAATTGTTTTATCAAAGAGAAATGATCCTATTAGCCCGGGCTAAGCAAATATCCCGCTTAGCCCACCTTGAAAAACCTATTTAAATATACTTTTTTTTCTCCGCGCACTTGTTTATCTTAGTGTATTTAACATATAAATTAGGTTTAACTATTTTTGGATATGCGTATATATTTTTTAAAATTTTTAAACATAAGAATATTTTAAACACACACACACACATATATATAGATTTTTAAAAATCTCAAAAAATATATACGTATATCCAAAAATGGTAAAACTTAGTTTATATGTTAAATACACTTAGATAAACAAGTGTGTGGAAAAAAAATGAAAAAAAATGTTTTTAAATGGATTTTTTGAGGTGGGCTAAGCAAGACATTTGCTTAGCCCGGGCTAACAGGATCACTTCTCTTTATCAAAATTCCAAACATATCCTTACGACTCATTTGGTAAGATGTAAAATTAAAATAAAATAAAATAACTTTCCCACTCTTTCCTACACTATGACTTGACATCTTAATTGCCTAATGACTCTTTTTTTATTATTACTATTATATTTCAATCATTTTTTCACATCTTGTTATACAACTACCATATCTATTCTATCTTTATTCTCTTTATTCCTAATCTTTACCTTAACGTATCGCATCGTCACTTCAAAAAATTTTCATGAATTCTTTTTCCCCACTTTTTTTAACCTCTAACCAAACAGACCCTAAATAAAGGGGCGGGTCCGTAGCCTTGGAAACATTTAAACATAAATCTTAATCACCAAATTTTTGTTCTCCTACGGAATATGCATGCCATCATCAATATCAAAAATTGTTTCTCACCTAATTGGGTTCAGCCACATGTATCTCAAGTTATGTCAAGCCAAGCATCTGCAATTCTGCATGTATTTTCCAAATAACCTCTAGCACAGGATTTTTCAGCAATTCCCTAGTTCATTTATATTCAGTACAAATATGTAGGGGATCAACATAGGCCAACCCAAACTGACCCAATTCTACACTAGTTATGATAATCTTATTGACTGCTAGGGCCAAGTATGGTAGGAGAACTGTGACCCAAATTGCTTAACTGCGTTCTGGCAGGCAGAAATTGCTCTGCCATGTGAGACCTGATCCCACCCAACCCAAATTCCACCTTATTTAAAAAAATATTAATAAAATTAAACTTGAAGTTCCTTCAACCTATACAACCTCTTTCAATTTCTAGTTAGCACTTTTATTGCCTGGATGCATGGAAATTTACACATGTGACTTATTTAATTAGTTCATTCCATTGTCTAGCATGGAGCAAAAGGTAATAGACAACATGAAATTCCCCACACTAGGTGATATGAATGAACAAATAAAGCCAAATATGATATATTTGTATAATTTCTTCATTGCTGTACTGAGACAAATACTTACGAGCATGATTCCCTAAACTAAATAGAAAGAGGTAAACTAATCATATGAATATGCATAAGAAGATTAGGGATGTTATTTATTATATGGTTCCCAGAAGCAGTGACTTGTTTTACTTGAGTTGATATTTCGAAGATCACGCTTTCATGGCAGATGTATGTGTCAGATGCAAATAACATTCATTATCCAGGAAACATGGTTTGATATTCATACAATTTTGTCAGGTACAACACAATAATTCACACCATGATTTGGATGGAGCATTGATACAAACAGTACGAACGTCCGTGCTTTTTTATTTTTAAAATATGTTGAAATTTGTAGTATCTATTAATATAAGCTGGACGAACGATATGAGGTGAACGGATGAAGAATATTCCACCGTAACATTCCTGAAGCTTTTCTGAATGATTACTTGCATTTGGATAGGTGGGCGGAGAAACTAGGAACTTCATAGTTCATTGTGACATATGAAAGATGTCAACCAGAATCTTAAAAGGTTGGTTTAGGGTTGGGTTGACCACAACCTGACCCAACATTAAAATAAAGTGGGTCTACTTCGACCTATTATAACCCGTTTTGCACACCTATAAATATATTTATTACCATTTATTAATAAATTAAAGAGTTCAATGTGACACACAAGAGATGTCAATATGGATATGCTTTAAAAGTTAACGTCCATAACATTAAACATTCATATTAAGAATTTCGCAGAGTTTTAACCCATTTCTGAGAAAGTGATCTATAGAAGCACTGAAACTCTCATTTAACATTTAGTTAAAATGTTTTCTATAATTCTATTATATATGCAGTTTCTCCTGTTGTATTCTATGTTTTTATTCTTTCATAATATCTGTCTATTATACCTTCTTCAACCACTGGACATCATGTTCTTTTCTATCTTAACTCAAGTAAGTTATCAGTCTTTTTTTTTTTGTTATAAATTTTATTCAAGCAACTCCATTTTTATTTGAAAATTGGATTCAACCAATTGCTCCTTTCTTTTTAGAAGTTTGTTCAATCAAACACCTGAACTGTTAGAAATTTCATCACATGTGAAATATGAATATTTAGTTTAGCTTGTTTGCTATACACATCAAAAGACCATTGATTTGATGCTAGACAGTGAATGAAGTAATTCTTAGGAACAAGTATTTAGAAATAGAAAATGTGAGAATCCATGTCAGATCCAAGTTGCATATACTTTTCAACCTTTTTCAGATAAACACACATGGAAACATAAAGGGTAAACACATTGTGAGAAAAGAATGAGACTTTACTGTCTAGCTATAGCAGATTTTAGGTTAAAAAGATGTCAGAGTAAGAATTGCAAATAACTACTATTAGGGACCAAGCTTATGCTAGACGAAAGTATGTTCTGTTGGTGAGGTATGCATTCAAGGCTTCAAACCTGTGTTATGGGTTATGGCATCCAAAGTAGGGACATATTATCAACAGATTTTAGTCGTTATTAAAATTCTGACATAGACCTATATACTACCACATAGAACAAGAAAGGAACTAATGCTGTCTAGCCACCGTGGAATGGTTATGCCAAAAAAATGATGGCAACAACAATTAACATGAGTTATGTTATTTGGCAAATCATGAAATAAGATCTCCTTCCCTTTCTGTTTTTATCTTTTTAACATATTGACAAATTCTTCATTTCTCTTTACGGATGACATCTGGCATTGTCATAGCCAACAATGCATCACAAAGTGGACAAAATATACCATATGATTTGACCATAAGCTTGCAGCAAGTGCAACTATATGTTGAGAAAACAGATAGGAGATCAATAACCTGATCTAAACTTCAAACAGGCACTTAAAAAATGTATAGAAGAATATCATGGAATTACCTGTATGTGGGTCTTGATGATTGCCTTTCCAGTTAGTGTTGCAAGAAAGAATTGCCAAAATGAGATTCCAAGTTGGCCACATAAAATCCCCGCAAGATCAAATAGTGGGTTTGGCACCTGAAGCACCATTGAGGCAGGAAAAGAGACATTACACATCGGAATTGACAGTGATGAAAGGATTGATGCAGGTGGAAAATTGTCACATACGAAATATATGCTTCTTACAGGTAAATGAGCAGCAACAGCAAACAAAAATGATGATTAATCAAATAGAAACTTCTCATAGAAGATGTGGCATTCAAGAAATACAAAGGTATTGAGAACAAGATTCAAAGCTAGAAGTATTGCCTAAAAGTACAGAAAAGGTTTAGGTCTCTCTCCACATTAACTGATTTCACCCACAAGCTCAAACAAACACAACTGAAATTTCATTTTAGAGACATCATGTCCTAAGCTTTAGGAAAACAAAACTAGGATTGGCAAACATCTGGTAAATGCTCGAGTTATGTGCATTATCCACTCAAGAACTCAGACAATGATAGCTCAAAATTTATCAGCGCAATGCCATTTTCTTCTTTTTTCTACTGGAAGAAATTATGAATATCTATTTTGTGTGTCTTTGCAAAGGGACTCCATCAAGGCAGAAGTTCAGGCAACTAAGCAAGCATTGTAAGACTCTTGTGGTAAGAGAATTTCACCCTAGATATCTGGAACTATAATTATATTTACATTTACGATACCACTCGTCACCATGCAACAATCTAACCCAGAGGGCAATACAGCTAACACAGCCCACATCACAAGCTTGCACCTAAGGCAAGGATGCCTCAAGTTTTTTAAAAGGACAACAGAGGGACATCAATCATGTAATTTCTCTCCACTATGACAGTTATATGCTGGTGCATAGCGGATGTTGTTGCATCCATGACAGTTGTTATTCACTTATCGTTCATTTTTTTTTTTATTTTTTTTTTTTTTGTGTGCCCATATAATTGTGGGGTTACCATATTCATCATATACTTCCTTAAACCATCAGAGAACATGCATGAGGACTTGAGCAACACTGTCATCAACAGTGATGACTGCAGGATTGATTCCAAAACGACTAGCAACAAAAATAAGTTTCAAAATATGTGCCTAATAATGAAGCTATATTGGAACAATCTGATACAGTGATACTGGACAAAATTAAAATGTGAAATTGAAACTTGACTGAATTTTGAAAAACAATACTAACTGAAGCGAGTAGTAAAATTGTAAAGAAGTTGAGGTGTGAAAACAGCCAGCTTTTGATTCGTGTTAAGAAACCAGCTACCGCACCCCCTTCCAATGAAGAATCCAATTCCTCCACAGCTTTCATTTTGCTACCTGAAATACATGCTGCAATAGAAGTTGCACTACTAATTAATAGAAATGGACCATTGATTAAAGTCTTTCCAAGTGTCAAGACTGGCATATCATCATGACTAGTCTAACTTGCTACATTTAGCGTGTGTTTGGGAAGTAATAAAACTTTTAATGAAAAATTTTTGGTGTAAAGGTTTTCTAAATGGGAGAAAATTATGTGATGTGATAGGAATAATGATGAGGAGTAAGGTGAATAAAGTTAAAATAGATAGGTTAAATGTATAGGTAGTTGTGTAGAAATGATCGACAAGTAGGGTAATTATATACGAAGAAGTGAAAAATAATTTTAAAATAGGATAGTGGTGAAGATTGAAAGGTTTTAATTTAAAATGTTTTAGGTCTAAACAAAACCCCCTAATATATGCCTATGCGTTGACATCTGAAGCAACAGAATAGAATTATGTTGGGGCAAGTCATATTTCATTTCATGACCAATGAAAACAAAAGAAATTTGTGAGATTGTAGTTTGAGTCACAGGAAAAAGTAATAAAAGCATGCATAAGGCTGCTACATGGACACCCTTCCCTGAACTCTACAATGTGTAAGAGTTATCAATGGAACACAAATATCTACCATGTATTACTTTTCCTTCTTCCTCACGAATTGATAAATCACAACGGAAGTATAAGCGTTACAAACTCATTATTATTTAATAAACTAAGAATTCTTTCTCATTAAGAAATTTTGTACCATATGTAAAATTACGAATCAAATTGCATAATTAGTACACACCTGCTCTTGAAATAAAATAAGGGGGAAGCTCCCCAAGGGCAGTTCCCAGACCCCAGAGAATGGCTTCTAACTGGACCTGAGGCAATATGCTGCTGAGTGGAACCCTAACCAGTGAATCAGGCAATGATGGAAACACAGGAGGGCCGTAGTCAATGCAGTCCTTTTCAAACCATGAAGGGCTTCTATTCAATTGTATGGTGTCATATGGGGAGGCCTTCAGATCTACTCGACCACACTGCATGGCTTTTCTTGTAAACAATGCAATATGGGGACCAAGATATATCACAAATGTATGCAAACCAGATCCTGGGAATATACCATTTAAATATATCAGTATTTTATCAATTGAAATATATATAAGACCTGCACAAATTTTCATATCATATAAGAAAGAAACAAAGTAGAACAATAGAAGGAAAAAATACATGCCATGTGAAAGCTGGGGAAACATATATTTACTTTGTCTTTGTTAGATCAAAATATATATCACTTTTCTGCTAAAAATTCTGCATAAGCAGTTTTACTCATCCCATCAAAATTATGTAACATCTCAAATTTCACATAGAAAGAAATCATGAAATTCGGAGTCTTTGGACAACTACTGAGTTCATTTGGTTATTACCAGCTTGCAACAAGGAGAAAGAGGAAAGATGCGACTCTTTGAAATCCTCAAAGCAATACGACTGACAGTTCCTTTATTCAATTATTACCAGCTCCAACAAGGAGAAAGAGAAGCCACCGGCCTTGTGGCCGAGTGGTAACCCGGGGGGATCTTTTCCCCTGGTGAGGGGGTGTAGGAAAAATTTCCTTCCATGGTATGAAGGTAGTAAATGTGTCGCATTGTAATATTAAGATGTCATGATGTATAAATATCAAAAAAAAAAAAAAAAAAAAAAACCCAAGGAGAAGAGAAAAAATGTGACTCTTTCACATCCTACAGCAATAGAACCAACAGTTCTTGCTGCCTCATTTGAAGGCATAAAGGACATTTCTAATATCCACCTCTCCCAATTTTGTTTTGTTTATTTTTATTTTTAAATGTTCCACAGGAGCAGGAAACCTCAGAAAGTCATAGCCACTGTTGGAAGGCAATGTTTTGTTTGCACAAAACTATCCCTTCCAACCCTCATTTTGACTCATTGCAGTAAGCAGAACTGGTTGTCTTTAACCATGGCCTATTATAATGAAGGTAAATGTTGTTGTGTTTTCCAATTGATTGGTAGTTCTTTGTAAATAAAATACAGTCAATCATGGCTAGACATCCTGGTTAAAAGCAAACCATTCAATTAATTGTTGTTCTTATATGTAAAACTTCCAAATTGATCTTCTAATTAGGAAATCCTCGAAGGAATTTGTTCCATTGAAATTTCCATGCAAATTCCGTGGTTTGGACCTATAAGAATGATTTCATGAAATCTAATCCAGTTAACTTATTTATCTATAGAACCACAAATCATCTGCAAAATGCTAGATGGCAGCTGTTAACTAAAACTATAAGAGATTGAATATGCACACTTCAGAATTCCCTCACCACTGAAGGACCCAAAGTTTTTTATTTGAGGTCACCTTTAGAACTCTTCATCCTATATGGACTCATGAATATATGAAGTTTCACAACATTTCAATATTTGCGTAAATCAATTTATAAAATTTTATTTTCACATACATTTTATAACTCTCCAAATAGTTTGGTCCAAAGAAGCTGTTGACAAAAATCATTTTAATTATTTTACTTAAATATAAAATAACTCGGAAAGCGTGATCTAATTTGAGCATTCGTGGCAGATAAAAAGTACAAGTTCCACCAAGCTTTCAAAAGATTTGCCATTATATTATGTCTTTTATCAATTAATATCCTAACTTTTTATGAAATATACAATAATCATATTCATATTTAAGTTGAGTCAGTTGTACAAATCATATGACACAATGTTTGTCTATCTTGGACGAGTAAAATTAATATAATCACATTCATATTTAGGTGGAGTCAGCTGTATGAATTATATTGTAGAATTATTTTTTTATTTTTCTTGATGACTTCCAAGTTCCAACCATGTTTTTATTAGCCCACCCCCTTACCTTCTCATGCAGTACACACCTCGACAAAAATTTAATTTTGAAATTCCATCAAACTGTTAAAAATATGATGTGATGTGTTCCACTTATGAAATTTTTTGGGAAAATGTTCCAGTTATGAAATTTTTTGGGAAAATCCTTCTATATGTTTTAATTCTATAAGACGTCAAATATAAAAGAACCTAAGGTCCACCCAATTCGTTGTGGATCAGATCTGCAGTTATATAGGTACTAATTAATAGCAAATGCAACAAAATTTCAACAAGACACATGGATGCATCCATGATTCTACGGCTACAAATTCCCATATTTTCTCCAATATATTATTCAACTATAGTGGAGCAATGCTTTTCTACAAATGAACTCCTTTTTCTTTCAAAAAGACAAACAATGAGCATTGAATTGAAAAGGCCCAAAAAGAAACCTCACAAATTAAGAATAAAATAAGATAATCCAAAGGGGCATAACTCCAAGAACAAAATTCTACTCACCAAGTCCAATAGATGATGCCACACCTAGTGCCACCCACCACACTGTGAAATTGAGGTAACTAAGAAACTCATGAACATGCTGCAAACAAACATATGCCAAAACATATTAAGCTAGGAAACAGGAATTGGCAACAGAAAACGTTAATGCAAAAACTTTAGAAAATATTTAAACTCTGCAGTGGCACATAAATTTCAACACACATGCAATATAATGACATACTACAGTACTACACAACTATGGATAAAATTGCAATAACTCAGTTATAGTTCCCTAAATCAAAATTTAGCAAGCATCTTGATCTCCTACGCCAAGGGAACCAGCATCCACTTCATGAAAGTTAAGGTTATAACTTTGATGATGAATTGCAAAATAGAAAAGGTAGTCCATGACAGTCAAAAAGTTCTGCATATTATAAACAGGCATGATTAACATAGCTGGAAGGTATATTCAATGGCAGATCAAAAGGATTAACACAGCTGGCCCAATCTAGTTAGTGGTCAACGAAAACGATAACATCAAAGTTAAAGTGAGATTGTTTTGCTTGGCACAAACAACCATAATGGAAGGCTACAAGAGGAATAGGTGAGAGTTGCACTACTGAATACCTTATCATGAGAACCATCGACAACTACCAGCAGAACACCCAATACCACAACTATAGCCGGAAAAAGCAAAGACCAACCGCCTCTGGTAAGAACATACAATATTGATCTTCTCAGATATTGGAATATAGCCAAAGAAAAAAGCGTCAAAGTTCTGAAGGGCTTTGACGTCAGCGTCAAATTTTCAAGATCCAATTCGTGCCTCTTTCGTAGCTCTGCAGAATCACGCAACAAATAATAAAACAAAAATCAGCAAGAAAGAATTTCTCAGTGTCGTGGTTGCATGATTGTACGCCTTTCCTCGATAATTTGGAAGAACAATCAAATAAAATCAAGCATTCCTATTACACCCAACAAACACTATCATCAGATCCGATATTAAGCTTTCGTACCATGACCAATCCGACAAGGCACAAAAAGACTGTCTAACGCGATATATTAGCGGCAATTAAACCAACAAAAATGAACATGCGGTATGGTAAATGCAGTAACGATGAGCAATTGTAATAAGCATAGTCAATTCAATCAAACAGTTCGATCCAGATTGCATTTATTTATTGATTATTCGAAAAAATGGGGAATGCATCAAAACCCTAGAAGCGCAATATCCACAACAACCCAATAGCCGAAAACTCGATTGAAGAAATGAGAAAAAGAAAAATAAGCTTAAAACAATAAGTTTGAAAAAATAAGATAACGGCAATTACGAGCGCAAGGGATAAATGACCTGATATCGAGCAATCAACGGCGGCATCCTGAGAAGACGATTCGGACATGAACGAGGTAGATGGTGTCGACGTTTCAGCAGATACCATCTCTCCTCACACGCTCTACACCAGAAGGTTGCAGATCAGAATCCAGCAACGGAGATCAGAAACGTGGGAATTAAAAAGGAAGCAAATCTTCTACTTCTTCTCCTGCTTCTTATCCAGATCCAATAACGAAGAGAGATAAGGATGATGGCAGAGGAGCTGCCACGAACAAAAGGTCGGATCGCCCCAAGAAATCTGCCGTTATTTCAATCCAGAGAAAGGTTAGAGAGGCGAGCAGAACAGTTGGAGGGAGCAAGGGAGGGAGGAAGACCCGGTGGGAGGAGGGAATGTCTTTTGGTTTTTCACTCTCTCCTGTGAAAACGACGCGCTGCGGGCCTCGGGTGCCGTGAAGGACGAACAGCTTTTTATCGGTTCTTCAGCTGATCGCCGGAGCAATTCGTTGTATTAACTATTAATTTCGGATAAGGCCACAGTTTTAACCTATATTTTCGAATTTAACCATACATTTCTAAAAATGTCAAACAAAATTACATTTTTCAAATGTGACAATGAACTTTTGTGCTTTTACCAAAGTATTCAAGGAGCTTGAATGGGATTGAGAAATGTATGATAAGAATGTAATCACGTATATTAGAAAAAAAATTTGATATTAAAAATATAAAAAATTATATTAAATATAAGAAATTTTATTGAAATTAAAAAAACTGTCTTGGTAATGAGAAATTCATCTCCCATTTCTCCCATAAAATATCATTTTTACTATAATTGTCATGGGCACTAATCCCCCAGAAATATTTTTTTAATTTTTTGGATATGTGAATTCTATTTAAATATTTCATCCTGCTGAAATTTGGCAATTTTTTAAATCTATCTAGTATTTTATTTTAATTTTTGAAAATAAAGCACATCCATGCCTTGAATTTTAATTTTCGAGATGTGCTCTAAATTTTAATTTTCAAAAATTAAATAAAAAGCCAAAGAAATTCAAATTTTTATCAAATTTCATGGGTTGGAATAGAATTTTAAACCAAAAAGTTGCAAAAGATATATTTGCATAATTATTTAATTTATATGTATTTATACTTTAGTAACATATCAATTTCTATCCAAATTAAACATTCATATATGCCTTATCCTAAAACAATACAAAATTAATATAATAAAATAGTTCATATAAATATCAATTTTAAAGTTATATTTTTGACACCTAAACCATCATTTTTACATGAATACATTGTTGGAAACAATGATTCAAAACAAAACAAATTGAACAAAGCTTGAGTTTTGATGATTAACAAGAACTAATTTGA
>JAXCLR010000092.1:44922124-44981661 GCA_035584095.1 Annona squamosa
AGCAAGTTGTTTATGCCCCCTAGAGCTAGAATCTAGAAGAGAGCGAGAGGCTCTAGTTGTATATGCCCCCTAGAGCTAGAATTTAGAAGAGAGCGAGAGGCTCTAGTTGTATATGCCCCTAGAGCTTAGAATCTAGAAGAGAGCGGTGACTCTAAGTGTATTCAAGGAATACATAGTAGAACCCAAATCACAACGGAGTGTGAGCTTGGAAGAGTGGAGTAGGGAAGGTTTACCCGAACCACTATAAATTTTGTGTTTTGTTTCCTTTTACTGCTTTATTTTAATTGCTCTTCATTTGCTTTAAAAAGGGAATTAATTTTGCAAGGGGTTAAGATTTCTGAGTTACCAAAGATTTTTAAAGAACCCAATTCACCCCTTCTCTCTTGGGTTTAGCCATCAACTCGGGACCAACATACATAATTGTATAAAATATTATACCATTCTAACATATGTATCATGTAAGGCTTATTTTACAGCAGATTCAAATGCACATTAGTTAGGGTGCATTCTAATGCACTTGAAGGATTCTCTCTTGACTTTTTGTATGTCTTGGTTTAAGTCTTAGCCGGTATTTTTAATATTGTCATATTGGGATTATGGTAAGAATGTATGTTCATAATTCTCATTTTACAAATAAACTGTCATATTTGCGAGAAAGGGTAAACTTGTGGTGATATTTGAAAATTTTCACCTTCATTAGTAGCCTACTAAAAAATGTATGTCTGCGCTCACAGGTTACTGTTGAAAAAGTTCAAGGAAAAAAAATTAGATAAAGAGGTAATACAATCTTTAGCATTGAAGTTTGCATTCAACCGAAACCTAACATAAAAATAGCCCAAAATGAAAACTAATTAGTTATAACTGCATTTATAATTTACATTTTTATCAAATTGCAGCGTCGCTGACTAATCCAGTACTTTGTCATCACAGCTGCGTGATGAATATTTCGAGGATTCTCAAAGTTGCGTTAGAATACTATCAGATATATATACACCTTGATACACACGTGTCAAGGTATCTGATATTACTGGTGTATTTATTGACAACAAAAAGTTTTCAAGTTAAAATTTTTAAATTTAAAACTTTTCACTCTCTACAACTATTCTGTTTTTTAATCATTTCTTTATATTTTTCTATATAATTATCCTACTTATCAATAATTTCTACACAACTACTAATACAACAAACTTATTTATTTCAACTTTATCCTATTTATTCCTCATTATTATCCCTATTATATTACATCATTTGACAACTTTTTATCTCTACAACTTTTTATTAAAAGTTTTATTCATTCCCAAACACACTCTATAAATTAGTACACACGTAATCCTCGTGACACAGAGAAACTAAATACTATCCCTACCGCTAGGGGACAAAACAAATACCAATAACTCAAAACAGTGTCTCATCCTTGAGTGGAGAAGGCCATTTCCGTTGAAGCACGGCCTCATTGGCCCACTAGAACAATTAAACATTAACAGCTTATGCTCATGATTGCAGGCAAGGGTTGCACTTAGCTTTAGTGCACCCGTTATATTTAACTTATTTTTTATATTTTTTTGAAAAATTTTTAAAGAACTGTTAATCTAAATATATTTAATATTTATATCAAGTTTTACTTATTTTGGAAATTTTTATATTTTGATTTTTTAAACTTAGTGGCATTTTCATAATTCACAAATTACAAAATTGCATTGATTTGATCCTCAAAATCTAATAAAGATTTTGAAATATAATTCATACCTTTAATGCTCCCCTGAGTTGGTGAATAAGGAGACTAAAAAACAGCCACGTTTAACCAAATTCAATACTAGATGCAACCATTCATGCACTTTTTCAGCTAAAAATTGTACTGCCATTTGCAGCTAAATGTGAATGATTGTATTAAGTATTTTTTCCTTTCATAAAAATTGGGTGCATTTGAGCAAATGTCACTGTCCTAAAATAGTTATGTATTTGTTGCAAAACGTTCATTTATAGCTAAATCCAAAATTTTAGCTATTTACGATATATTAGTATTTGTTGTAGCGAGATCTCTTACTCTTAACTTTTTTTTTGAGATCTGCTGTTGACTTGAAAGTTGAAACTTATGGAAGCGCTTTAGTAATTAATAAAGTGTTCAAGGACTGGATTGGGATAAATAGACAAGATGCCAATGTAATAATGCAGATAAATAATGCTGTTAACCCAGGATAAGCATACGTGTATTTTTATTTTTATTTTTATTTTTGAGATTTTCAAAGTATATATTTTCTTGAGATTTTTAGAGATAGATATTTTAAAATATCAAAAAATATATGTATATATCCAAAATAATAAAAACTTGATTTATATATTAAATACACTTATATAAACAAGTGTATAAAGAAAAACAAAAATAGTATTTTAAATGAGATTTTTTAGGTGGGCTAAGCAAATCACTTGCTTAGTTCGAGCTAAAATAATTATCTCAGTTTGTTAAGAATAAGAAAGTAGTATTTTTTTTATAGGGCACGTTTGTTTATAAGTCAAACTTTTTTAACAAAAATTTTCCAATTTAAACTTTTTCCACTTTCTATAATTATTTCTTTATATCTTTTTATAAAAATTAACCTATTTTTAAGTATTCTACACAATTAACTCATCTATTTTACTTTTATTCTTTTTAGTCTTCATTATTACTACTATTATGTCACATCAATTTTCTATTAATGCAAAATTTTTTACACTAAAAGGTTTTTATCTAAAAAATTTATCACTTCTCAACCATACCCATAGTAGAGAAGTGATATTTGAAATGTAAAAAGTTATTTAAATTTTGAAAAAGTTACCTTGCAAATAAGAAATATCATCTCATTGATATGGTCTTCAAATCTCTTGAATATTCTCAAAATGTCATTTTATCTCATAAGTAGCCACGACCATAAATTTATACTCTACTTGAACGGTGACTATTTATTTTCAAAATTTTAAATCTTAAAAATAAACTATATATTAAAAGATTCACACTCACTATTTATCCTCTACTTGAACAATTGTTTTTTATTTTCAAAATTTTAAAAATATTTAAAAATATATGGGTCCGCTTCTATGTCACCGACGTATACATAAAAATAGTTTCATATAACAAACTTAAATTTAAAGATTTCGACATTTGATGAAAACTCCAATATACTTATTGTATTTAGCATTATTTGTTTATTTAGGAGACCAAGTTTCATTAAAATCTAATACATGCACATGTCACTTTTGTACAAAAATGGGTACATTAAGGTGCAAATTAAAATATATATATTTTTTGATCTGTTCACAGATGTATTAAAATATAGTAATATTTTAAAAAATCATTTATCCATGTAATAGTAATATTTTAGATAGTTTAGATGTTGAAAACGCTACTTAAAAATTAATATTTAGTACTAAATTTTCTTTTTATGTTGATTTTACATATACATAGATATGACCCATATTGGATTATATTGGACGAATGAAAGTGTTTTTATGATAATATAAGTTATATTATGCACAATACATAAAGTAATTTTTTCATTGAGGGTGTGTTTGGCAACAATAAAAAGTTGTCAATTTAAAACTTTTCAATCTAAAACTTTTCACTTTCCACAACTACCCTATTTTTTAATTATTTCTTCACATTTTTCTATACAACTACCCTACTTTTCAATCATTTCTACACAACTACCAACACAACAAACCTATCTATTTCAACTTTATCCTATTTATTCTTCATCATTACCCCTATTATATCACATCATTTGACAACTTTTCATCAAAAGTTTTATCCATTCCCAAACACACCCTGACTATTTATATATTAAAAATCAACATAGTTACAGAGAAAAGAAATTTTATAGAAGGATCCCAAAAAATATAAAATATAAAATTACTTATATAAGAGCTGTATGCTTGGTCCCATATTAAAACCAAAAATTCTAAAAAAAAGGTCATGAATGCGAATGTTTTGCATTCAATCGTCCCCAGGTAAAAATGTACGTATTTATCCATGATCGTGATTTAGATTTTAAAAATTATTTTCAAATTAGAGAAATAAAAAAGGCTGCGTCCACGCATGTATATTTTCACCTCCGAAATAATTTTTTTAAAAACCAAACAATAGATTATATTAATTAATTATTAATTAGTTAGAATATGAAAATCACCGTGGTTAGATACATAAGTGGCTGCTGTTAAGGTTTCAAAGCAATTTTATGAGTCTAACCAAAATAAGATTAATAAATTTAATGGATGGATTAGACCTTAAAACAATAACTTGGAGTGAAAATGTGTAACTCGTTACAAGTGAAAATTACCCGATCCAACCAAACTGTGTCATCTATAGAGTTTAGATAGAACAACTAAATTGAAAAATTTTGGTCATTTTGTAAAGTTAGTGGGGTCAGTGCCCTTAACAAGAACAACATAGATAGTGGTTGCAAATTTCCGGAACTTGAGGCGCTGGTATTTGGGGGCAAGTATCTAAAATTTTTAGATTTAAAACTTTTTATTCAACATATCTATCTTTTTTTAGTTTGCTTTTTCATTTCTTTCAATACAATTATCTTATTTTTAGTTATTTTTTCAATTCTCCTTGTACAACTATCTTATTTTTTAATTATTTTTACAAAATTACTCATATACCTAATCTATTTATTTTAACTTTATTTTTTTTATTTCTCATTATTACTCTTATAATATTATATCATTTTCTCACATTTAAAAAATTTACACTAAAAAAATTTCGAGAAAATTTTTATCATTTCTCAAATATATCCTAAAAATTCTACAACATTTGGAGAAGGTTTAATCTTTATTTTTGAATATTAAAATAAAAAAATCAAACGAAAATGAGAACAGTGTAAACTAAGGAAATCATTCAAAATAACCTATGTCACTGGAATCAATGATAAATGACTATAAAAAGGTAAATAGTTTACATATGTAGATTAGTAGCATGTTTGATTACTAATAAAACTTTTTAAGAGTATACTTGTTTACATTAAAAGTTTTTCCATCTAAAATTTTCCAATCTAAAATTTTTACTCCTTATAAATATTCTATTTTTAATCTTTTTCACCTTCTTCGAGGACTATTTTACTTTTCCATTATTTTTATATAACTATTCATATAAGAAACCTATATATTTTTTAACTTAATTCTTTTTACTCTTCATTATTACTTTTATTATATTACATTATTTTCTCTCATTTTAAAGACTTTTACACTAGAAATTTTTTGATTCAAAATTTTTTCCACTTTCCAAAACACATCCTAAGGGGGTATTTGTTTCCATAAAAAATATGAGAAACTAAAACTTTCTGTTTTAAACAATTACTATATTTTTTAATTATTTTTTTACATTTTTTAATACAATTATCTTATTTTTTTATTATTTTTACACAATTATCAACACCATTAATTTATTTATTTTAACCTTATTCTCTTTACTCCCATAATTACTCAATCATATCACATTATTTTTGTTATTTAAAAAAAATTTATATTAAAATCTTTTCATTCTTTGTCACTTTCCCCCCTGCAGGCTACAGACGCTGGATGTGATTTGTTCGAAAGAGTGACGCCAAAATTGATTATGCGGACGCCTTACGCAAGTGCTTCTGAAATGCTATGCAAGCATCCGCAATTCCGCACGACTCGTGCAATGGAAAGCAGAGCCCTTGTAAACACGGCATCGCAATCTCCCCCGTCTTCTTTTCCGTCTTCCTTACAGAGAAGTTATCCATCCCCAGACAGCTCCTCGTACGTCTTCGGTTTCCAGGCAGGGGTGCAAGGCAGGCCGTTTGATCATTTCAATTTTCAAACCTGTCTAAATAAACATTAAACATGTTAATTTAATTATATTTAATCTATAAACTAATTTTTACCATTTTTATTTACGTATCTATATTTATTTTGAATTTTTAAATACAGGGTTATTTAAGCCATTTTAAATTATTTAAAATGAATTAAATACCCCTATATTTAGAAATCTAAAATAAATATACACGCGTATCAAAAAATGGTAAATTTTGATTTAGAAATTAAATATAATTAAATTAACGTGTTTATTAAAAAAATAAAAAATATATTCTTGAACTGGTATGAAATAAGAAGATCACTGCTCCCAACTTCCCAAGGCAGCAAGTGCAACTTGTGATAACGGTTACGTTGCGGGTCAATCTTATTTTTATCTTATTCCAAAAAACTCTTGAACTAGCTTATTTTAGTTAGGGTTGTTTCTAGTGTTATCTTATCCTATTTTTTAAAATTAGATTAATCTTAAAATTGGATTTTTAGATAACATTTATATTATATTACAAAATTATGATTTTATTATAAATCTTACTTAAAAATTATATTAAATATATATTAGTAATTAAGGCCGATTTGATTACCCGCATCTCACAGCTACCCAATGAACCAATACCTCTGACTCTGAACCTACCTATACTAAGATATAAAAATCGGAATCTACCCTAATCGATAAATCAGATATCTTACCTAAGTTGTTTACGCTTTCGAATTTAGAGTTATCTGCATTTTAGAATCCTCGATTTTATATATTTAAATTTTAAACGTTGAGATTTTCATATCTATACGTTAACCCCACAATGTTTTTATGTGTTACATTTTAAACCTTATTATTCACAGCAATTAACGTAAAATATAAACGCAACAAATGAAAACTTCCAATTTGGAATTATGGAACCAAGAGCATCTAAGATTGAAAAAAAAAGTCAATTTAATATATAATGAAAAATAAAAATATCTTTAGAATAATAAAAATTTCTTCTGTATGAATGTTCATCGTATTAAATGAATCAATTTTATATCAATTAAGATTTTTACAAACTATCATAATAAATTTCATTAAAAATTAAGTTTCTCGTGTTAAGAAAAAAATTTCTTGAAGTTTCTAATGTCAAATAAATCAATTTGGTACCTTTTAGAATTTACAAATTTTCAAACTAGACTATTAAAATTTAATTGTTTTAGATAAAAGAACTATACCTTTAAAATTTCAATAAAATTTTATTGTTAGTATTTTGCTTGCACTAAATATAAAAAAATATAGAAGCTTACTTTTCTTCTATGATTAAAAAATACAAGAAATGACATTTAAATTATCATAAAAACTTGATTATTAAGAATACTACTTGAGTTAAATACATCAATTTTATTTATTTTAGATATCGTAAAGAACCAGCATGTACTTAACCCTTGTGCACTCAGGTACATTTAACCTTTTTTATTTTTTTAAAATTTTTTATAAAATTGTTCATCTAAATTAATGTATTTAACTCAAATTTTAATATTTTTGGAGGCTTTTTGATTTTTTATTTTCGTAAATGAATTAGGATTTGATTTTGATAAACCAGATATAGATAAACAGAGGTTAAATTTTATAAATATGTTGGAATTAAGGTTAGAACCCAATCCTTCCAATCCACTTACATCTAGATTGAAAGTGATGAGCTTATATACTATGATAATTAGGAAAAAAATGAGTTGACTATTCAAATGAAGATGTGTCTGCTGAGGTGTCATTTTGACAATTGACTATTTAACTAAGCAATGAACCAAGAATAAGTAGAAGGTTATTAGGTTAAATACAAATAAGCCCACTTATGATAAATGGGTTAAGTTATATAAAAAATTACAAGTATTTAACTTAACGGCCTAAGATGCTTAAGTAGTTAAGGTGTTGATTTTTGGTAGATCAGGTCTTGAGATTAAGTTCTGATGAATGTATAAATGGTGTATTTTGCCTTTTGAGCGTGGGGAATACCAGAGAAAAGATGAGAAATGTTGTCGCCAGAGATAGAGAAAAGACAATCTGTTCTGTTCGAGTTATCCATTTCATTTTCTTCATTTAGGTAGGAGGATTTCGCCCCATTTAGCCTTTAATTATGACATGTTTTAATGAAAGTACATCACATGGTTATTTAGTTGTTTTACTAATATGTGATTTTATGACCATTAATCATGTTGGGATTATGTGAGATATTATATACTTAATTTTATAGTGAATGGATGCTATGTAATTATTTGAGAAATGTATTATTTATATTAAATTAATTATGTGAGGATTTATAAATAATTTGAGGATTTTATTACCGTAAAGGTAATTTTGGGTATGATGGAAAGCATAATGGCATAATTATAATTTATTTTAAGTGAAATAAATTAATGTGTATAATTATGTGCAATATATTATGCTTGGATAACCTGAAATTAAATATGTTAGCTAAATTATTAATAAGAGGAATTTTAATGCAGTTAAGATGATATTAAGAGAACTAAAGGAGATATATACATAAATAATATTAAAATTATTATCATATATCTTGTATAAATTGCTTAATGAGAAAAAATTTCTGCCTATTTTCGAATTTTTGGATATTTTACAATTCTACCTAGTGGTTTTTCTGAAAATTATGAGTTGTTAAGGAGTTTCTGTAAAATTAAAAGATAGCAGGAGAATCTATAATTTTTTAGGAGTTGGTACATGCCTTCAGGGACTGGACCCCGCTGAACCCAGTTGCAGACGAGCCCAATTGTTTCGATGGGCATGAGTAGGACAACCCAATTAGCCCATCCCAGGGCTTAAAGACTAGACCTGAAACCTAAGTAGCAGAGCCTAGGGAATGGCCCATTAGGAAGCCCTGTCGAGTAGGACCACCAGCGGTAAGGCCAAGTCACCGGCAGCGAGAGACACGTGGCACCAATTGGTGAGTCCACTTTCAAATTGATATAAATTGAGCTCTCGAGGTTCGGTTTAGGTGATCCTAGGATGTTTCATATGGACTTGGACATTTTAAATTCAATGGAAGGGTTAGATTAGCCAAATGATGCCTAGATATTTGAGTTTTGGGGATAGAGGAGTATCTTAAATATTTAAAATTTTAAATCCTTAGGGTAGTCCCCAAACGTAAAAGTGAGTACTTCTTGGAGAAGATAATAGTATATAAGATGTATTAAAGGTTTAAAAAATTAAGCAATTGAGAGAAGGTAATATATTCTTATAATCTTAATTGTAGGGCATAATCCTACTTACTGAGTTCTTGTGAACTTATTCCTTTCCCTTTGACTCTTAGATGATCCAGTGGATGGTGGCCGATGAGATGGTAGTGGCGTGATGATGAATTGATCTATTTCATTCTATGTAATGAGTAACTTGTCTTGGATGTGAACATGTTTATTTAATATGGGCATACTTGTAATAACTCCATAGACATGATGGTTTGGATGTAATAATGCAAGTTTATTTTGTTGTTGCCTAAATGAGATGATTTTATTCAATGCATGGAATGATCCTAGAGTTTTGAATGGCTTAGATCGAAAATTAAGGTAAGGTAAAAACTTTGATTTTTAGTTCAGGTCATTACATATACGGAATGTAAATAGATAATAAATTCAAAGACAATACCACATTAGAACTTTATAACAAAATTTATATTGGTATTTATAAATAACGAAAGAATATATTTATGAATAAACTAGTGGCAGAACCATATGGATCCGACGGGGGGTAATTGCTCTCTAAATTTTTTAAAATTCAAAAAACCTTTTAAAAAATTTTAAATATTTAAAATATAATTCATTTTTATAAAATTATCCCTCAAATAATATTATTCAACTTCACCCAATTTTTCACTCTTTGGCTAAAGATCTTACCTTTGCTAAATGGGGGTGATTTGCAAATACACCAACTTAGTTTAACTATATTTATAAATATACCCACATAGTTTCAAAAATCATAAATTACTCCTACATAGTTTTACCATAATTGCAAATATACTTATGCCGTTACGGCGCTGTTATTGTATCGTTACTATGTGGGTATATTTATAGAGGTTCGCAAACTATGTGAGTATCTTTGCAATTTCACAAATTAAGTGAGTATATTTAGTTTTACAAATATTCCTACGTTGTGATGGCGTACTAACTGCATTATAATAGTGTGGGTATATTTGTAATTATTATTGAATTATGTGGGATAATTTTCAAAATTTAAAATTATGCGAGTATATTTGTAATTATAATTAAACTATGTAGGTATATTTACAAATTATCAGCTAAATGGGCATAAATTCCTCCTCTATTCATGGGCCTTAATAGAAGTTCATATACATATGGGGTACTTTGTATACATGTAACTTGAATTAAAAAAAATTGCCACTTAGTAATATTGTTTATTCATTTCGTTTGTGTAACTCTTCAAAATTTTACAAAGACACTTAAATTATTTAAAATTTAGTTTGGTCACTTTGGATGAAATAGATTTGTATCCACTATCCTGTTTATACCCATTATCCCGTGGATTTAAAACTAATTAAAAATTACCTTCAAAGTGCTACCGGTAAAGACTAAGAATGGTTTTGATTCCAGGGGGTATGAACAGCTTGGAAGAGATGAAGAAAGAACGAGAATTTGGCATAAAAATATATTGGAAATGGAAAAATGTATATTAAGATTCGGAAAAGTTGTAAAAATGAAAAATTAATTATTATTTTTTGAAAATAGAAAAAATATTTTTGATAAATGTGATATATTTTTTTTTACCCCAGAATGATCTCATCTTATTTGTGAACAACCCTATACTAAATTAAAATCTAACAGTTGGCGCTCGAATTGAATGAGTTTCATGCTTTTGTCGTTGTATTTATTGTAGTAGCCCAATATTTTAAGTTCAAATATATCTTTTATTTTATTTTGTTTTTGTTTTTTAATTTTTCTTCATAAACATGTTTTCTTAAATATATTTAATCCATATACTACATTTTATTATTTTATAATACTTTTACCTATTTATTTTTTATTTTTGAAAATATCGATTTCAGGAGCATTTGTAAGTCATTTTCTCTTCTTTAAAACAGTTGATTTTTAAAAATAAAAAGTAAATACGTAAAAGTATTGAAAAATGACAAAACTTAGAATTTAAAGAAAAAATATAAATAATTATAAAAATAAATAAATAATCTATTTAGCTTAAAATACATTAGGAATGTATATAATCGGCTCCTTTAATTAAATCATATTGGGGAGTTTGTGCCTGCAGATGAAAAGATCGTCGTCTGCCGGAGCATCGTGTATAAAATCTGCCGTAATTCTTCCCTGGCGAGATTCGCGTGAGACGAAAGCAGGTGATGCTGCCCTTTCTTACACGTGGAGCTTTTAAAAAATCAAAATACTATCTATAATTTTTTTAAATATATAAACCCTTACTTACATTCAAATTAAAATTTAATGCCATAATAAATTTATTAAAATATGTCTTGAATTGATATTGATTTCATGAATGTTAATTTTTCTATAAGTATATATTCTTATGGTGAACATAATTTATGGATTAGAATTTTTTAAAAAGAAGTATGATTATATACATCATGATGTATTTTATGCTAAAATAAAAAGTTTATTTATTTTTACAATTAACTATATATTTTTTTATTTTTCTTCGTAAACATATTTACCTAAGTGTATTCAATTTATATACACTATTTTACAATATTTTTACATATATTTTTTTTCCTGTACATGCATTTAATTTTCATCCATGGATTTAAGTAATGAGCAATATAAATAGCATTGTACATGCATTTAACGGTCTGGATTTCATCAATGGGTGCTAGTTATATAACTAATTATACATATATCTAATACATTTAATTCTCAATATCATGATTTTAATATGAAAACCATAATTAATAAACCGCTTATATTTTCCATTTGGCAACAAAAAATGTTAATTTTAAAAAGTGCGCTTTGCCATTTAAAATTCGGCTCCAGTGGGATACATAGAAATTGCATGCGCCGACGGTTACAACGTGCATAGATCGTCTGCCGAGATCTTCTGCCAATCCGATCAAAGAGAATGTTACCACCTGACCCTAGGACTGGTGTTCAGAAAGCCTTGGTCTAGAGAATGTTACCACCTGACCCTAGGACTGGTGTTCAGAAAGCCTTGGTCTCTGTTTGAACGGTGTCGAAGAGTTACGATTGCTGGTTCTAATATTTGGAAATTTACCATTATATTTGGAAATTTATTGTCTTCTTTCGCAAAATTACACAAATTGTCTTAAAATTTTATTATAATATTAATTGAGATGCAATCAGTGTTGTCAGAACCGGACTGGCCGGTCAAATTGGTCCGACCGGGAACCGGTTCAATGTCTGGTTTGATTACATATAGTTAGGTTGAATTGCATGAAAACGTTCGAACCGTTGAACTAAACATCACCTTCAAACCGAATGCGACCGGTTTGGCGCATATAAAAAAACTTAAAAAATCAGTTGCTATCGTCGACCGGTCAACGTCGAGCACTCAAGCATCCAAATCAAATCGCCCCCATATCGAAGCCTTGCTACCTTAGCTCACCGTATTCTTCCTCTAGTTCGATCGGCAACGAGAGTCATAATACTATGCCATCTTTGCCTCCTTTTCATTCACCTTCTTCTTTCCTTATTTCCATTTCCGAGATCCCGCCCAAAAGCCCCAAACCAAACCCTGGCTCTGCCTCCTTTCTATTTCAATCTTCACAATTTCCAGCAAAATTTGGAAGATTCAATCGTTGGTTTTCATCTCACCTATTTTGGCAACCATTGCTCCTCTTCTGAAACCTTGACTCTTGTGGATTTTCTCTCTGAAACCAGTGCCTTGATGATGAAATCCCTTAATCACCAAAATCGCTCATGAATCTAAAATCCAATATTTCCATTCTTCCAGTGTCTGCCAACGCCAGCAACAGTGATCAGTTGGGGGCAGGGCATTTTGGTGCCAATACTCTCCGGGGTTCTCTTCATCACTGGGGCTGTCCACCTTGTTGGTATGGCTGGTGCAGAGAAAATGCAGGTTGGAGGGGAGGCGAGGGAAGCAATGACATCTTCAAATCTGATTGGTTTAGAATCATCCAAAGCCTGTCATCCTCATGCGATATGCTGCTAGGGCAATTTGGAGATTTTGAAAAATTTATATTATTAAAAAAAAATGGGGCCTTGAGACTCACCTAACGGTGGATGACAGCTTGGGTGTATGTGAAAAGGTCGAGATATGTTTTTCAAAATTTACGGGTATAAATAAAATTAAGGGTAAAATTTGTAGATATATTAAGAATTTATCCTAACTAAAAAGATGTCCAAAGTTGCAGAAACTTTTTCATTTTTTTTCCTAAACACACTCAAGTTTATTTTAGTTTTGCTCCACAAATGCCAAAGGGTAAGGTAATATCTAATTATGTGAAGTTATATGACTTATTTTGTAAGTTTTTCAATTGCATGTGACTAGCCGTACATCACCCAAAATATATTATTATTACATAGATGTTCTTAATTTTCATATTATTATAGATTATTTAATTGTCCAAAATTTCAACACCTACTGATTTATTTTATTTCTTATTTTACTAGGGATGTTTATAGCAGTATAATTTATAAAGGTATCCAGATAGATAGGAAGAATTCAAGAACCAACAACAAAGTATCAACAGTCAGGGCTAATTACAAATTTAAGTATTTCAGGTTAGTTAATGTAGTTAATTTTTCTAACATTCATGCTTAAAGATTTTTTAAAACTTGCTATTAATTTTTTCTGCATATTTTGTACTTATATTGTGATTTTTAAAATCTAACAAATATATGTAGCATTTATGAAAATATAATTTTATCGATATATTTATTTAAAATTTTTAAATATTTATGACATCATAAATATGTCATGCTGATGTCATTGGTTCAATCCAGACCAGTTCCTTTACCGGTTCAATCACCCGTTCAATTTTGTTAGTATTGGATATAATGTAAAAATACAGCATAATAAAAAAAAAGAAAGTTGTTGTGCAGAATTTTATAACATACTTCCTTATTTTGTGATGGGGACTGTTTTACTACCTCCCGCGAATTATTATGGGTGGCTAGCCAAAAAAAATCTTTTTAAATTTTATTTATTTAGTAATATGTGGGTTTTGCTTAAATTTCTTTTATGTGAAATTTGATCATTTATGAAATTTATTTGATATTTGAATTCACTTTTATGAAAAATCAACAAAAATGAACTTTGTTGATTTTTAAAAATTAAAATACATTACTAAATGCATTAAAAAAATTATTAAATTTCATAGCGAGAGAGATTTAGGTGGGGCCAAATTTATAAAAACAAAACATATTTTTTAAAACACGTGCATTGCACCTGCAATAAAACCGACAGCATTTTTTTTAATTTGTATTCCAATCTTGTGTCACTGTCCCTACGCGGAATGTTACAGCATACTTCATTATGTTGTGATTGGGAGGGGGTCGTGGGGCTGTGGGGGAGGTACCGTCCTCAAATATTGGGTGGCTTGCCGAAAAAGAGCTTTTTAAATTTCATTTATTTAATAGTGGGTTTTACTTAGATTTCTTTTATACGAAATTTGACTATTTTTGAAATTTATTCGATATTTGAATTCATTTTTTGAAAAATAAACAAAAATGGACTTGATTTTGTTTTTTTTTTTTAAAATTAAAATACATTTATAAAAACAAAAATTGCAGAGTGAGGGAGATTTAGGTGGACTTGATTTTTTAAAACACGTGCATTGTACCTGAAATAAAATCGACAGCATTTTTAAATTTGTATTCCGATCTTGTGCCACTGCTCGTATTTCGGGTAAAGTACAAGTAATCTATAAATATTGTTATGTTTTTATAAATATGTGGCACTCATTTAGATCGTTTCTAATATTAAATTGTCTATTTTTATTTTTAAACATCAAAACCATATACAAATCAAAATGTACTTAGTTTCTATGCAACGAGGTTATAGAGAAACAGTTTCATGTGACCGGTTCATTTTGAAGATGTTGATAATTGATATAAAATTCAATCTAGTTATTATATTTAATGTCATTTGTTTAGTTAAAAGAAAATTTTATACAAATCAAATTTGTGCATGACGATACCAAGGGTTTGCCCCGGTAGTAGCAGTGGGTGGCATATTTACCTACAAACCACCAGTTGGGTCTCCTCTTATGTGGGAGCAATTTTGCAATTTCTCCTTGGTTTGGGAATATTTATAGTTTTCCCCTGATTTCGAGGTATTTATAGATTCCCCCTCGTGTGGGAGTATTTACAAAAAAATTCCTCTATAGGTTAAAGGGGTGTAAATGTGTTTGATTATAATATCAATTGTCATGTTGTATAAATCCTACTAAAAATATGTGTGTGGGCTACATTTACTCAAAAATAAATATATTCATATATAAATTAGGTAAAAATACTTAGATCTATTTAAATATACTGAAATATCATAATACTTTATAAAATAATTTATCCACACCATAGTGATATTTTGGATGATTCAAATGTTGAAAATATTTCTTCGAAATTGATGTTATTAAATTGTGTTCTTCCATTGATTTTATGAATTTATAAATGACATCCATATACAATGATACTAAATAAATGAAAGAGTTATCAATTAAGGCACGACCTGTTTGGTTACGGCCCTAGTGGAGGTGCTGTATGGTTGGGGTTTCCAATTCCAAAATGGGAATTCGTCTTTGTAGCCACTGTTTTGAAAACCGGACCGAACCAAGCGGTAGGACCAGTCAGACCGTGAACCGGTCATGTCTTGGTTCGTTGCTTTTTCCAGTCCAACCGTCGGTTCGATCCGGTTAAACCGAAAAAACCGGGCACCGGCCACAAGACCGTTTAGTGACCAGTCTGGTTTTAAAAACATTACTTGTAGCATGAGCCTAATATTAAAAAAATGAAAAAAATTTCATGATAATATAAATAATATTAAATATAATAGATGAAGTGAATTTTTTTTATCAACAATGAAGATATTAAAAACAAAAAAAATTACACAAAAGAAGGGTTTCATAAAGGTGGAGCCCAATAAAAAATATATAATTTGGTATAGAAATCGATTAGACGGGGTCCACGCATGATCTAAGATAGTCATCCAAGATCCGGACATATTTTAATTTTTATATAAAGAGAAAAACTTTAAAAGCTACAAAATTGAAAATCGATATATCCTCGTTGATCATTGAAGAGCTGATAAAAAACGTAAAAAAGAGCTCTTGAAAATCAGAAGATATGTTAAGTCTAGATATAGCAATCTAATCTACACGACATTGGCCTCAGATAGAGATGTTGGAACTCCACTTCCTAATCCAACTGAATGACACATTTAATTAAAAGGTAACATGTCAATGAAACTAACCTAAGATACAACGAATAGCCAACTCACCATAAAAAAAAAAAAACAACATCCTCCACTTTTTCGACAATGCAAATTGAAAATCTTGATAGATTGCATTAATCTCAACCATAAGGGGAGTAATAAAGTTACACAGCTGAGGGGCTCAAATGACAACAGAATCATCAACATTAAGTTGTACCTAAGGAGGACTCGAGGCCTACAAACTCGAGCTCTGTCGACACCTAAATGGAAACCCTATAGCTCTCTGCATATACAGATTAACAAACAAACCACTTTAACTGTAAACCAAAACGAAATGTGAAGAACTAGATTTTTTTTGAGTAGTGGTATAGCCAATATTATCACAAAAAAGTTTGAATACCTCTTTTGGTTCATACATCTTCTCTTGTAATCTCTATAACTCAATTACTTGATATGCAATTCGGATGTGCTAGCTTTTGCTGTGGAAAATTAGATTTTTAGAAGTGAACTTTGATGTCAATTTCTTAATTTTACCATGAAGAATTTGAGTTTTAGGCAAATGACATCATTCACTTAATATCACGATCTTTGTACCTAAAATAATTTACATGCACGTCTTGCAATTGTAATGTATCTTGTTTTAGTTGTTGAAAGAGAGACCATCCGTTACTTTTTCCAAGACCATAAAAGCGCACCATCTCAAAATTAAATTTGCATCTCACGACCTCCTGACCACATCCTTTTGCAGTTACTCTTCATCAGTGAATGTAATAACATCAGGTGCTATTATGTACCCTATCATGTGCTACTGCATCCAGTACAACCTCTTAGCTATATGAGCTTCATTTAAGACCTCGATGAAGGCCTCTCGGTAAATAGCTGAGATCAGGCAGAGATTTGAGCTGTGTTGCCACATTATAAACCACCTATTCCAGTCGTCATCCCTTAGGATCCATCTTTCCTCCAGGCTTCATGCCCATGCGTCAGTCCCCATATGCAAGGGGAAATAATAAACAAAAGGCTAAACAGGTGCATGAAGTAACAAGGCAAGAATGAGGAAGAAAAAGATAATAAATGAAAAGAGAAAATAGAAAGAACCATTGTAAGAAGAAAAGACAAAAGATCTCTCCAAAAAGAGAAAGACGAGGCCAGCAGAAAATGATGTTTGGGGTGGGGATAACAAAAGGAAAGAAGAATTTCTACAAAAGAGGACAGCAGACAATTGCTGTAGTTCAATGAAGAATCTCCACGAGCCCGGCACAAAATGAGTCTTCTGCAAAGAGGAGCACACACCAAAAGAAGAATCTCTACAAATAGGTGCATACACATTCAGTTTGTGAACGTGTATGGAGAGTCGCTGTAATTTGTAAACAGACTACAGACATAAATTCAGGGGATTCGCACACCCACACACTGCCTTGAATGAATTTAACACGAGTATTTCATCCTTCCACACAGGACTTGACTTCTTAGCCCTCAAATGACTTCTTAGCCATCAAATGGTATTAATAAGAACAGAAAAATCACCTCAAGTGATGCACATTCAACCCTCTCCTCGACCCAATTGCCTAAGTTCAACGATAAGTCTCTACAAACCGGGCTTGACTTCTTAGTGATCACATTTACCTTACATGACGACCATTTTTTCTTTTTTTGTTGCATCATTCCTATTTCCAACTGCTATTTCCTCTATTTTAACCCGATGCACTTCATCTAATATCAGCAGCTATATTTATAGTATAATTTCCTTTCCATTTCCATTTGCTCAACCAATCACCCATAAAATGTTACGCAGGCATGATATCTTCACTGCACAGCACCTTCACCCTAAATAGCAGCTACAGGATCATACACAGCTTTGCATTTCATGGCTTGATTCACCTTAAATCATTGTGCCCTTGCCTGCTGCTCCCACCTAACATCCTCAGTGAACTCTGAGAAGGCAGCCCTAGGGTCCCCATTTGAAATGGACAGGTAATATTCAGCAGTCCCATCATCCACCCGCATGCTCCTCTTCATGGTGTCAAGGAGTCTCCTCTTGCCTCTATCAGTCAACCTGTTTACTGAATGGTTGACTTTCCCATTAGGGGCACCTTCCAAATAAAGTACAGCAACTTCTCTCTTTGCACATACATCCATCTCTATGTAGCAGGTTCCCTCCATAAGAATGTCAGGGTTGCTAATGGGGATTAGAAGCCTTTCCCTGGAGTATATCCCATGATCACTCATCATGTTGTTCAAACGTTTTATGTCCATCACCTGCAAATGACCATGTTTTAAATTTTTAATGACTAATAAAAGGATTGCAATCTTAAAATGTGTACAAGTAAGAACAGGCAAGCTGAAAGCATAAGCATTTTACAATACAAATTCAAATTCAGAGTTTCCTCCTTTTCTTTTTTTCTGACAATTTGTCAAAGGTGTGAGAATTGTTTATATCATGAGCTGGTCAGGGCAGTTCATGAACATGGCCATATCCAATGAATGATCCTATTGTTACCAACAAGACCATGATTGCCAGAATTTACCACGTTTTGAAACAACATAAACTAAGGACTAATAAGATAGTATGAAACTGTGCTGCAGCAAATACATAAAACAATCCACATATTGCAGTTCTCATTGTCATTGATATTAAGAGACGACAATCTTTGATCATAAAAACAAGCACCTTCTTACCAGAGCCAACAAATCATGGAACATGACCTACATGATTGAAGACATACAGATTGCCTATTAACTTTCTTTTTGAATTCTTGCATTTACGAATCATGAGAAGAATGTATTAAAACAATTAATAGTACTGACAATGTTTTACATTTGATAATGCCCTTCTTTCGAAAAATCATGCTTTAATTGTTTTTCCTCGTACAGGACAGTAAATCCACCAAAACAAGAAGAAATAGAAACAACGAAGGTAATGAATTTGTGAGACAGGGTGTGCCACCCTTCCAATACAAGGCAGTTGAAAAATTATGCCCTTTCTTACTATCCATAGCAATATCCGCCATACACTAGATTTCCCAAAACGGATAAATGAAACCTTCCCACATCTCAAACTAGAAGGATCGTCATTGCATTATCAAAAATCCACTTGGGTTGTGAATCTTGCGGGCATAAAATTTCTTCTTCTTGCCACAAGTGACACCTAATCCAAATGAACCAGTATCACCCCAGTAATCTTTAGGAGCGAAGGAAAAATAGAGGCAAACAAAACAAAGGAAGGGGGAGAGATGGAACCTGCACGGAGTACTTGACGGCGAGACCAGCGACGGTGTCGCCGCGAGCAAGGCGGTGAGAGATGGCGAAGCGTCCAAGGCTGTTGTCGCGCCAGAAGGCGGAAGAGGTAGGGTTTCCGACGACGTCCTTGAGCTTCCAGGGGGCCTTGAACGCCCTGGTCTGCATGTCGCGGTCGGAGGCGAGGGAATTCCAGAGGCGGCAGACGCAGGCGGCCCGGGCCAGATCGGGGAGGGGCAAGCGCTGGAAGATGTGGGAGAGGATGTCGCGGGAGATGAGGGCCGTGAAATTGGAATTCAAGGGGGAAATGATGATTTCTTGGGCGGCGGCAACGGATCCATCGGGAATTTCTAGGGCTCCGGCGAAAATAGCAGCGTCATCGGGCATTAGACGCTTGAGTACGTCGCCATCGTCTTCGTCCCCGCAGCAACCCATAATAATCGAGTCTCAGTCTCGAGACCGAGAAAATGAAATGCGCAGCTGCTCTGCTTACTCTCCGCAGTCCTCGCTCATCTGCTCTCGCGTGGTGGCCTTTTTAAGATATCTCATCCCACATTCTGCGGTAGTACCGTAGCAGACTGTAGAGTGCGCGCGCAGAGGCAAATAAGGCAATAATCCATTTCCATCCGCATGGGTTGCCCATGCCTCACGTGCCGTCTTCCCCGCTTCTACCATTCAACAAGGGGTGTAACAGTCAACACTTGCATACTTTGACACGTGTGTGTGTCATTCTGGTCTGCTAATGGGTTGAGCGATATTCTCTAGTCTCTGCTTAAATGAATTATACTAGTCGTGTAAATGGATTTCACATACCCATTTATTTAAATGTTTTTTCCGATATATACCTACTATGTTTAATCAATTTCAAAAGTACATTTGAGAAATTTTAAATATACCCATTACATTTTACTTCTAATCTAGAAAAATGTCTATTCCATTATAAATGTTAGTAAATTTCATTAGGCCCATTATATGAAATTTTTAATACGTCTACCAAATTTAGAATTGAATTGATAGACTTGAATATTATAATTCACCACTACACTAATTTGTATTTTATGTTTTATTATTTTATACTATAAATATTTGGGGCATTTATAAAAATATGACTAGCATGTAAATGGATTACTATTAACTTGTGTAACGGACTTTAACGGAATGGGTATTTTTGAAGTAAATACAAATGGAATTATATTTATAATTTTTGAAACATAGTAGATACATTTAGAATTAAAGTCAGATATATTTGTGAAAAAGCCGATTATACAGGTCACGGTAGTCTCCATTCATGTAAAAAACGAAAACAGGACTTGGTAGGGTTTTTACGTATAGGTACCTCGCGTGCCATCTTCCCAGTTTCTACTCTTCAAACAATCAAAATCCAGTTGAAATTTGAAAGTTGGCTTCGGTAGTGTTTTTGCTATAGATCCCTTGAGTTTTTAGTACTTTTCACATTTTGATGCTAAATTTTGATATTTGCAGCATGTAACCATAAGTGCAAATTTTGCCAACTTGAGAAACTCTAATGCAAAAACCCACTAGCACGATAGGATTTTGGGAATCATACTGCCCATTTGAAATATTGATAAATGTTAGAAATACACTTTATTTTGTCATAATTGCGCCCCTCCCGTCATTTATTTGGAGTTTTACAACGAAATACAGAGGAAGCCCATCATGGAAATCTCCCGGAGTCATTCCCCTTTTTGCCTGGGCTTAGAATATTCAATCCGTATTAATTATCACATTGATTAAAAAAAAAAAATTTGGTGGGCCACCAAATTAAGTCACCTAAAAGCAAACATTTTAAAACACGATGGATCGTGGTATAAAACCAAGGGAAACTCTGGTTCCTTCGAATCAAAAATAAAATTGATGAGTAAAGCTGTTTCAAAAGTAGGAAAAAAAAAAAAAAAAACTGTCATCGAGTCAAATGTGAATTGTGAGCAAAAAAGTTGTTTTTTATTTTTTATTTTTGGAAAAAAAGATTAAAGATAAAAGGGGAATAATTTTGATGAAAAAATCCGAACTCAAGGTGCTGGGCGGTGGGCAGGGACCACATACAAAAGTCCGAGCAGCATCAACGATGAGAACGAACTAGCCAGCAAGCGCACCCAGCCCCCCATCCACTAGGCACTAGCCTCGCTGTCTTCCAACCTCTCCGTAGTGCAGCATTGGTGCGCGTGTGATCTGGCACACTAATGAAAAGAGACCGCAATAAGCTATAACTTGCTGCGGCTATCTATTGCATTGTTATACCAGCTCGAGCAAAAATCATCCCTTGGCTGCCCAGTCTTTCGAAATGGGGAGCATGCACCATATAATTTCAACTAAAAAATAGAGAATAACCAAATAAAAACCTGGAAAAAAGAATGCAGGAACGGCCTTCCGGCCAATGCTTGTACACGCCAAAGCAGAAGAGTTCGAAAGCCTTTGCCTTTGATGAGACCAGATGCCATATAAAGTCTTAGTTTGTTTCTGGAGTTGCTTCGCTCGTGAAGAAACTGTGCACCTGAAAGGGTAAAGGAGTTAACATTTGATAACCGATGATCGCAGGACTAACGGATTCAGATCAACTGATCCAATGGCTTATCAACTAATTCCTGAGCACACAACGTAGCAATTCAAAATGATTTTTTGGCAATGCTCCTGATTTGAGACAGTATTAGAAGATCAAGGAGAGTCTTTATCCACGCCAAAGTTGACTGGAACGCAGATATCTTCAGTTTCAGGATAGTAATTAGTCCCTTAATGACAAGGAAAAGTGAAAAAGTTTTGTGATTGCATACCGGTGCTCAGAGAGGAATTGACCACAGCAGAATGGAGGGAAATCATGGTCCCCAGCCATGACCAAGGCCATACGCATCCATGTAACCAGCTGCATGAGCATGCTCAGGTCCGCCATAGTGTGCATGGCCACCATGACCATGATGATGGTGGTGATCTCCAGCATTTGCCTCATCAAACATTTTCTGAATATGCTCTGGCACAGGCTCTTCTTCAGTGTGTCTAGTAGATTTTGGCAATGATGATACAAAATCAGCAATCTTCTTGGACACTTCTTCTGCTGCATCTTCCTAAAACCAGCCAAGATGGTGTGGGATCAAGTCATAAAGAGTCATATAAACTTCAGAGTTCTCCATTTATGATGGATTAAAATGTAGTGCCTTTTGCAAAGAAATTTTTACTGTAGATTGCCAGCCAGGTTCTCAATACCTGGAAGGCCTAACTCCTAAGCTTCAATGAAGCAACAAGTGTTTGAATCTGAGCAACATAACATACAAAATTACTATATGGGCAGGGAACTGAGGCATGCCACTTCAACATATATATTTTAAAATACAAATAAAAAAAGTACTTCCTTGCAATGGATTATGTTTTAGAATGAACCAATAGTAACGAAAGCCTAGGAAAACGTTAAAAGCCATGAGGAAGACAAGTACTACACCCAAAGTTCCCAAACTATGCACTTGAAGATATTTGTTGAAAATAGCCTTTGAAAGTTTTGTACTCAATTTTCATATGATGAATGAAACTGGCTATTTCACGTGTTTTGAGGCCAATGAACCTGACAAGCATGTTTCTTATGCACAGCCAGATAAGCTGCAAATGTTAGGAGTGACTAACTGTGTTAGACTGTATTTTGGCTATATTTATGAAATTTTAGTTAAAAAAGACCCAAGTGGTGATTTCGGGCAAGAGGCCAATTTGAGATGAAAGATATGTTCTGACATATTTCTTATGTTTATTTGAGCACAGTGATGCATTAGATTAAGTAGAATCCAAGAGTTTTAATTTATTAGCATAACTGCGAGTCTTAGACTAATAAGAGCCTAAAAAATGAATTTTGACTTGAGAACTATTTTGTGATGACTTTATGGTCTTGGGTCATCATTTAGCATGTTTGAAATGTGTTCATAGGACTCTGATTAGATGTTTAAAGTGATTATTTAAACATTTAGCCGTTTTTCGATTATTTATGAGACCTCAAGAAGAAATGAATTATAGTGATTTTTTTGCAAATGACTTGGTTTGCAATGTTTAAATATATCCAGATGGTCCTAAACATGTTTGAAATATGTCTATGAAGGTTTGGTTAAAGTTTGGACTGTCAACTATATGATTCACATACTATTAGAATTTTATGAAAAATCAAATAGAAATCATTTAAATAGAGAAATTTGCTGAAATTTGCAGCAAATTTCACCCAATGAGAAGTTTTTATGCATAAATATGGTCCCTAGCATGACTTAAACGCATTCCCAAGGAAAAGTTTTGAAAATTTTTGAAGTGAGAAAAGTCGAATTTTAATCTATTTGAAATTTTTACAGCCAAACCCAAATCTAATCTAAATTTAAATACTTGCCAAATTTTGTGTAGCAGGAAATTTTGGATGAAACTCAACTTTTGAAAAGAATTGAGTCAAGAATCATCCTAAGTCATTCACCACATAGGTGGGGGGTTTGCTACGGGGATTCTATTGTGTCATTCTTGATGATTTGATACTAAATTTTCAGTAATCTGTAATATTTTCAAATATTTTTTAATTACTTCTGTCCATATTTTTTTCGGCCTTCCATTCATCCTACTACCACTTGTTACTTAGATAGACTCCACTCTTCTAACCATTGTCATTCCAGGCCTCCATTTAATATGACCAAACCATCATAATTTATTTTATCTTATTTTATCACCTATTGGCCTCACTTTTAGACTTTCTCGGATTATTTCATTTTTGACTTTATCTTTTCTTATTTCACTGCTCATCAAGCTTAACATTTTCATTTATGCTACATTCATTTTATGTATATGTTGTTCTTTAATTGCCCAACATTCTGATCCATAAAGCATAGTGGGTATAATCGCAATTTTATAAAAATTTTCTTTTAATTTGATTGAGATTTGATGTTAATTGAGTCAAGAATATAGTGCAAAAAAAATATCTATCTAATTCAAAAAAAAAAGGCACAAATATCCATATTTATGGTTGTGGTGGAGCAACCCATGTAGCTAGACCAGATAAAAAACATGGTGCATGATTGAGTTCAAATGAGCACGCACCCCCAATGGGTTTTTCTTTTATTTGTTTTTTTGTGGCTTTTAAGTCATTCCACTCCGTTTGTTCTTCTTCCTTCCCATTTTTAGTATCCTCCTCTATTTCTAAGTTATGGGGCTAGGAGAAAGAGAAGAAAAGGGAGAAAGTGAAGATTTTAGCTTGGGGAAAGTTTATAAGATTGGGTTCTATTGTGATTTTGAAGATCTAGAGCATAAAAATTTCCTATACGAAAGGATTTGAGGTTTCACTCGATTTTGACTAGAATTTGATGTAGCTAGAATTTTGTTCTCATTATTTTACTTCATTTTCTCATGGATTCGAATGTGATTATTATTCTTCTGACTAGCTATGGTTGGATTTTAAGTTTTGTTGACTTTAAATTCAAGACTTCGACCCATGTGTTGAATTTGAGATGGACTTCTAGGCGGTTTTTGCAAAAGATATTGTTATTTACGCTATGCATGTATTGATTTGATGATTTACAAGATTCATTTGAGCTCTTATTCAATTGCATGATCTTGGGGATTTTACCCCATCTCGGATTTATTAGGGATTTTGAGGTATGACATTATGCATTTGATGGCATACAGATTATAGGATAGGTGTTTGCATGTATATATCGAAAAGCAAGAGATCTTGTTTCTGTCAGGAAGGTCAGCAAGGCTGCCAAGGGGTTTTTGTACAAGCAATGCATTAGACCCTTGACATTGGAAGGTACGAACTGGCCACTAGGAGGTACCAAGAGTATATACCATTATTAATATTATTGCTACTATATATTGTCTTGATGAAATTATGCTGGATGCAGGTTGCATGAGTTGTTATGTACAAGAACATGTTATCATATATTTACTATGATAACTTGATGGATTTTCCTGCATTCTTTACTTATTACTGTTATTTACTAAGTTTAATCGGACTCACTTTGTTTTATTCATATTTTTAGTGGATAGGATGATCAAGGGAACCCATTCGGGGGATGGAATTTAGGATGGGGCTAAACATGAGCCAAATCCCATAGTCTATGAGTAGAGATAAACTTGTAGGGATTTTACTTTGGTACATATGCATTTTGTGGACATTGTTGCATTATGTTGGTTTTGTGAACAGGTACTTCGCTTTAGTGAAAACCATGATGTAGAAGTTCATGAGGACATGATTTGTATGATCTAGAGGATCTTGATGAACAATGACTATGAGTCGGCATTACTATGTTTCGTTCCATTGTATATTGATGAACCAAACCCAATTTCAAAAATCAATAAGAGCAAGATTGGACGACTTAGCAGGCACATTTTATGTCAAATCGAAACTTTCGAAGTCTAGAAAATTATGAAGAAAGAATCATTTCATTTGGATAAGAAATGTAAAATTTCTAAGCCGTTGACCTAAATATGTATCATGTTGTAAAACAAAAACATAGTAACATGATGCAATAGTAAAAATTTATTCTAGTTGATAGATGGTGAATGACGAGGTATGTAATATGTTATTTCATAATCGTAGGCAATAATCGGATCAATCTGATATGATATGATCAAATTGTATCCAAAACAGTAGACCTATGTGCAGGAGACACGAAAAATAAGCTAAATGTTAAATGATCTAAAATTTTCTCTTTCTAATCAAGGAATAGAATTATTAGACAATTTAATAATCCATCCAATGATATGTTATTTAAACTATGTTGTATATAGAACTTTAAATAGAATTTTTTATTATAGCAAGTACATGAGATTACATATCTACGTTTGGCCATGTGGGACCCACTTATGATCAAAAGTCAAGATTTTTTTTTTTTTAACCAGGAATAAGCCAGCGAGGTGTAAACCATTGCTGGTGGAAAAAAGTTTAAGCAGGAGGCGGCTGCATTAGCTAGCTACATGGAATTTTAACAGCTAGCCAAAGCATGCAAGCAACTGCTGTCCATTTGGGCTGTTATTTTTGTCCTCCCACCTCTAGCCACAGCGGCTATCAGCAACCATTATGCGCATTTTCTCTTGAACCCATAAGTTTCACATATTTGCTTTTTAAATCATGTAAGTTTGCCCTATTTGCAGTTTGAACCCTACCATCAAAACACCCACTAACGACTATTATTTGCAAATAAAAAGTCTAAGATACCCTTATGTCTTAGTTGAGTCAACTCATGTTTATGAGTTGACTCATGAATATGAGTCAACTCATATATGCATATAGGACAATTTTATATAATCTCGTATATATGACAATTTTATATAATCTCGTTCTGTCGTCAACACAAACATGAGTTGACTCATAATCATAAGTCGACTTAAACTTGCATATAGTGCGATTTTTGTTATGGCTGAGTTGAGTCAATTCCTTTTAAGGGCAATGTTGTCATTAAAAAATTTGTACGACAACAACTAATAAATTTGTTGCAGAACCTAGTCATGATGATTTTCATACAGATGAAAACTCTATGAAACAGTGACCAAATCAAGTCTAAAATGACACAGATGAAAGTCAGTTATTTGCAATCTATGTTCCAGTGCTAAATCAGCAAATCGATAAGCTTAAAAAATGAAAAACAAACTGGAAATATACCCCACTCAACATAATCTTCCTATTCTAAGCGACACATTTCAAACAGTTGATGTATGGATTCTACACTAAGTGTAAACGCATGTGAAAATTTTGTGAAGAAAACATATATATAATTATGAAGACATGATGTTCATATGATTTTTCTGTGGTAAAATAACCTAGAATAATCAAAATGGGTGGTTGATTAGTGGATAGCAGTGTATACATAGGCTGACAGACATTTTTCCTATCTGGGTCAGTTGAAATGGATGATAAGATCATAATGAAAAATTATGGAACTTCGCAGAAATGAAGTTTGATATGTCTAATTTTATGTCCAAGTTCTTTTTTATGTTCAAAGAAACTAAAGCTTAAAAACTACAAAAGTGAGAATCTAAGGATCCTCGTTGATTATTAAAATGCAGACGAAGAAGGACATCTGGGATAGATGTGAGCTTTCGAAAACCCAAAGGTATGTCCCAAGTGTTATTTGAGCCAGAGGGTAAATCGAAACTGTCATCTTTGAAGTTCACTGAGGGCAGTGTCAAACAGTTGGTGTAAATTGTCTTTTTGTGCCATTTAAATGCATGCAGCTAACTTAGCATGTTAGATTCTCGTAATAAGATGAGAATCAATTGTAGATTGCAGAAAATAAGATGAAAACAGAGGCCTTCATTTATGCAGCGGAAAATGCACAATCGGACCCTGAAATTATAATGCAGATGACCAATCAAATGAACAGTAAAAATCATAAAAATTTGAGGGATTAATTGCCCATATTAAGGATGAGATGACCAAATTTTCATAGTAAAATGATAAGAGACATCTTCCAAACGGCATCTCCCCAGCAAAAATCATGTTCAAATTCTGCATTTTGGAAAGAATTGTGGTAAACAGTGGATTTGAACAAGCAGTTAAAGAAATCAAATGAACAAGACATGTTTATATATTGAGGGTGCGTTTGGTTAAAGGTAAAACTTTTTTATGAAAATTTTTCAGAGCAGAAATTGTCAAGTTGATAGAAAATAAAGTGATCTGATAGGGATAATAATAAGGTATAAAGAAAATAAAGTTGAAATAGATAGGGTAGTTGTATGGGTATTTGTGTGGAAATGATTGGAAAGTAGGGTTGTTTATATAGGAAAATGTGAAAAAAATAATTAAAAAATAAGGTAGTTATAGAGAGTGAAAAGTTTTTAATTGAAAAGTTTTCATAGACATGTTTTATGTGTAACCAAACACACCCTTAAAATTCAATCTTTTATAATTTTTTAAAGTATTTTTCACATTGAAATATACAAAATGAATATCAAATACATGTAGTTATCAAGTATAATGCAGGAAATGATGATTTAAGGATTTTTTTACTTTGGAAACAGAAAATGGCCACACAAATGAAGTTAAAACTGTAACTTAATGATGAAAAGTGAAAATGGGAGAGAAATAGACGAAGTCAGACATTCGAATCACTAAAAACAGAAGTAAATGCTTCAGGATATCAATCTTTGATGTTGTATGTATCAAATGGAGCCTGAGATTTCTTTGAGTTTTTTTCTCTCGTCTTATCGTTTTCTCTTAATTTATCTGTGGTTTCTCCTTTCTTATCTTGTTTCCCTACTGAGAGGATCTTCTCTCTTTCTTCCAAAGTCTTCCCCTTTCTATTGATTTAGGACCTTTTGTCCTACATGGACATGGTATCATTACAAATCTGATGATTTTTACTTTCTAAAATTCTCCTCCATCTTCCATGCTTCAGAAACTCTACAATTGTTGCAAAATTTTTAAACTGTCCCACAGTTTCTAAAATTGTAGAACCACACTTCAGCTTTCAAAATTGCACCAACACCTCCGATTTCTCACAAATTTACAGAACTGGCCAGATTTTCAGAAATTACAGGAGCATCCCTAAATATTCTGAAATTGCAAATCAGTCTTATATTTAAGAAATTGAAGTTTGGAGTTTGAAGATCACATGTTACTATTTTGGGGATAAAGTCTTGGTTGACCAACAAGATGTCAATACAACATATTGAACTACACTATCACTTCTCATCAAAGTCTAAGAAGTCCATTACAAAACTCAAGAAATTTTTTTTTCTAAGGTGGGGAGAATGATGCGGGGCGTCAAGAAACTTCCATAAATTAAGGTTTATTTTGTTTAGAGTTTTCATTTGGAAATGTTAATATTTCAAGTATTTTGGTTCGTAATGGTTTAGGTTATTTTTAGGGTTTTTTTCAAATATACACACTGCGTTTGACCTTGATCTCAAATATACTCATAACGTTTTTAAAACCTCAAATACACTCATTACATTTGCATTTAATCCCAAAAATGCCTATTACATGAGTTAACACTATCAGTAAATATGTGAAATTACTAACATGCCCTCCAAATTTAAGACAAAATTGAAAAAAATTGAATGTCCTAACTCACAGATGTCCTAACTACATATGAGTTCTAAATTTAGAAAGCCCTAATTTCATTTCATCATTTATTATTTTAAAATAGGAATATTTTTGGTATTTATAAAAATTTAATTGACGGTTTTTTATAGAATGAGCATTTTTTGGAATTAAATCCAAACATAGTGGATATTCGAAATTTTGAAAACATTGTGAGGATATATTTGAGATTAGGCCAAATGTAATTGGTATATTTGGAAAAAACCCTTATGTTTACCTTAAAATTTTCTTACTATGAAAGTTTACTTGTCCGCAAGATTACATCTTATTTGTTACTTAAGTTTAGGGGTTTAGTGATTTCTTATAAATAGTATGCTTTATTCAATTGTCAAACCATTTTCCTTAAAAGTTATGTGAGAGTTCAAGAATTTTGATTTCTTCAAGTTTTTCTCTAATATTATTTCTTTCTCCTAATTCATTTATTGTTTTTCCCCATTCTTCGCCTCTTCCCATATCGAGAGGATCTTATCTCTTTCTTCCAAGTCTTCCCCTTCTATTGATGATTTATGTCTTGCATCAGTATGTCATGGACCCAATATATGAATCACAATCATGAGTCTCACCTTAAAGATTCCTTGGCTTGAAAGCATTGCTAGTCTACTAATGGGGACCAGGCACTGCGCTCAATTCAGAATGGTGTTACTTTCCTCCCTAATCATCATCTATCCATGGACCTCCAACACTAATGATGTGCTACTTTCCTCTAGACCCACCAATTATCCATACCTCCAACACTCATGATTTATCCTCCAGCTATATCTGTATCAGTAGTACCATATTGGCCATTATTCACCACTCTAGTGCATCTTCCACGTTCTCTTTGAACATGCATCAGGAAGTAACTACCAAAACATCCAAAGCAATGAAGGATGGTGATAACTCCCTCAAGGTTTGATTGGATCCTCCAGCACAAAAAATTTAACATGAAAGGGAGAGAAATAGGAAATTTTCAGCAAAAGAAATTTGATGCTAGTAGCTTTCAACTAATCTAAATATTCGAACTCAGAAAAATCAGCATTCGGTGATAAAAAATATCGAAAACAAAAATATCAAACTTACGCGTCAAAAAATTAGGCGAAATCCAAAATACTTTTCCAAAAATTTCATTCTCACCTGTGGCCATCTTCCACCAGAATGCGTAACAAATCTCGCATGTGGAATCTTTTCGGCAACCCTGCGACCCTCTTCAGTCCACTCTTCTGACCAACTACTTGACCACAACAGCTGAACTGGAAGATCCCGAACTGAATCCAATCTTCCCCACTCTCCCAAGTCAAAGCTACAGTTTAAGCTCTTTCTAGCAGCAACGACCGCCTTTCTCCCGTCCTTTCCCTTCAGAAGAATCCGATGAGCCTCTGCGGCTGAACTCTCGACTGACCTCGAACAGCAACGTCTGAGCAGAGCAGCATAAACCGCCGGAATGCCCAACACAAAATCTCTAACAACCGGCATTTCCAAAGGCCAAAATGGCAATGCCATAGATCCGTTGCTTGAATCGACAACTGTAACGCTACTGACAGCCCCCAAATTCTCAGAAGCCCACAGCGCACCAGCGAAGGCCGCTGAATCATGCAGTACAAGATGCACCGGCGCGAGACCCATCTCGCTGATCAAATGCCCGATAACCCGTCCCACTTCATCGGATTGCAGCCCCAACGGCTTCCAGCCTTTCCGCGTCGGGGAGGTCCGAGCCACCTTCATCTCCTCGTAGGGGACCTGCCCCGTCTCGACGAGCTGATCAAACCCCCAAAACAAGCCCTTCTCCTTGATATCAAGGTACACATCCCAAACCCTATCTAAAACACCAGACCCCCTTGCTTCCTCCACCAACGCCGCCTTGTCGGAGAACCCGGAGCCAGGGAGATCGATTGCGACGGCGCGAAGGCCCGCGTCGCCGAGGTATCGGAGGACGCGGCGGAAGGAGTAGGAGCTGGAGCCGAATCCGTGGATGAGGATCACGGATTCGGCGCGCCGAGGGCCTTGTTCCACGGCGAAGATGTGGATGGGAGGGGAGCTAGGGTTTAGGTGGACTTTGATGGTTTTGCCTAGGGAATGATGGAGGCGGAGATCTTCGGAGAGGGAGAGAAACCAGGATTTGTCGTCATGGCGCGACAGGAAGGAAAGGGAGGAGAGGAGGAGAGTGAGGAGCGAGACGGAGAGAGTGAGATACGCCCAGAAGGAAAACGCGATTGTGGAGGATTGGGCCACGGAGTGTTCGGGCGCTGCTGCTTTGTCGGATTTTCCTCCGTCGTCGTCGTCATCGTCGTTTTTTTCTCTGATATTTGCCATTTCGCAGCGGTGATTGGCAGTTAGAGAGCAGTTCCAAATTACTAAATGCCGAAGTCCGATGAAGGCCTGTGCTAGTGTGCTGGTCTCGCACGGGAGACAGGCCAACGGCTATGGGCAGACACGTGCTTGTCAGCGTTCCCAAAGTGGAGCTTTTTCAGAATAAACCCATGGTCCAATTGTAAATTAGATTTTATAGCTCGAATATTTAACCCTCGCAAAATAAAGCGTTTTTAGTTCGACTTTCGAAATAAACGGAAATTATTTCTTTTACAAATACATTTCATCTTCAGAATTTATTTTATATTATGTTAAATCCAGAGGGTTTAAATTTAAAGGTATTCATTTGAACATTAGATACAACTACATTACTACAAGGTCTAATTTGATAAAATTCCCAAAAGGTAAGCTGCGTGAGTGCTAGCCATCATCGTGTCTCAAAGGTGCCTGCCCTTTGCGGAACAGAGGTGCGAAGAGATCTGGAAAAGATTTGAGTGCATTGCTGGATCACGGGTCAAATATACAGAATCTTTCGTCAACCTATAATTTTTTTTTTAGATAGCTCATTTGGAGAGTAATAAAATTTTTGGATGAAAATTTTTTAGTACTAGAGTAATAATAAAGATTAAAGAGAGCATATTTAAAAAAGATAGGTTACTTGCATATATAGTTGTAGATAAATAATTAAAAAGTAAGCTAGTTGTATAGAATAATGCACAAAAAATAATTAAAAAATAAGATAATTTTAGATAATGAAAAATTTTAAATTAAAAAGTTTTATTGTGTATTTGGGAAGTGATAAAACTTTAAATTAAGTTCAAATATACTCACTACATTTGTCTTTAATTACAAATATACCTGTTACGTTTAAAAACTTTCATATATACTCACTAAGTATTTCATTTATTTTAAATATACCAAATATGACAATTATGAACATTTAATAATTTTAAAATTCTAAAATATCATTAATTGATCTAACAGTCATTGTAATTGGTGCAATGTCCACACTATTAAAACATATTCTATCTAGCTTTTCTCTAACATTAGATGTGTTTCCATCACATTATTCAACTTTTGTTATAGTTGAATGACTATTATTATTAAATAATAAAAGACATTTTGGACATTTCATATTATGGATAACGACGATGTTTAATTATACATGACGGAATGCGTATGGATAAAATTTTACCTATACATTGTGGGTATATATGAAAATTTTAAACTGAGTGGATATATTTGTAATTAAGGACAAATGTAGTTCATATATTTGAATTAACCTTAAAACTTTTAATGAAAAATTTTTGATATAAAATTTGTTGAAATGAGAAGAAATGATGTAATATAATAAGAGCAATTATGAATGTTAAAGATAATAGAGTTAAAATAAATAGGTTAATTATATAAGTAGTTATGTAGAAATGATTAAAAAATAAGATAGTTGTATAGTGAGATGTGAAAAATAATTTTAAAATAAGGTAGTTGTAGTTAATGAAAAGTTTTAAATTAAAAAATTTTTATTTGAAAAGTTTTTTGTGTGAACAAATACACCCTTAGTGTGAAAAATTTTCATTAAAAACAAAAATGTTCTAAATGAGGGACCTATAAGATTGAGGTTGGCTTATCACACTATGCTGCCATTTTTTTAATTTCATTATCTTACCACTTAAATCTTCCAATTTTCAATTCTTGCCCGATTGTACAAATAATATATGTAACGCCGAGGCCAAAAAAAAAAAGATCTCGGGCTTGCTTCAGCTTAGCAACTCAATCACACAGTTTTAAAACACGTTATGCTATATTTAACTTGAAACCCTCTTATAAACATCCAAAAGCTTTCTCTGCTTAGCCACACATCTAGTAGAGGGGAACCATTCTGATACCATTTGCAATTCTCAAATCTAGAAAAATAAGTTTGGCCTCATGGGTTATGAGTCTCACTATGTGATATTATCTGCTCTAGCTTGTCAACTTAGCTATATGGTTTTAAAATGCTTTATACCATATTTCAAGCTTAAACCTACTTATAAACCCTGGAAACTCTATCCCTATTTCGATATAGGATTTTAGTTCTGAGTTGTTACAAGCCGACTAGCTTTTCCTTGCTTTGTTATCAAACCACAAGTCAACTTAGCTCTAGGCCTCAACCCGCTCATTTCAACTCTAGGCCTTTGCCCTTAGTCTTAGAACTATAACTCAACTCATTTCAACGTTACGCTTCAACCCCTCTCCAGAAAAGTGGGTTATGAGTCTTATTGTATAATATAGTCTGCTCTGGCTTGGCAGTTCAGTTGCATAATTTTGAAAAGCATCACATTATGTTTAAGTTGAAACCCAGTTATAAAAACCCCGGAACTCTCTCCTCTTTCCAATATAGGATTTGGTTACAGGCTATTACATGCCCTCTAGCTTCCGTCTGGTTCATTCTCAAATCATAACTTAACTCTGGGCCTCTGTCCTACATCTAATGGAGGGGAATCACTTTGATACCATTTGTAATGTCTAATACCAAAAAAATGATTATGGACCAATGGGTTACTCTGGCCTGTCGACTTAGCCACACAATTTTAAAACACATCACATCATGCTTCGAGCTTAGATCTACTTATAAACCCTGAGAAACTCTATCCTCTTATCAACATGGGAATTTAGTTCTGGATTGTTATAATATATATGCATCATTAATATCATATACACAACATGCCCATGTCATGCCCTAAACTATGCATTATGTCCATTTCAATAAATCTATGCTAAAAAACACATAAATCATGCAGATGATGAGGGCCAACATTCTAAATCATAAAATCAGCATATTTGCATAAATACATATTGCAAATAATTGTAAAGTTTATTAAAAACTCACAAATGCATGTCAACACATAAACCCACCCCTAGCTTACGTTAAGTTTTGCTAGAACTTAATCCCAATGCCATGTATAATAATAACACATGAATATAATGTTTTCATAGTTCATTTCCAAATTAACTCTATAGTTTATTAATTTTTTTAGAGAAACACTCTACAATTTATCATTTTGAAAAAGCACAGTTTAAATACCTCAAAGTTCAATGTAAGTGCATGATGCTACGGTTCATTTTTAACATATCAAATTAATATTTATAATTCATTAACATTTCATCCAACATAAGATGGAAAATAAATAAAATTCATAGAATCCCCTATTAAATCCATGAATCTCTATTTCATATCTTCTAAAAATATAGGAAAATATTTCTAATTCATTCATTACTTAGGTTCATAAAAAAACTCATAATTTTCAATAAATCAAAAATCTTTGTCAACTTGTATCCTTCAAAAATACTTCAAATAATTCTATATAAAGTAGTGCCATGTACAGAGTCAGACGTCTCATTTTCAAGGTAGATTCAGGATTTATGTGAAAAAAACATAATTTACTTATTTCTATCTAAATTTTTTCTCAAAAATTTCTCAAATCCAAGGTTGAATCTTTAAAATACTTGAATTCTTCAAGTGTTATTGAGAAATAATTAAATAGTTTATTGCTTTCGAACAAAACCCCTAAAAATCCCCTACTATCCCTCCTCACACTCTCATTTTCTCTCTCAAAAAATAAGCCGCTCTATGGGATGTTTGGGAATGTAAAAGTTAATAGAATTTTGGGATAAGTAATATGAAATGATACAGGTAAATTCGGAATAAATATTGTAGTTTTAAAAAATACACAGAGGTAAAGTTAAAAAATTAAGGTTGTTGGGTTGTTAAATCAGTTATGGAATAATGTGTTTACCATATCATCCCACCCCACATTGCCTCATCACCAAACCACTCCTATTTTACCCTTCAATTTTAGTCAACAAATTGACATACTAGCCCATTCATGATTTTGGTTGATAAGTTGACTTAACCCTACAAATATAATTCGTGGAAATTCATGAATGGAAAATTCATTTTATCTATTATATTTAACATAATTGATATCAAGGAAAATTTTACATTTACCCTGATTATCCTAATTTCACTCATATCTATGAACTTTTAAAAATGTCTTTTATTCTCATAATTTTTTATCCTAATTTTACATATACTCATGTTGTTAGTAATCGATTAAATAGGTCATTATCCTCCTGCAAAATAACAAATATGTTCTAGACTTAATATAATTTGAAGTTACTTTGCTCAAAATTAAAGATTCGTATCTCAATAATATATTATTTTATGGTTATAGAGTTACTAAAGGTTAATTATAATATGAATTTTAGTTATAAAATCATAATTAAGGATGAGTATATTCATCATTTTACAAAGAGTTAATGACATTTTTAACGAATTTCTAATGACATAGATATATGTGAAATTAGGATAAAAATTCATAGATTGAAAGACATTTTTTAAAGTTCATGGGTATAAATAGAATGAGAGATATAATTCATGGGCATGAGGAATTCGCTCTTAGTATTATTGTAGAAATTCTTTAATTTGTCTAAGATCATGGCGTATAGCCTCCCATCTTCAATGTATAAATGAATATAAGTATTTTTATAATTTATATATATTATATATACGTGCTTTTTTGCAAATGTTGCCCCATATACATTGAGGCCCGATTGAGTAATCATCTAACATTAAAGGTGCAACCTTTAAATTGTAGACATTGGATACTAAGAATGCATCACAGCCATTCATGATGCATTAAATACCAGCACCTGTTTTTTTCCTATGCCTAGCCTCATTCGTACCTCCCTATAATGTTGTTAATGCATTGAACGCATAAGATAGAGTGGGAGTTGGGAACTGCAAGAAAAAGGGAAATTGAGTATGACTGATGGAGAAATGCTGCTAGCCAACTGAGAGAGGAAAATTAAGGGAAGAAGATGAAATTGAAATAGAGTAAGCTACTCCCATTGCTACAAAAAAAACCATTGGCTGCTGGAGGATGCCATCTTTTCTTCTATTTCATTTCTACTCCAGAAGGAGAGGTATGAGTTTTTTTATGCATTTTCATTTCTTTTTAATGGAATTGAAACTCTACGGTTTAAATTGGGCACCATCTTCATTCCATATTTTTATTTCTTTTCAACGGATCTCTTTAGAAATTGAAGAGATAACAAATAAACAAATAAAATAAAATAATCGTAAAGTAGCTCAATTTATTCCCTATTTTGGAAATTTTTGGGTTTAGAGTAACTTCAAACATTTTAAAATTATTCTTCACATGTGTTGAGTTTCAACAATATAATCGCTCCTAATGTGTTGTTTAGATTGACCTTAAATAAAGAAAAGAGGGTTGTTTTAAATTAGGTTTTTATTTATCCATAAATCTTAATTTTTATAAATTTATTTTAATGTTGTAAATGAAAAGTTTGAACTAGATATGAGTTGTCCGATTAATCGATGCTAGCGTTCTATGTGCTGTAATCATGAAATATAAACATATGATAACAGCAAAAATTAAAATAAACGGCTTATCAAATACTAAGTGAAAAATGATCTCATGAAAATTAGTTATTAATTATTTTTAATTAAATAGTTATTCAAGCAGCTGAATAGAATATTAGTTTATAGTAAAAACATACAAAGAATAAAGAGTTTGTGCTGTTATGAAACGACATTTTTATGCGACGTTATTCATACTGAGCAAAACATGCTAAGCAAAATAATCTTATGCATAGAAGCCTGTGCATAACAATATTTGTAGAGCGTTCTATTTTATAGCTATAGTTATTTACATAGCTTAAACCGCATAATCCAAATTTAATTTAGTTATAGGTTCTAATAGCGAATTTTTAGTTTTTTAAAATAGGAACTTAATTATAGGTTTTGAAATTTTAATGGATTATTACTAATTGAGCACTTCTTGGACTCTAGTAAAATAGTAATTTTATGCCAATATATATCTAATGAATTCCATCTTGTATTATAGTCTCCTTAGTCATACCAAGCTAAGTTTAAAGACAACTGATCTACCTATTTATGTATCCAGGAATAACTATAAACTATAAAGGTAGTAACATGACTTAAAAGGATCGGGATACGAGATGAAAGATGATACATGTTGTAATATTGTTATGATGATTTGTTATCTTATCTTGATAGATGTGTGTTGTAACATTGCTATGCTGATTTCTTACCTTGTCTCCGTAGTTGTATAATGGTACTTTTTTTGTATGAAAGATCATATGCAAAGAAAATGTGGTACGAATGAAGTTGAAACTATGTGGAGATTTGTGTCACATTTCCTAAATATACTGACAAAAGCAAAGCCAAATATTAGCCAAAAATTTTCTACTGTTGAAAATGCATACAAGTTTTATAAAATCTACGCATTTTATTCTAGGTTCAATATTAGAAAAAATCAACACCACAAATCAATGTCTAGGGAAGTTACTAAGCATTTATTGTTATGTTTGAGGGTTGTTATGAAGAAGACATCAGGGGATGTATTGTTAAGTTTTTTCTAGGTGAGGTGCAAAGATGATGAGAACTTCATATATGAGATACAAGTGGACGAGAATATACAAATGTTGTCTTGTTTTTGGGTGGATAGAAAATCAAAACATGATTACATGGTGCTCAATGATATTGTTTCTTTTGACATAACTTACAAAATAAATAAGTATGATATGCCTTTTGCATCGTTTGATTAGGTTAACTACCACACATAGACCGTGTTATGGCGTAAGCTTGCTCTATGGTGAAACAACTGATGATTTCGAGGGGCTATTCAAGACATAGTTAGATGCAATAGGTAGAATTCATCCCAAGGCAATTATAATTTACCAAGATGCAACGATAGGGGCAACAATTGCCAAAGTTCTTCTAAATGGAAACCACTTACTACTTTGTGGCATATTACTAAGAAATTTTCTGAGAAGTTGTCTTACGTGTGTTGCAAGCACCCAACATTCAAGACAACGTGGGACCAATTTTTATATCATTCTCAGAATACCACGAAGTTTGAAGGTGCTTGGATGAAGATGATAGATGAGTTTGATCTGCATCGCAACTCTTGGCTACAAAACTTATAAAAGATACAAGAGAAATGGGTTCCTGTATTCACTAGGTCAATATTCACTATAAACATGAGGACCACATGTAGAAGTGAAAATGTCAATATATTATTTGATAATTTTGTTAGCCATAAATTCAGCTTAATTAATTTCACAAATGGCTATGAAAATGTTGTTCAAAGGCTTTGCGAGGATGAAAATCATGCTAATTTTGATTCATCTCATTGAACCTCATTTTTGAAGACACAATGGAGTGTAGAAGTGGATATGACAAAAGTAAACACATTGAAACCATTATATATTTCTAAGAAGAGTTGGTTACTAACACTTACTACTGACTTGAGAAGATCATGGAAACTAAGGATACATAGAAATGACAAGTGTATAGACCTGAAGAAAAGGATGAAAGTCTGCAAAACTAGTATCATGGAGTGTAGTTGGGGTGAAGACATTATGTTCTTATGAAAAGTTTGAATTTTTAACATTTCTATGCAAACACATTTTCACGGTATTTCAGTTTAAGAACATTATAAAAATGCCATTGAGGTACATTCTTCCTAGATGGACACATGATGTTAAAAGTCAATTGAAGCAGCCTTCACAAACATTGGCACGGGATGCAAAAAGTAGCCTCATCTTTCATCATCATCTTCTTTCTAAAGATTTGGCCTTTGTTTAACTTGAAGCAATGTGAAATTTCTCAATATATGAAACTGTGAAGTGACGAGCTACATATATGTCAATTAGAATGTTCATTATTTACGCAAGTATACGTGCCGTGTAAAATAATAAAGAGTGAGTAGAGCATCGTTCTTACGAAGAATTATTAACTGAAATTATTAATTAGTCAAATTACTTTCGATGGGTGAAAAATTCTAAGTTTGTGATTAGCTAAACTAACAATTGCAATGAGAAATTAGAGTAAAAGTTCGAGATTACTGGATACTTTAAACGAGTTTTCTGATTAGGGATGACAGACGGATAGCTTAGAATCCTTGAATTTAAAATATATTACTTCGGTTCTTTCAAATTGGATTGCATATGGATTTACTAGCCCAAGTTCATATATATTTATATATGTCTTCCAACATTATATAAAGCTAATTACACTCTATTTAATTAATATGTTCTCATGCCATTAAATAAAGTAAAATCGATAAGTTCATAACCTGTATAATGAGTATACAGGGTTTAACGGTATATTCCTATTCGTTAAACAACTCTCCTTACACAAAGGTGGAAACCTATGCCTTGCACATGGATTCGGCAAAGATCTTCCTCTTCCAATGATAAATTAAGCAATTAAATCATTTTATAATGTAGCTAATCTTGTAAAAAGCATTCAATCCACACATGTAAAGGTAAATCATACACAATTATGCATAAAATCAACTATTCTTTCCTGAATATTCTAAGAACCAAGAAACAATATAGTTTAGAATTCAAATCATTCTAACTATTTATCTAATGAAGGTTTAGTTCAAAGACATGATCTTAACATCTATTACGTTTATATAAAAAGTATCCATAAAGGTAGAGAAAGAAAATTGAAAAGAAGAAGAAAAACTGTTTTCCGGCGGTTTCCACCAATGAGACTTGAATCCTCTCTTCAATCCAGGCTTCAATCTTAATTTTCTCTTTCTCTTACACTTTAGTTTGTACTTAGTCTCTCCTTTTTTTCTCTCTCGCGCGCAGCTTACACATTGAAGTTTTCACGTACGGATGTGTATTGGCGCCTAGGCGTCAGCTCCCTGTGTGTTAAGCAACTTGAACACATTCTGTAAAACCCTAAAAATTCATGCACTGGCGCCTAGGCGCTAACTCCCTGGAGTATTGCCTGACATGCTCTTAGCTGTGTATGTTGAAAATGGCCGCGGCACGTAGGGTGGCGCCTAGGCGCCATCCATTTGCCTCTGGTTGCCTTAGCTTGCATTCAACTCATCTACTCTGCCTTCACACATCCTGTTTTTCTTCCAAAAGATGGAAAACTAAGTAAATGAACTAAAAATGCCTAAATAATGCTAAAAATGTCTAAAAACTAAATAATACTCCTAAAATGCAAAGTGAGTGAAAATTAAGCTAAATAGATGTAAACTAAGCCTAATCTCTCAAACTAATGCACAAATCAAGTCTGAAATGGGTCATGATAATACGAGCCATCACACCCCAAACTTAAATGTTGCTAGTCCTCGAATAACACATGCAAATAGTATGAATGAATGAATAAATGAATAAATAAATAAATTAATTAATTAATTCCTGCAGACTCTGTCAACTCCGTTTGCTTCCTGTTATGCATTGATCAATCCACTTAGCCATTTCACAAGGTCAAGACTAGTTTAACTTGAAAAATCCTTCATTATACAAACAAGGCATGCATTTTCCTTTTCAAATCAAGTTACATATGGATGCTAAGATTCCAAGTGCAAAGTCATAGTTCAACACGTTAGAAAATTAATGAACACAAGCAAACCAAAGATTAAACTGAATATACAGGTTACAACAAATGGTATCAAGTTACTGAATTCAATGTCTAACAACTACACATTCTTTTTCCCCTCAAACTTATTGCAAAAATTCTCCTCACCATATTTCAAGATATATGGAGATCTGTTTTTTTTAAGCTCCCCTCACTATATTTCAAAGTATGTAGGGAGAATTTTCATTTTTAAAGCATTGTTGCTGTGATTTTCCTTTGCTTTTTTACGCGAACCTTGCCATTTGTCGATGCCAAGTCCCGGTTACTCAGCTTAGGTAAACCACCCCCTTTTTAAAATTGTTTTCTAATGCCTTGTTAGGGGTACTGAACATGTTTGAGTAATTCCATGTTTAGATAATTCCTATGAAATAATACCATTTCTAAACCCGTTAAAGTACTTGGTCAGCACATATTTGGTTTAGTTTTCATCATCTCGGTTTGAAAGATATGCCTATGATTGAATTAGAATAGTGCATTATAAAATTTCTTTTAATGCTTTCACATGTTAATTTCGACTTGTTTTTACACTTGGTTTTTAATCTGAATAGCTCATTCTTTCATGAATTCAATTTCAAGTAAACATTAATCACAACCTTGCACATTTTCAGAATAAGATGGACTGAAACAAAGACAATTTTCATTAGCTGGAATTTACATACATGCAACCATAAAATAAAGCATGAAAATTTAAAATAAAAAACTAACCTATGGTGGTAAGGACATCCTCAATAATACCTTCCAAATAAGTGATGAATTGATCCACCAGCTGCAGCATCATTGTGGTAGGTCGGGCTTCTCTTAAGCCTAATTTTTTGAAAATGGACTTGGGCATAAGATTAATGCTAGCTCCCGCATAAGGCTCTCACAAAGTACTAGTCTCTAATCGTGCATGGAATGGTGGAACTCCTTGGGTCTTTGAGTTTAGGAGGAAGCTTCCTTTGCACTCTTGCATTGGTTTCCTCTATTAGCACCACCGTTTTGAATTCCGTCAATCGTCTTTTCTTTGATAGCACATCTTTCATAAATTTGGTGTAGCTTGGCATTTGTTCCGATGCTTCGACGAGAGTATATTAATGTGTAACTGCTTCAATATCTCAAGAAATTTCTTGAACTGGTACTCCTTTTTAGGCTTTTCGAATCATTGAGGAAATAGAGGAGGCGGCCTTGGATTTGTGGTGATTTCAGCGTCCGGTTGCTTGTGAGTTACGACTAGTTCTCCTGGCTCCTATGACTGCTGAATTAGAGGATTAGTGGGTCTCGTCACCGATTCTGGTGGAATTGCATCGAGTAACTGCTTTCCATTACGCAATGTGACTGCTTGAACCTGTTCTTTATCTTTTCCTTTCGAGTTTTGCTCGGTGTCTCTCGGCAATGAACCTTGAAGTCGATTGTTCAGAGCTAAGGCCAGTTGGCCTATCTGTGCTTTCATGTTCCTGTTTGTCGTGATCTGGGATTGCATAAACTGCATGAAGAGACTTTTCAGATTCGATTTCTTATCTTCTCGTGGTGGTGGATTGAATTGCATTTGTATTATAGGTTGTTGCTGCGGCAGTTGCTGTGAGAATCCTGGCGGCTGATTTGGTCTCATCTGGTTATTCCATGGGAAATTGGGATGATTTCTCCAGCCTAGGTTGTGGTTGTTTCCATACTGATTTGCTGGGTTTCTCTGAAAAAATTTTCCACTTAATTAATGGACTCCGAGTTGGAGGCACATTCATTACTGGGATGACCGAATTCCCCACACCACGTGCAAATATCTATTGTTGTCGACTGCTATTGTGGCGCCCTCGACCGAAGCACTGGAGAGCCTTATTCCGGGATTATTTTCTTATTGGTAAATATGAACAGGATTGTTGCCCTGGTCACGCGGCAGAATATTTTTTTATATTCATACATAATACTAATAACTTGTGAAAGGATGAGATAATCAAACCATTTCTATTTGATTCCACATATGGTAATTAGAACTTATTTTTTTTATACATTCATAACACATTCATAAATTATTTAATTACAACAGAGGTTTCCTAGTCAGTCACGACTGCCTTTACAAAATTCAACCTTCCATAGATTTATACATGAAAGGCAGTAACTTATGTAACCTTATACTTCGCTTCAGTGTCTGTCTCGTACCTGTCTATAAATTTTGAAAAACATCACATGAGTAATAATACTCAGTAAGCAAGTTCTTTCATTTTGTAAATAAACATTTTTTATTTCCTTTCTATGCATTTCATAAATATAGAAGTGCAATGAATTCAAGCATACATGACATTTCTCATGATGGAATGCTAGCCAGACGTTCATCACTTGATCCTACTCCCATTTTAGGGAGGGCGCCGCCGGCCTCAGCCTGTATTAGCAACTTAGTCATGCTAGAGAAGGACAACTGGTCCAATTACACCTCTCTCATGACATATTCCTCGTGCACCATGTGCATTCATTCTCATGCTGGCATGCCACTTCATGTATAAATAATTTTGCACGAATAATTTGCAAATAATTTTCAATAAATAGAAATATTCTTTGCAATTCAAAGATTATAGGAATGGTCATCCTTAAACAAGATTTAAAAATATCCAAATCAAACTATTTGCAATACAAGAAAAAAATAACAATTTTCAAAAGATAACTTGCTTACCTGTAAAATTAGCTTGTGCTTTCCACCTTTTCTTTTCTTTTTCCTATATACATAAAAGGACCATTTTTTCTTATAATATCTCATTTAAAATTTCTGAAACTTATTATTAAATTCTAAAACAGCTCTTCTCTTTTCACTATGTTCCATCTTCTTATTTATCTATTAATTCTATATAGATATAATAGCATTAATTTGCTATTCCTAATCCTTTACTACACTCTTTCCTAACATATAAATTAATTTGGATTACTTTCACTTACTTTTCATATTTATTTTTGATTATTTCTCAAACTATCCTCATTTGCTAAAATAAGACATATTGATTTCTTTAAATCTTGATTCATAATCAAATAAAGGTATTTAATTCTAAAACTTCTGTCATCATCTATAATTACATGAATTAACCCTCATAAAAATTTTAGGAATAAATATTAACATTTTATATTTATTTTGATATTTTCACTGTGCTGGACAGTGTTGTGCAATCAGGAGCAGCCTTAATCATGTTAATTTTAAACCATATTTATGTCATCCAAAAATCTTATTTTATTTTGGTGAAGTGATAATCACGATATATTTTATATTATATGAAAATTTTAGATCAAAACTTCATTTACAAAAATTATTAAAAATCATTTACTATGGCTAATTCTGTCAGCCATTTTACCCTATTTAAGTTAATATTCTCAGATTTTTAATTTGCAACCTACTTAATATTTTAAGATAAACATGTAGTTCCTTAATAATCATGTAATTATTTTGTGCAAAAATTTTCATGTAAAAATTCATTCGTTTACTATCTCGTTCATATTTTTGTTTCTAATATCACATATTCATCCATTAAATAACTTAAACAAATACAACTACCATTTATAATTCCAGCAATTATATATATATAATACAGCTGCTAAATTTTCATAAATCCAGCTTGTTAATATATACAGTTGTTGGGTCTTAGTTAATTTTTGAGATTTTAAAATTCACATTAATCCTTCAAAATTCACCTTTTGATCATGTTCCATTTTCAAGAAAAAAAAATAATGAGCAGCAACAAAATAACGTGAAGTAAAAATAAATTAAAAAGGAGAACCTGGATAGATGTGAAATACAATAGAGGAGAATATGTGTGCTCTTGAATCGTCCACCCTTCAGTACTAGCCCATTCCTCACCTGCCCTTTTAATATTTTTTTAGTAGAATATATTATCTGCCCATCCAGAACCAATGTCCGGCAGCTCCTTTTATATACTCCATTAACGGTCCATTGACGGTATACCATGGTTTGGTTTTTCTTACTTTAGGTGTCACCGCTGTAAATTAAGTACAACTGTTGGCTTAAAAATTTTTGTTAATTAAATAGTTACTGTGGCCTATCTGTATGTTGGACAGCTCCTACTATGCACCATCGTTCATTTGCCAGTATCATATCTTTGTTGCCAGCGTGATTTGCCATGCATATTTTTATGGATTTTTTTTTTAAACGGTAGATTTTAACATTAATAATTTAATTCATAACTATCTATATACGTATCTATATATTATGAAAAAAATTTCTTTTTAATATATATCCAATTGCTCACAAAATGCACCATTCAGAATTAGAAACTTTTTTTTATTAATTTTTAATAAATTAATTCATATTTAGATATAAAATCTCTTTTTAAAATTTTGAAAACATGTTTTCCAAAATTTCATTCCTTCATTAAATTGGGCATATTGAAATAGGCTTACCTATAAAATTTCAGCTCAATTGGAGTAAGGTACATATTTTAATTTAATTAAAATCATATTGTGGTATAAAATTTCATTTTTAAAAACTTGTAGACATGTTTTCAAAATTTTAATCCATTCATTATGTAGGGTATATTAAAATAGGTTTGCTTCAAAAGTTTCATCTCAAATGACCTTATATACATTAAGATATTAATTAACTAAATAATTATGCAAAAATAAAATAAAATAACAACCTACATGCATCTAACGTGAGTTTATGCTTTTTGGCATGCTTTCTAATGCACTCAAGTTAGGTAATTTAGTCAACTAATTTTCATAATCTGATCCGTCTAGATTAAAGAGTACATAATTTAGTACTTTCTAGTAAATTCTTCTGTCCATTCAAGTTATACATGCTTAAATCTAATAAAAATAGTATGGATGAATATAAGCCCTTAATTAGAGCCCCTAATTAGCCAAAAATTTTCTATTTATTCTTATTTTTCCATAAGGTCCGTGAATTTAAACAATTTCAATTTGTATAATTCGAAAATTTGAAATTCTTTTCTGAAAATTTATAAAAATTCATTTTTATATCTAAGATTTATGAAATTATAAATTACCCTTTTAGTTTTCTTATAAATCTCAAATTTAACTTTTGTAAAATTAAATTTTTTTATACTCTTGTCAATTTTACCAATTAATTATTTATTCTAAATTTACAATTTAATCTCAGTTTTCTAAAATTGAAAATTGATCTTTTTGTAAACATACATATTTTTTTATAATCTTATTGAAATAACATATGCACTGTATATTACATGAAGTTTCAAATAACACGGGTTTCACAATCCTACTGACACGCTCAAGGACTTGCTCTACCCCTCTGGCAACACATCCAATATTCCCAGAATAGAAGGCGTTGACATTTAAATGATTTGCAGTTGGTATGTCAGCAAGAGAGGGTGACAACTATGGTGAATTGGATTGACTTTGTGATTTGGGTGCTAGACAAGGAGATATGGAAGTTGATATTAGTACTTTAGTTGGGGTATACATGGCAGGAGTATAAAATTTAGGAGATGTTGAGGGGTTCTCTATGGGAGTGGCCATCATGGATGTAGGGGTGAGGATAATAAATGTCGGGGTGGCCACCTCTGATGTAGGAGTGGGAATAACTGATGTGGGGGTGGCCACCACGAATGTGGGAGTGAAACTAACATCCACTGGAGAAGTTCTCTTTGCTTGAGTGACTGTTGGTGGGTTGAAGCATGTAGATAAAAGCTGGGAGATGTGAGACTTGATTTCTCTCTTTATCTCTTCGATCTTAGCACTCAACACCTCCTCCAGTCGAAGTTTAGCAACTGAGGGCATTGCCTCCTTGGCAGCTAAATCCCTGGCACTCGAATAGACACGTTCAACACCACCATGCTCTTCCTTTTCGTCACTAATGTGTTGCTCGCGTAGTGGTGTGACCAGCTCACCGGTATTTAGCTCCTCTGTCTGCTTGCGAATTTCTTCCTCTTGTGTGTTTTTCTCCACCTTTGGTGAAGTAGGAAGCCACTCATTAATCTCTTTATTATGCATGTATCTCATCCTATGCATTAAACCGCTATCAATTCTATTTGAGAATCTATGCCTCGTCACTTCCTTGCCAGACAAATCAACTCTAAAATGCTTCAAAATCCTGGTGATAACCTTCCCATATGACAGAGCTCCATTCTTCTGCTTTCGACACTTAAGCATGTGGTTGAAAATCTCCACGGGTGCCACAAGTAGGATCTCCTTCTCCTGTGCATATAAGCAGTAAGCGTCATAGATTGACACTTCAGATATCGACCTAGCTCTCGGGAAGACGTCGTTCACGATCACATAGTGTAGCAGTTTCATATTTAAAGCTAGCAACTCCCAAGAAGTTAGCCTAGCTGCCTCCTTTCCTTTCTCTTTGTCACCGCTGAGCAACGTGAATGACATCTCCTTGCTTATCACCGGAGGACCCACACCTATCCATATCAGTATGTCAAATACGTCTTTCAGCATTTCATTATTCATTGGTATCTTCACTCCCTTAACATATGTAATGGCCTCTTTATTCATGTTACAGTAGAACATTCTCACTAGATCAGGGTAAATATTCTCTTCAACCATCACAAATTCAAACAATCTACAGTCAACCAACCACTTGGAGAAAGGAAAATCACTGAACTCTTCAATGCAAAGTAGTCGACCCTTCATCACTGGCCTCGATTGAAACTTCTTTTTATAAATCAACGATGTCCACAAGTCCAGGAAGTATAAAGTCTTGTTGGAGCTCTTTTCCTCAACGACTGTTTTTTGTTTCTTGTCCGGGAGATTAATGCATGATGGCCCTGCTTCTCTTCGCTTTCGAATTGCAGTCTTCTTTGGCCTGACATTACTTCGTGTATTCACCATGTTGTACCGATTTCACAATCGTCTTGCAAAATGTGAGACAAATTTCATTGAGGATCATCAACCACTTATGATGCATTATATATTATTTCATTCATTTTCAAAGCAACAATGGGATGAACAGGCTAATAAGACAGTAAATATGCTCATATACACTTCTATATTGACAAAAACTGTGCTAAGTAAACAAAAAGCCCGCTGAATACACCAATAGCTTGCTCTATAGCCTAACAGCGCGTTGAGTACACACACAGCACGTTGAGTGCACCAACAGCATGTTGGTCTGATATTCTATTCCAATAATGGGAAAAATGCCAACCAAATATATATAAATCATTGCTTCATAATAACATAAGTTGAGTCCTACCATTGAAGGCAATCAGAAGATGTAGCTTAAATTGATGTACGTAATCAAATTAAAATGATGTAAGTAATCTCTTTAGTTTCAAATATTTTGTCCACAGCTCTTGAATTAATTACAATTTTTCCTAGTGCATACAATATAGAGACAATAGCAACCAAAGAAATTAATGAAAACTATGAATTGGTCGTTGAATATTAGGAAAATTGAAAGAGACTACAAATCCAACATCAATAACAACCAAAGCAACTTAATGGTTAAATACTCTAACATTAGTCAAGCAACATTCCATATTTAATGAACATGTATCAAACTTATAGTAACAAGTATAAAAGTTGTCAAGTCGTTGAACTCCTTTATCATCTAATACAATATGTTCATTCATCATATAACATGCTATCACTTACAAATTAGTGTGCTATGCTGGACATAGAACAATATGCTATAAATATTATGGATTCATTTAAGTAGCCATGAGCCCCTTATTAAATGTTAAATATTCCTTAGCCTTAATATAATATAGAGATAGGGTAATGCGTTAAAAAAGTTTCATATATAGGTGAACCTTACGGAAGGCTGTTATGTCCACAAATTTCATTGAAAGGTTTTAAACAGAAGGTTTTAAGATGGATTCAAGCAGCGATTTCATAGTTATTTAATTCAATTTCTTCCTGCAAAATATTAGAGCATACCTAATATTGACACAACAGAATCTATGCAAGTATGGAGACAGCAAAATTATGTGGCAAAGATGGGCCTCTAAATATAAGTTATAAAATAATTTTAATCAAAATACAATTAATGAACAATATGCGGGTAACAATTAATGGATACACAATAATACAATGTGGGCAATAATTAATGGACAAAAGCACAAATTATTTTTATATTTAAGTTTGTGTAAAAGGAAGATAACCGGCGACGCTATCTTCCTCTTTTTTCCTGGCAACGTTGTCTTGCTGATGGCAGCTTCTTCCCTCCTCATCAAGGTTGGCACTAGCAGCCTCTAGTGCGCCGACAATCCTTTGTTTTACGTCACCTGTCTTTGTTTTGGCTCATCGATCATCTCCTTTCGTCCCACAGGTCGGCTCTGGCAGCATCGACGCTGGCGATGGTGGCCCCTACAGCACTCAGCACTGTCTCCCTCTCAATTCTGTGGTCGTCTTCTCTTCCCCATGATCTACCTCTCGCTCTGCATTCCTGCTCTTCCCCGCGCTCTCCCTCTCTCTTCCACCCATTCTCTCTTACTTCCCAGTTGTCAACCTCCTCTTCCCTGCACTCTTCCTCTCTCTTTTTCCAGCTGCCGCCTCCTCTTCCCCTCTCTTCCTGTCTTTCCGCTTCAACCTTCCCACTTCCCAACACTCTCCCCCTCTCTTCCCTACATTTCCACAACGGGATAGGAGTCAGCACGAAAATCAGCATGCTAGCTCCCCGCGCTAACCTACACGCAGCAGTTGCGGGCTAAACACAGCCTTCATGCACGACTGAACGAGCGGTCAGGATCTCACGCGCTGGAATGGACGGCGCGATGGCGCACCTGCACAGGGAATTCAGGTGCAGCATTGCTATACCTGAATATATCCCTATATATATGTATATTAAGTCTAACGCATGACGTAAAAGACAATGGTTTCGAGTATAAATGGGCTATGCACGTTGGCTTGTCGGAATATAGAAATGACTAATGCATGTTGACCATGGGTTGAGGTGGTCACCAGAGTAGGAACCAACAGTTGGAAAATGACCGTGAAAATGATTGTGGCTGAAACTAACTATACTGGCTGCTATGATATCCTATCCAGTCCTCCAGCGATGCCCATCTTGCACTTCTCCATTCCGTCCAAACATATTTTAGTATATTGAATCCATCCTATCCTAGTAGACTTACATATCTTTACTCCTCCCATCTCAGCTCAAACAGATTTTCATATCTTGAATCATAAAGAAGAAGATGGGATGAGTGTGTGTACCGGCACGTTGTACCTTTTCTCCCTTCTCCAACCTGCACCCTACAAGAAAGGTTTTTGAGTGTTAATCCTCCAAAGATAAATCAAGTAAAAAGTTCCTCCAAAAAGTATCATTTTTTATTATTTTTAAAAAATCAAATTGTACATTAAGATTAAAATATAATTTTAACTGTTGACAATCAAAATTATAGAAAAATGGATTACATTGACTAACTAATTGAGCTGGAAGAATTACGTCAGTAGTTAAATTTTAAGCATAAATGACAAAGAGTGGTGGCTAGACTGGATAGGGGGTTGTCTTCACTGTCTTGGCTTAACTTGTTCCCTCATGCGAAAATCAATCATCTTTCCGCTTCTACTTCTAACCATTGCCCAATTCAGCTGAAACTTGATCCGAATGGTGGGAGGAGAAAACCACCAAGGGAGTTTAGATACGAGCTCTTCTGGGCTCATGACGATGAGGCCTCCAAAATTATCAAACAAGTATGGGATTCCGATTCTCTGGCGGCAGTGACAGCAACTGACAAGCTTTCATGGAAACTTAATCGGTGCGGTATTGAACTTTCTAAGTGGAATCTTAGGAAGAGGGGTAATATCCGGAAAGTAATTGAATGAAAGCAAAGGGAGCTTATGTCTCTTATGGGTTTGAGGCCAAGCGATGGAAGGGATGATGCAGTGCAAAAACTTAAATTCCAAATCAACCTTCTATTGGAAGATGAGGAGCAAGTGTGGAGGAAGGGGGCGAATCACACTAGCTTATGGAAGGGGACAAGAACACCAAGTTCTTCCACCATATTGCTTCCAACAGGTGCCGTTAAAATTTCATTGAGGTACTGAAGGATCGAAACGGATGCCGAATTAAGGACCAGGACCAGATGATGGATTTGACGGTTAAACACTTTCAGGAAGTCTATACCTCATCTTCGCCTCGGGATGCGTCATGGGTGGAGAATGTAATTACTAGAAAACTTTCGAAGGAACAAAGGCAGTCATTGACAGTTCCTTTGCATACTGGAAAAGTGGTAAATGAAGTTAAGGGAATAGGTCCTACTAAGGCGCTGGGCCCGAACGGAATGTCGGCTGGCTTTTACCAACGACATTGGAATATTGTTGGCGCAAAGATCATTGAATGGTGCAAGAGGTTCATGGATGAGTGCAATCTAGACCAACTACGCAGGCACATAAAGGCTTTAAATGCAACCACATTGATTTTAATCCCGAAGAGGATGGGGGCTCAAGTGTTATCTCAGTTTAGACCGATTAGTCTCTGTAATGTAGTCTACAAAATTTTGGCAAAAGTGCTGGCTAATAGACTGAAAGGGGTCCTCCATGAGGTTATTGGGGAGTTGTTCCGAGCCGCCTCATCACTGACAATATGTTAATCGCTTACGAAGCTATCCCCTTTTTACGAAGGTGGAAGAAAGGGTGGAAACGTGAGATAGCTATCAAGTTGGACATGTCAAAGACTATGACAGGGTTGAATGGAATTTCGTCAAATGATTGATGGGGGCAATGAACTTCATCGAAGTGTAGATCAATTGGGTTATGAGCTGCATATCCACGGTTATTTATTGTGTTAATGTCAATGGGTTTAAATCTTTATACTTTCATCCTCAAAGGGGACTAAGGCAGGTTGACCCTCTATCCCCATATCTATTCTTATTATGTGCAGAGAGTCTTTCCGCCCTGATTTCCTATGAGGCCACCAGGTGTACTATCTATGGCAATAAACTTCAACCGCATGGCCTGACGATTCCTCATCTGCTGTTTGCAAACGACACAATTATCTTCCTTAGGGCGGATGGGAGGTATATAAGGAAGTTTTTGGATATTCTCAAACTATATGTGGACTTCTCGGGCCAATTGGTTAATGTGTATAAGGCTGCAGTTTTCTTTAGCTCGAATGTGGATTCCTATGCAAGGAGAGGGATGATTCAGCTTCTGGGATTTGTGGGAAATGAATTTAATCAATATCTTGGCCTCCCGGCTTGGCTTGGCAGATCTAAGGTGGGCATTTTCAAAGGCCTTAAATAGCGTATATGGAACCAAATTCAGGGTTGGAAGGGTAAGTTGCTTTCATGGGGTGGAAAAGAGGTTCTAATCAAGGCAGTTGCTCAGGCAATTCCCTCGTACACGATGAACATTTTTCTTTTACCCAAATCATTTTGTAATGACATAAATGGGTTGCTGAGTAAATTCTGGTGGGGAGAGAAGGAAGGTAAAAGGAAATTGAGTTGGGTGGCGTGGAAGGATATTTGCAAACCAAAGAGAGCGGGTGGACTCGGGTTTAGGGACCTTCATAAATTCAACTATGCCCTTCTTGCTAAGCAGGTTTGGAGACTAGTAACGGGCAACTCATCGTTATGTCATAAGGTTCTTAAGGAAAAATACTTCTCTTTCTCTGATATTTGGACTTGTAAGAAGGTGAAGCCCTTGGACTCTTTCACTTGAAAGAGCATTTTAAAGGCAAGGGATGTTATTCAAAGAGGGTGTAAATGGTGGATTGGCGATGGGAATCAGGTTTCTTTCTTCAATGACATTTGGCTCAACTCTAAGCTAGACAAGGCGGGTCCTCTCCCAATTTCAATTCCTAAGGATGTAAGAGTTAGTCATTTCATTGATGATGCAACAAAATCATGGAAAGGGGATAAGATTCTGGCAGCTACAGGGGAGGCAACATGGCAAGAGGTAAATTTGATCCCTCTATCCCATAGGAGGGTGGATGATTGTATGTTTTAGATTTATGAACCAAATGGTTCCTATACGGTTAAATCGGCATATAGACTTCTATGCTCTCATGATGGGAACCCGGCCCTTTTAAGTTGCTACAAGGCAATTTGGAAATTGAAGCTCCCAAGTAAGGTCATTATCTTTGGGTGGCAACTTTTCATAAATGCCCTCCCCACACTGAAGAATCTTTATCATAGGGGAATTGAGATTGACCAGTGCTGTCTTCTATGTATGAATGATATCGAAGATGTGAACCATCTGTTTTTGGGGTGTATTAAGTCCAATGGGGTCTACTGGAGGGCGACGAGAATGGTTCCTCATGGGATATCGGTTAAGGAAATCATGGAAACTCTTGTGCGGAGGAACAATCTTATGAATCTCACCCTCTTCACTCTGTGTTGTTGGAGGGTGTGGTATCTACGTAACAAGTTTAGGGAGGAGGATATCTAACCAAATTTCACGGACACATTGGCTTGGTGTATTGGGTTCCTTTACCTGCATTGGTGTGCAAGAAAGCTGACTAAGACGGGTCTTTTGGATTGCTCCTTGGTGCCTCGTTGGTCCAAACCACCATCGACTTTTGTAAAGTTCAACGTGGATGTGTGTCATCATGAGAATCTGGTTAATTTTGGATGTGCAGCTGTCATTAGAGATTCTTATGGTGCTTTTGTTGCGGCATGTGGTCGGAAACGGGCTGGAGCGAGGGAACCGCTTTTGATGGAGGCCACGACATTCCTCTTGGGGCTCAAATGGGCACTCCGACTGGGGTTCAATCATGCACAGTTTGAAACCGACTCTTTCATTTTATGCAATTTCATATCTAATTTGGAACCCATAATCTCTAACGTGGGTTTTATCATTAATGAGATCAGGTCTATCTTCGCTAACAATGCTTCATTTTTGGCTCATCATGTACTTCGGCAAGGAAATGCAATCGCTCATTCCTTAGTCGAATTGATTTTGGTTTCTTGTGAGCACCATCAGTCCTGGTGGGGTATCCCACCTGCTGCTATTTGTAGAAATATTTGTACAGATAATTTTTTGGCAATGAATTGCTTGGATCATTCTATCACTAATCCCTTCATTATTGTTAGGGAGTAGGGATAGAGTGATTTCCTTTATCAAAAAAAAAAGAGTTGCGATTTTCTACGGCCGCATAGTGGCAGTCATGCTTCTCGCCAAAAAACATATATATTTTTCAGTTTTTTTCCACGAATATGTAAAGTTAGGTGTATTTAATGTATCAATTAAGTTTTACTATTTTTAAATTTTTTACGTATTTTTATTTTTAGATATAATGACAGTATTGTAATTTTTTGAGCGGAAAAAGAAAATAGTAATGTTGAAGGTTTGGTTCCTAGAAGAGGAAAAGAACGAGCGTGGGAGAAATGACAAAATCATCGCTAAAGTTGCCTTAAGACTGCGCATTCCTATATTATATAAAAAAAGTAAAAACTGCATGTTTAGCAATGCCGTATTAGAGGTTTAATGTCGCTAACTTACTAATATTGTAGCTCGTTCGCTGATGCACTTCCATTAGAACATCAGTTCGTTTCTCTTCTTTCTGTTTTCGTTGCAACTTGCAACAAAGTTTGTTAGAGAATGATAGATTGAGATAAGAATTTAAATAACCGTAAAATTTAAGGGTGGAAATTGGGGTGGTTTGACCTGTGACCCACTATTGATTCGACTTATCTTTGACCCGATATAAGGATGGCCCAAAAACTTTAACCTGAATTTAAAAAAGGGTCGGACAGGTCGACTATGTCTCAAACCAACTTGCCCCGCATATATTGATTTATTAAAATTATAAACTTATGTTTAAATCTTATTATTATTTTCTTTTAAAATTTTTACAATTTTTGTAATTAATTATATCAACAATAGAAAAATCAATTTATCTAGAAAATAATGTAAAAATCAATAAAAGAAATTTGCACAAGTACATATAGAGGGAAGATCCCATGCGGCTGGTTGTGGGATCCTTTTTTGATGTATTTTATAGACATGCAGAGCTAGGTGTATTTAACCTATAAACTAATTTTTACCATTTTTGGATGCTTTTAAGTATTTTTTGATTTTTAAACACAGTGGTATTTTTATAATTTTTTGACACAGAAATTTACAAAATTGCCACTATGTTTTAAAATAAAAATACTTAAAAGCATCTAAAATGGTAAAATTTAGTTTATAAGTTAAATATACATAGCTCTACATGTTTATAAAAAAATCAAAAAATAAAAAAAATTGGATCCCACGGCCGGCCACACGGGATCTTATCTCATACATATAACTATCACGTATAATTGTATATTAACCTATTTTAATAAATTTACACTATATTTATTATATTTTGTTTTAGTAATACTTTTAATAATTAATAAATATTGAAACATATAATATTTAAATTTAACATAGATGTATCCTTATATTTGATTAGTATATAAATTCTTAAAATTATCTTATTTAACTAGCATTTTTTAACCAACCCACTATCCTGGAGTCAATCTAATACTAATCTGAAGTTTGTCTCGAGACTCACTAAAAAAAGTGAAAGTCAAAGCAACATTGTCCCAACCTAATATAAAAATAAGATCAAACAAAATTTTTAAAAGTAAGGATAGAATTAGGCAAATTCTGACCTGGTATAGTCTGCTTTGATTCTTACCTTTGGTAAAACTTACTTTATAGATTAAATATACTCAACCTTACATATTTATGAAAAAGCTAAAAAAATATGTTCTTTTAGGCTGGCCTAACTAAATCATTTTCCCACATAGAATATAATTTGTATAATCTAAAATATTATACATACTTATTCTCACTGGATAAGTGTGAAAAAAATTTCAAATATTATTAAAATTATGTAAATTTATTTTTATGTGATAAGTATGTGATAGTTAAAAGTTTTCAAATATTATTAAAATTATGTGGATTCATTTTTTATGTAATAGATATGGATTCATTACAATTTTAACTTATTCAATAGTATTTTAATAACACTTTAGGTTTCAACTAACAAAAATAATTATTCAATGACCATTGACTGTTACCAAGACCATCGAGTCGTTCCCGTCGGTTGGGCTTAAGTGTCAAGTTCAAAACTCCATGCTGTCATTCCTTCGTTCCGTCTTAAATGTCAAACTGAAAATCTAGCTGGTCAGTTTTTAGTTCTATACAAGCGGCGTTCACAGTAGTAATTTTGGTTCGAGATAAAAATTTTTAATAAAATTTATTGAAATAAAAATTATCAAATTGATAAAAAATGATATGATATAATATGAAAAGTGATAAAATGTAAAAAAAAAAAATCAAAATAAATAAGTTAATCATGTGTATAATTTTGTGGAAATGATTGAAAAATAAGATAACTTGTATAGAAAATATAAAAAATAATTAAAAATATAATAATTACGGAGAGGAAAAAATTTTTAATTGAAAAGAGTTAATTAACATTTTTTTAGCCGAACCAAGGTCGTTGGATGAAATGTCTGAATTGGCAGCGGACAGGATGACTTTAATCCCGTGAAAAATACAAGTAGGCCCCTGTCAGTGTGTTCTGTTTACAAGATGTAATCCCACATGGTATTTTTCCCCCGATTGCTGGGAGCCTACATTCACCTCGCCCTCTGCGTACTAGACCGGCCGCGTGGCTTTGCCCTTTTTCCTTTCAAATTTTCGTCATTGAACTCCCGAAAATCCCAAAAACACATTTCTCTCTCTTTTGATTTTTTGTTTTTTATTTTTTTTTGGGAAGAAGAATTTGGATCCTGACAAGAGATTGGAATAAAAATGCAAGGAATCATGGACTCGGTCGTTGGAATTGCATGATCAGGAGAACTGTTAGATGTTGGAATCTGTTTTTGAGAGAGAGCAGTGGAGCTCTAGCTAGTTGGTGGGCTGTAATTATTTCGATCTGTTTTTGAGCGTGAGCTCTAAATATTGCCTGCCGCTAATGGCTTCTGCCAAGGAATCCCATGAGGATGGGTGGGATTAGATGGAATTATACCTTGTTTTTTCGGTGGTAACCACTTCATATCTGATGACACAAGGTTCCGCTTACAACTGCTGGCGTGTTTGGACAGTCTTACCTACTGTTGGGTTTCTTGGATCCATAATCAAGACGATTCATCTTGTCAGGATGGTGAAACAGGTTTTTTTTTTGGTCCTTCTAACTGCCCTATTGTTCTAATGAAAAAAGATGGATGGCTAATTTAAAAAAAGGTCTGTAGTCATGCCAGTTTGCTATTGAATAAAGATCCAGGCAAGGAATTTAATGCACAGGAATAGATTATGCACGTAGTGTATCAATTAATGCATGAAAAACCCACTTATGTGCTCATGAAGTTCTCTTGTTCGAAGGAGACCAGGCATTTTGCCTTTATTTGTTGCAGTAAAGAAGATTGCTTTGTGTTGTCGTTTCTTGGCAGACGAGCGAATTGCCGAATGACATATATAGGTGGGCATCTCATATCTTCTTCGACATAAGTTTCTCTGCCTTCCCATTGATTTGCTCACTCCACTATGTAGTTTGGCTAGCTATTGTGCAATGTTGCAGACAAGTGAACAGTATTCTTCCTCTTCTCTTTTTTCATTTAAAAGACTATGAGCTCTCCATCAACTCAATTAGCTACTTTAAGAAGAATGGGCATATACAAACCCTACCACCACCACATTGTAGGGGTGTTAATGGTCATGGTCAATCTCTTAATCTATTAGTCTAACCCGTTTATAAATGAGTTTAGGTTGAAATTTTTGATTAAATGAGTTATGATCCGCCGACTTGTTCAACCATTTAATTAATTAAAAGAATTATGGTTGAAATTTCATAACTCGTTAACCCATTTAGTAATCTATTTAACCTATATAACTCGTTTAATCCAATAAAATTATATATACAAATGTAAACCTCTCAGTTATTTTCCTTCGTTAAGTCTTATTTCCATCTCCTAATTTTTATTTTTTCACTTTTGTCACAATTTCATTTTTTGTTACTATCCCATTTTTATTTCCTCCATATTAAAAACATTCTCTCGATTTTCTTTATGAAATCATCATCTATCAGATTCTAGGTATTGTTTGCTATACTATCTATTAACAACTCGCAAATCCACGGATTAGGATTAGAATATTTTAAATGAGTTAGGATTTGAATTAAATTCTAAACTGTCCAACTCAATCCATTAACAGCCTTTATGACATGTGCATATCGCATCACACTGGCATCTTACAGCAGAGCAAAATCCAAGATGGCTACTACTAGACGGAAGCAGATCGGGATGAAAGAGATGAGGGAGAAACAGAGATTGAGAGAAGGAGCAGAGAAGGAGCACGCAAAAACTTGTGGAGAGGGAGGAGGAAGAAAAGAAGATGAAACCAAGGGGGCACCGTAGAGGAATGGATGTGGGATCATGGCAACACTCAGACCGGAGATGTAGAAGGAAGAATGGCCACAACTTGGGACATGCATTTTCTTAGGCCAGCAGAAAGCGAAAGTGGCTAGAGAAGGAGCATGAAAGCACTCAGAGTCATTTGCACATGCTAAAATTGCATCTGAAATTAAAACTGAATATGAAAATACCATTTTTGATTACATATTAGGTGTGTTTGGTAATGAATAAAACTTTTGATGAAAAGTTTTGGAGAATAAAAGTTGTTAAATTATTAGTGTGTTTGGCAATGAATAAAACTTTTGATGAAAAGTTTTGGAGAGTAAAAGTTATCAAATGATGTGATATGATATGGGTAATGATAAGTAATAAAGAGGATAAAGTTAAAATAGATATGTTAGTTGTGTGGATAGTTATGTAGAAATAATTGAAAAATATGGTAGTTTTATAAGAAAATGTAAAAAAATGATTAAAAAATATGATAATTATGGAAAAGGAAAAGTTTTAGATTGAAAAGTTTTAACTTTGTATTTTTTCTTAATTGCTAAACACACCCTATGTGATATGATAGAGGGTAATAATGAGTAGTAAATAAGATAAAGTTAAAATAGATAGGTTAGTTGTGTGGATAGTTGTGTAGAAATGATTGAAAAGTAAGTTAGTTGTATAGGAATGTGAAAAAATAATTAAAAATAGAATAATTATGGAGAATGAAAAATTTTAGATTAAAAAATTTTAGCTTAAAAAAAATACAAACACACCCGTTGTAAACGGTTCACACTGACACGGGCCTGCATTTAATTTTCACGTCATTAAAGCAGCTACCAATTCAAACGTTTCATCCAACGACCCAAAATTATCCCGCCTCTTGCTTCCACATCGCCCAGCTGAGAGGGTTGGCTGGAAGTGCAGCGGGTTTCCGACCGGATCAAAATTCATTTTAAAATACCAGTAGTCGCATATTGGTTTCTATTCAATATTTATTTTTAATTTTTTACTTATTATTATTTAAAATTTTTCATAAATATGTCTCCAAAGATTGTATTTAAACTGTATACCAAGTTTTAGTATTTT
>JAXCLR010000092.1:44987844-45005729 GCA_035584095.1 Annona squamosa
GTAGCCATGATGAGTTGCTTCATACGAAGCTTTCAATAACCAAAGTTGTTCCCATCAAACAATGGTGGCCTTGTGAATGATTGGCCCTCAGCAAAAGCGGGAACAGAAGTAGATTGGGATGCCATAAGATTGGATCTCTTTGATTCAATTCAAAGACCTGCTCTGATAACACTTGTTGGTCCCGAATTGATGGCAAAACCCAAGAGGGAAGGGGTGAATTGGGTTCTTAAAATTTTCTTTGATAACTTAAAACTTAACTCCTTATAAGTTCAATCCCCTTGAATGAAGAAACAAAATAGAAAGCAATGACATGTAGAGAGCATAAATGAAATCAAGCAGACGAGAATTTTTATAGTGGTTCGGGCAACCTCCCTACTCCACTCTTCCAAGCTCACACTCCTTGTGACTTGCGTTCCACTATTGTATTCTCTCAATACAATTAGAGCCATTGCTCTCTTCTAGATTCCAGCTCTAAGGGGCATAAACAACACACTGCACAAGTAGGTAATGAGTCTCACTCCAATCACACACTACTTTGCATCCACTTGATCCTAGTTCCTCAAACTAGATCAAGTTCAACACAAACAAATAAAATAACAAAGGAAATCTACACTTTACAGATGTGTAGAAACGTTTTGGCTCAGAGAAGAACTTCTATTGTAGGCTTTGAAGAATTCTGAGATTGAGCTCTAGCAATTTGAAGCAGAGTTCTTCTTCTTTGAATAGCTTGATCTCTTTGAAGCTCTTGAATATAGGAGTTAAGCTTACTTGATGATTCTCAGCTACTTCCCTCGTCCACCATGAATGCTATTTATAATTTTGGAGGGAATCCGAACGTTTATGAGTAGGTGGCGCGCATTAAATGCGCCAACGTTCGAATGGAATCCGACCGTTGCGACCCAAGTCGCATGTGGAGTCGACTTCGGGTGCGACTTCGCCTTCAGATCGCGTCTTCAAGTTCCAAGTCGGGTCGACTTGGGTATCGACTTGACTCAAGTCGCAGGTGGAGTCGACTTCGGGTGCGACTTCACCTTCTGCTTTTCGACTTCAAATTTCGAGTCTTAAGTCTTGGGTCGACTTGGCTTTAAACTTCAACTCAAGTCGATCATGGAGTCGACTTGGGTTGCGACTTGACTCGGTCTCTTCAAAAATATGCTCTGAACTTCATTTGATCTTTCTCCATCTTGCTTGGCTTGTTTCCTTTAATCATTTTCATTCTGAAATAATCTCTCATACTTGTAGATCTTGTTAATCTTGAAGTCCTTGACCTTGATCTTTCTTGAACCTTGTGAGTCATTGAATTTGCTTAAGTCTTGCTTGGTTGATTCAGCACCTTGCTTTGCATTGGATTCATTTGGTCTTCATGACTTGATTATCTCTTAAAGCATATTTGAATCTAGATAAACTTGATTTGATCTTGAACTTGAATCCTTGCATTGAAATCAAGTTGTTCTTTGAAAGTGTGTTTTGCTTCTTGATCTTGTATTCTTGATTTGGACTTTGAGAGATCTTTAAGTTTGTCTTCAAGATAATCTTGAAGTTACATCTTAGATTTTTGAAAGAAGCTTGAATCAGCATCTTTGAACTCCAAAGACCTCAAGTCGCACTTCGTTCGCAACTTCGCCCAAGTCGCAACTGGAGTCGACTTGGCCTGCGACTTCGGCACTCTTCCGTCTCAAATTCAGCTTTGGAGTCTTTTTCCCGACTGAAGTCGATAGTGAGGTCGACTTCGATTGCGACTTGGCTTCCCAAGTCGCAAGTGGAGTCGACTTGGCCTGCGACTTCACTTGTTCTTCTCCCCTTTTCAGCTCTGGACAGATTTGGCTTCTTGAAGTCGATCTTGGGGTCGACTTGGACTACGACTTGGCCTTCCATGCTTTATTTTCTTCAAGTGTATATGCCTCAAACATTTCACAAACATGTTAGTAGCCAAGACTTACTCAAATTGATTTGTTAATCATCAAAACATGGATCTAGCTAATTTTCCACATATTTTCAACAACTTATAGTAGATATATTAAACTTGACGAGCATTATTAAAACCTTATCGAATGATTCCTTAGGTTTTTAGTTTGTTAAGCAACCTCAGTTGTGAAGATCAGGTATTTTATTTTATTTTATTTTCATTATAACCCTTCTCTATTTATAATATAACTTATGAACATGCCACTAGGAGTTTATAATGTTAATTGATACATAACATTATGAATATGTATCTATGAGACATATAGTGCATATATGCATGTATTAAGATCTTAGCACACTGTATATAAATTTAAATGTGTATGATTAGTGTATCATTGTTAAGTATTATAACTATTTTTCCTCTTCATAGAGTAGGTACAGGGTTCGACCTGACCGATCAGGTCACGGGGGTCAAGGGGGCAGCACCCCCGGAGAAACTTTTAATTATTAAGTTGTAGGAGCGGAAAATTAAATTACTATTGCGACTGGACCCGACCTATGCCCCGACCCGACTCAATGGATTCAATTAACATAAGTAGCCCGCGCTCTAGGGTTTCATTTCTCATTTCGCGCCCGACTGCGTTTTCTTCTTCTCCTCTTCTGGTTCTTCACTCCTCCTCTACTTTCTCTTCCACTCAATTCGAACCACCCGTGGATCTATTGAGAAAAACTATACCAACTTCCTTGAAGGTCATAGATCCTAGTCCAGGAAGCTCCAAGGCTCCGAATCTCTGCAATCCACATCTAGGGTCGTTGTTTTGGGAGAAATCACGATCAAGGTAAGTAGATGTCGCCCCTTCTCGATTTAGTGATAAAATTTTATGCTAAACGCAATGTGAGGCTAGAGGGAATGTTTAGCTTCTGAAGACTTCATGGTATTAGGCATAGGGTTTGTAACAGTTAGGGTTCATGGAGAATTTTCTTTGAATGTGCGATTTCTATGATATAGAAGATTTCTTAGCAGTTTTCATATTGTTGAAATGTGACGTGAATTGATTTGCCCCAAACAAGAGTATGAATCAAAGGTTCTTGCATTTCGCACCTATCATGTGTTTGATAAAATGCTTGTGTTACAGATCTATGTGTTGAATTTGAATTATGTTGTTGTTGTATGCGTGGTTTGCGACATGTTTCATTATCTGTTAAGTATGATGTATTATTTCAAATAGTTGGTTGTAAGGGTTGTTCATGGCCCCTGATTGACATGAGGAGAGAGTTGTTCATGGCCCTTGATGGACATAAGTAGATGATTGGTTGTGTTGTTCAAATTGTGTGTGGTTGTATGCATACGATCTTGGGTGTGGGTATTGGACCCATATGTATTAGCTTCATTACTATGTGAGGATCCATCATTATACTTATTTTCACTTTGTACTAACCACTATCTACTTACTGGGTCTATTTAGACTCATATCGTTTGTTATTGTGCTTTTACATCACAGGCCAGATGGGAAACTTAAAGATTGGACAAGTTGAAGATCAAACATGAGAGACCATAGCACAATATGTTAATTTCAGTTCTTTTAGATTTGTGCTCTTTTTGATAATCATATATGTAGATAATTATTTAGGCGGATTCGCTTTGACGGCTATAATGTATTTGGGATTTCAGATTGGATTATATTTGCTTGATGTATAAGGGTAATATTTAATGATTTTTCTTCTATATGAATGTCCTTATTATATGAAGATGCAAGTATATAAATAGGATTGAATGTCACAGATTGAAATGTTTATAAATATTATGTCATGTATTCCATATTACCCCTTGTATGTTATGGGAATATGCTGCCGAATTTTTCTTAAATTGTGTAATACTCATTGACTAGTTCTTGAGTATTTCTAGGAATAGGGTGTTACATCAGTGGTCATTCCATCACCATCATGATAAAGCAACTTGGCTTCATCACTAGCCTTGCTCTGAAACCTCCGAAGAGTTTCTTGATCCACCTCAAACCCAAGGCGATCGGCTCGAAGTGGTTTAGCTTCCTTTTTTAGGATTTCTAGGTCCAACTAGAACCATGAACCTACAACAATATTGCAGTAGTTGGTAGGAGGTGGTATAGTTTCCCCTGTCGTTGTCGTAGCAGTGGTTGCATTAGGTTGAGACTCATATTTTTAAATTTTGTCTGAAATTCAACCTTTGGTTTTGTCGTCTCTCATCCATGAACTCAACCTTCCATCTTTTCATCTCTTAAGAAAATATTTGTGTTTTCTAGTGCAGGGGGAGCTTAAGATACCATCTGTCGGCTTTCTAATATTGTTGCTTCAACTGCCTTTGTGTAACTGTTGTTAGCAAGTGCTATGTTATAATACTTACTATCAGAGTAAAATACTTCTGCTATTGTAAGTGGCTTATGATCAGCAAAAAGCATCTTTTCCACTCCATTCTTATAATATTTAAAGCATTGATGCACTATTGAAGCGAACAATCCTATTGCTATGGAACCAAGGTCTTCCTCACAACAGGTTGTATGAGGTTGGAGAATCAATTATAAAGCACAGAATTTCAGTGTAAAAGTCTTCTATACTTAGTTCCAGCTCGATTAGGCCCATAGCCTTTTGAGTTCCTTAATTAAATTCATAAATAATCACACTAGTGTCTTTAGTACTGAAGGGGAGATTTTGATCCTCTTGAGTGTCTGCAAGGGCAGGATATTAATTGTAAACCTGGCATTTATCATGATTTGATTGACCCATTCGCTAACCAAGTTACTCGTAACATATAAGGGTCGATTGTGGTTGGCATCTTCAAGCAACATGTCCTCATTTGTGAATGAAATGACCCTGTCACATTCGATTGCATTGACCCGATAAAAAATATGCACATTTTCGTTAGTCAAAGCATTGACGAATGCATCTCTATCCTCTTGTGAGTGCTGTAAAGCATCATAAATACTAAGCCAAGCGAGAAGTTGCTTCAAATGTCCAAGTCTTTCATTACTGGTTGTCGTAGGCTATTCTAGTTGAACACTAGTTTCCAGCACTGGGGCTTTACCCTTGTTCTCTAGTATAATTTGACCAAACCAAAGAATTACCGAAACCTCCTCTTCAACCATATTGCAGGAGGCAAAATCTTAAATGCTTGTGCCTAATATTTATAACATATCTAAAAAAACACATGCACCCCTAGAATTTTTGGAAAATACCCTTTCATCAACTTGATGAAAATTGGACCATGGTTTGCTCTTTATCAAACCGTTGGTTGACTATTCTGCAATTAACCCATCATAAAATATAATTACCTTGCACCTCTCCTAATAGAAGATGGATAACTTTAATCATCTATTGGGGGAACTTTGTGTTGTACTCATGAAATATTTAGATAAACAAGTCAGCAAGCTCTTCCCACGAACTGAATGCTTCTTCTGGGAGCGAGGAAATCAAGAGAATAGCACAACTATCATGTGCCAAGCTCAAAACAAAGTATTTGAGTGCAAATTATTCTGTTTGTCCCATTTGACAAACTACCAACGCATGGTCATGCAAGTGTGGCAAAGCATACTTGTGATTTTTATGGAATAACTGTATATGTGGCTAATAATAGCTTAATTCTTCAAACAAGAAGGGAAAAACTCAAAGAATAGGTCAACTATAAAAACCTCTTGCTATAGCAGGAATGGGATCTATGTAGATTCATCATGATCTGATTGCTCGAATTACGAAAATCGGGGGGAGTTGGACAATTTCGTTCCAGCAACACAACAAGTTAAAATAATGGCTTTATTTGAGCACTAAGGTTTGGGTTGAGTAAAAATCAAAAAAAAAATATTTTTATTTAAATAGGAGGAAAATATTTAACACCACATATCAATTCAACCCACCACCCGATGAGTATCTACTTGGGAAAAAGTAATTTTTAAAAATAGAAGAAAAATACTTAATCCTGTATATCAATTCAACCCACCACCTGGGGAGTATCGACTTGGAAAAAAATAATTTTTTAAAATAGGAGAAAAAATACTTAACCCTGCATATCAATTCTACTTGCCACCCGATGAGTATCTACTTGGGAAAAAGTAATTTTAGAAAATAATTTTTTTTAAATAAGAGAAAAAATACTTAACCCTATGTATCAATTCAAACCTCCACTCGAAGAGTATCTATGGGGAAAAAGTAATTCTTAGAAAATATTTTTTTAAAAATAGGAGAAAAATACTTAACTTAGTATATCAATTCAACGCACCGCCCAGGAAGTATTTACGTGGGGAAAAGTAATTTTTAGAAAATGATTTTTAAAAATAGAAAATAAATGAGGGATTATAAAGCGAAATTTTTTATCTTTTTTGAATCCAAGTTGGGAAGAAAGAAAGGGTTTTTTGGGTTGAAGGAAGCTCAAAAATTCTACAAGAATTTTTTTAAAAAAAAAGGATCAAAGGAAAAATAAAGGCTAAGCTTGGTTGGGAGAGTTTGAGAACTTGGGTTGCTAGGCTCGATTGGAGTTATGTCCTTGAAATGGGAGCCAAAAGCCCTATTTATACGCACTTTAGAGGTAATGTCGTAGGTAAAATGGATGCTTGGGTGCCAAGAAATTGTCATGCGGAACCATTTCGGCAAAAGCATTCCCGCAAAACTCCATTCGCGTGGAACCTGGTAAGTTTGCATGTTTCGCAACTCAAGCAACCACACTACTAGCCACGTGTCGCCCTCTACGCTCTGTGAACAGTTATGCGGTTATGTTGGCTTGTGTAAATCAGTTTTGTAACTTTGCTTGGCCTTCATGCAATTTTGTTCTCGCGGAACAACTGTTCAGCAGCAGAACCTGTTGCCTTGTTTGCTTTCATGTGTCACGTCCATTAGTAACTGTTGTTGCAATCCTAACTAAAGCTTATTGTCTTCCATTGTTAAGCTTAGAGAGGGGACGAATTAATATAGCCTTGCTTTCTTTCCGTTTTCAGTCATCCAACTTTTCTCCTCTGTGATAGATAATTCTTCCACTTTGTTGGATTCTGTATTTGAAAGCAATGGAAGTTTGTGCCCATACCCAGCTTGTTTGGATGGTGAATGTTATTGTAAATGCTCTAGAACTCTTCGAAGGTGGAGAAGTGTGGATTAGGCAGATGAAGCAGCCCCATGCCACTTGCTTCGATTTCGTTGATGGATTTCGAACCAGGAAGTCCACGAATGCTTTAGAGGGTGTTGGGGCTGTGAAACTGAGGTGATGCTCCCTCCGCCAGTGGCAGATGCCAAAGGGTCGTCATTGTCCGGGATCTCTCCTTCTTCTCGCTCACTCCTCCTACTCTAATGCCCATGGCAGCTTCGATCGCCCTTTCTTTCTTTAGCTCGAGAATTGCCCTGTCCTCTTCTAAGGAACAAAGCCCAACTGTCCCCTATGCCGATATCATTCTCTCTCATTGGGTTGTCTACGGGTATCATCAGCTCCAGATCTGTTTGGTCATTTTCTTCTACGAGCAAGACCCGCCATGGGTGTTCACGAGATGCCATCCATGACAACTATCTGTTGCTACGAGCCTCTATGTTTGAAACTACTTTCTAGGCTGGCTACGACATTTACCATGCCCAACCAAGTCAGGCCATTTGATCAATATTCTAGCCTAAACCGGGTAGCCTTCTTAGTTGGCATCTTCTATTGCCACCAAAATCGGACAACAAAGGAGAAACCAATGCAAGCGCAAGTGCGAGGAAGCCAATCGAGCCCCTAATGCAATTTTTACACCTCCAATCCTACCCTTAAGTCTTGACTTTTGCCTCCAGAAACGAAGTTAGAGCAGGTGATTCGGCTCCGATTTAAACCTTCTGCCCATCATGTTTTCACAAATAGCTTGCTTTATATTTCTAAAATCTACTTTAGTTTCCTATCTTGATTATTTTCTCCTATTTTAAATTGCAAGGAATTTTAGTGATCATGTCTTTCTCATTCATTGGCACCATCATGATATGCAGGAGATGCCTCAACCATTAGTGTCATCTAGCACACTCCGACAAACTCGCCAATGTGTCCTTTATAACCACCTCATTCACTGGAGCTGCTGATGCTGTGAATCTCCATTGTCTCCTTGTTTTGCATATATTTGGGTAGCCTCATGGCAAAGCACAAACTAGAGGGCCATGAAGATTGAGCAAGATTATTATTTTTTTGTAATTTCCCCTGCAATATGATCCATTAATGTAATTACATGATTTCAATAAAAATCATATAATTTATATGCTTTAGATCTATTACTGTGTAATTAGGTATGGCCCATCTTTCCCCAACCAACGGGTTACTAAATAGGTTGATGGATTATAAAATCTCAATCATTATCTGTTTATTTAATTAAATGAACAAACAAGTTGGTAGATCATAAATTATTTATTTAAAAATCTTAACCCAAACTTATTTATAAATAGGTTAGACAAGCAAGTTGACCATAACCATTGATGCCCATAATGGTTATATGACAGGCAGTTGGTTTTATTCATAGGGATCACATCACCAATAAGCCCGAGGGATGTTGCTTTGTACAAGACACCTATTTGGGTTCATATCTCCAATACCCTATACCTGGTCGAGAAACAGGCATTATGGGAAATGATTGTGAACTCCTTTAAAAACTATTATACGATAACAGTGTCGAAAAATAACCTTAAGGCAAAGGTAAAAATTGACGTCCATGAACCACTACAGCGAGTCATTTTTGTGTAACTTGATCAACAAGAAAAGTAGAGGCTAAATTTTCAATTTGAAAAACTTCGCACTTTCTGCAAACTTTGTGGATGAGTAGGTCATAGCTACAAAGATTGTACAAAATGTGCTCAAGTAAAGGAACCAATTGCAAAAGTAGATCTTTTGTATGGGAGCAATTTAAGAATTAGTTTCAAGCTGATTGGTTTGAAAGGGGACTATGCTAGGAGGAACCGAGTGTGCCAAAAATATATCGTGCCAACCTAGAGGGGGGAGTTTGCCAATGGAGGAAACATTAGACTAACAAGATGGGGAGGTAAGCTAATGATATCATAGGGATAATTTAGTTGCTGAGAAGGAGGAAAGAAGATTGCCTCACATAAATATTTTCTAACACCCACGGGTGCAGTATAGGTGCTTGCATTAATACCACAACAGCATTGAGTCTTTATAAAGCACCAAAATTGCTTAACAACAACCAATAGCTACTATCCATGCCAATTATAAATAAACTGATCCTAGCACCTACAAAGGAATGGACGGTAATATAATAGATGGATGGTGCATGGCCAACAAAAGGGAAGAAGCAAGGCACTCTGGACTCATGTTGGATCATTTTGGCATGATGAGAATCCAATGGTGGATTGAGAAAATTGGCCAATCTGATACAGTAATCACTCAATGGCCCAAACAGTGACTAGTCCATGTTAGACGGGGAAAGTCCCTATCAATATTACTCCTAGCCTAGCATACCTTAAACTCGACATTACAAAAATTCACTCCATTGAGATGATATCCTTGTTGATCCAAAGGAATTGAATGCCTATTCCACCATGACTATTCTAAAAATGTGGCAGCAATGAACCGTGGAACATTCAACCTTCAAATTAGAGTTCTCAGCTAATAACATATGCCCCTTTTAATGGTCTAGAATACTTTAATAGCCAAGGAAATCAAAATGAAAAAGCCAAGATAGGAAGTTCGTTATAATAGAAATAATGATAGGCAAATGCTAGAAAAGACAAGGGTGGGATAAAAAGGAGCATTGCAGCAGATATGGTGAGGGGACAGGAAGTTGATATCACATGGACAAAAATGATAAGACCATCTCTACTAAAGATGGTGGTACCCAACTAAAACTTGGCAAATGCTGAAAAAATTTCTCAATTCTGCTAGCCATAAATGGCTTATTTGGCATGGAACTATTATGGGTTTGAGAATCCATGAATAGACCAAAATCTCACTAACATTGTCAAGTATCAAGCTCCTTGTTTGACTTTTTTGATAGAAATTAAGAGAAGAAGCTCAAATATAAAATCCATTAGAAAGAAGCTCAAAATGAAATCCAATAGACTAAAACTCAAGTTTGAAGCAAGTAAAAAAAACTCAAGTCTTACTATTGCTTCTTTGTAAACTGTTGTGCTCGAAGAGGAGAGCTATCTATGTTGTGGAATAAAGAGATAGTCATGATCATTGTTCATACTCCCAAAGCCACATTGATGTCATGATCAATAGCTGGTTACCTAGGCCTTAGCAGGTCACTAGGTTTTATTGATCTCCTATGGCAGGCAGAAGGTCTAAGTCTTGGGCTTTATTAAGACATTTGAGAGCTCTTATTATACTCTATGGGTAACTATTGGAGACTTAAATGAGGTTATTGGATCTTCAAAATTTTTGAGTAGCATCTCAAGAGCAGATAGTAAAATATAACTCCTTTGTGAAGCAATTTTTAACTACTAGCTTATTGATCAAGTTTTGTCATGTGTGCTTTTACTAAGATGAATAATTGCATGGGTGATGCAAGAATCTAGCTTGCTTGGATCGAGCTATGGCAATTGGTTCTTGGTTGACACTCTTCCCTTTTGTGCAACTTCACCACATTTCTGCAACAACTTCAGATCATTGCCCTCTTTTCTTGTGATTAAAAAGAAGTAACATGGGAGGGATGCCAACAAGGGAGCTCAGATATGAACATTTCTTGGCAAAGGACAGAGAGGTTGGTCGAGTGTTCCAAAATGCATAGCAAACATATAGTAATTTGAACCAAGACTTCTTTCTAAACTATCAAAGGGAAAATTAGTGATTGTAGGAAGCAATTGCAACAATGGAATTAAAAGACTCGTCAAAATCTACAAAGACAGATTGAAGCTCTTACAAAGTCAAGCTCCTTCAAATGATAGAGATGCAGCTCTTGAAAACCAAGAGTGGGTGGTTAACTCTCTTCTCAAAGTTGAGGAGGCCTTTCGGAAGCAAAGAGCAAAGGTCATGTGGCTCCAACTGGGTGACCAAAATGATCCTATTTTCACGAAGTGGCCTTAGAAAGGAGGAAAAATCATATATAGGTTCTGCTAGGTGCTCAAGGAAATCCAGTTTAAGATGACAAGGAGATGGTTGCAAACCAGTTCTTCCAAAATCTATTCATATATGAGGGAACAACTGAAATACATAGAGTCACAACCTTGTCACAACCTTAATCCACACAAAAATCTCTAACAGGAACAATCAACTTCTAACAGCTCCTTTAACAAAAAAAAAAGTACAACAAGTTGTGAAGATATCTTTCTACTAACAAAAACCAAACAATCAAAATCCCCAAAGCCTAATGGAATGACTAGGGATTTCTACTAACACCACTGGAATACGGTCGGTGAAGATATCTTTGTTACTTGTAGGAATTTCCTAAATGCCCAAACAATCTCATTACAAATGTCAATGGTCTGAAAGATAAATATAATAAAGGTTGTGTTTATACCGAAGAAGATTGAAGCCAATATATTACCTACTTTTCTTCCCTGTTAGTTTACACAATGTGGCCTACGAGATTCTAGCAATGGTATTGGCAACTAGACTTAAAGGATGTTTAGTAACTAACTTCTTTTACAACCAAAGTGCTTTTGTTCCAAGGTAGCTTATCACAAATAACATACTAATTGCCTATGAGATCATTCACGCTTTAACTAAGAAGAGGACAGAAAATAGTGAGAAAATGGTGATCAAGTTGAATATGGCCAAGGCTTATGATAGATTGGGATGGGATTACCTATGTCAAGTCATGAAATAGATGAACTTCAATGAAACTTGGACACGATGGATCCAATGCTACCTTTTAATGGTAAACCACAGGATATCTTTCAATGGCTTCAAACTTAGTTTTTTTAGCCTAGATGAGGTTTATGTAATGGGATCCTCTCTCTCCTAATCTTTTTCTCCTATTCACAGAAGGTTTATCAGCACTTTTACTTGATTACCACTCCAAGGGCCACCTCCATGGGATCAGGATAGGTCATACCAGACCATCTAAATCCTATCTTTTTTCACAGATAATATCCTAATATTTTTATATGCAAAGAAGGGAAAAGTACATATAAAAGAATTGCTCCAACTATATGAGCAATACACAAGCCAAATAGTCAACATTGACAAGACAACAACCTTTTATAGTTGGAATACCAAGATGGAGACCAAGACCATTGCGTAATCTCTTATTAGGTCAAGCAATGGGAAAGTTCAAACTTACCTGGGTCTTTCGTCTAGATTGGCAGATCAATGACCAAAATTTTCAAGACTATCAAAGAAAGAGTTTGGATAGATTACAAAGTTGGAAGAGCATATTTTTGTCATGAGGCAAGAAAGAAGTTCTCTTAAAAGTTATGGCCCGGGCAATACCCACCTATGCTATAACTCTCCTTTACTTGCCAATAGAGATCTATAAGGATATTAAGGCTAATATCAATAGATTTTGGTGGGGAGAAAGAAGGCAGGAGGAAAATTAACTAAATGGCTTAACCAAAGACATAAAAACCTAAAGATTAATGAGGAATGGTTTCAGAAGATTATTAGACTTCAATACAGCAAAACTAGCAAAGCAAGCATGATGACTCATGATCAACCAAACATCCCTTTGCTATAGCATCTTCAAATAAGAAATTTTCCTAATAATGACTTTTGGAATTGTAAAGCTCGACTATCTAATTGCTTCACATGGAAAAGAATTCTAAAGGTCAAATCCCTCTTGAAGAGAGGCTATCAATGGCAGGTGGAAATGAAAAAAGAGTTTATTTCTTTGGGGATAGTTGGCCTCCATCAAACCTAACACAAGCTGGACCATTTCCTCCACACTTCAACAAGAACACCAATGTAGCTTTTATTGATGGTCGATGCTGGAAAGAAGATGGTATGAGGATGGTTGTAGGAGAGGCTAGATGGAGGGAAGTTGAAAAGGTTCCAATATCAATGAAAGGGAAGGAAAGTTTCATATATTAGAGTTCAGAAAGTGATGAATAGTTCAAGGTCAAATCAGCGTATCCAATAGCAATGGAGATACACAATCGGGCTAGTGGAAAGCATAATATATTATGGGATCCTATGGTTCTCAAGAGCCTCTGAAAATTGAAACTCCTTAAGAAGATTATGATATTTGGCTATAGGCTTCTGATGAATCCACTCCCTAAAAAGTCCAATTTTGCTAAACACGGTATTCACATCTCACTAATTTGTTTGATGTGTAAGTTAGGAGGAGGAGGAGACACCCATCACTAGTTTTAGAGCTCCCACAATAAAGATTGTCATGAATCATCACTTTCTTCGTTGCCTTTTAGGTATGAATTTCAATACTTTAGAGGAAAGTTTCACATACCTTACAATCCTTACATCCAAGTGCCCATTTCCCTTCTTTCTTTGTTCTTGCCAATGAATATGACATTGATAAAATAATTTTTACATTGAAGGGACCAGGCAACATTTTCAAAAAGTGCCAAGTGGATAGTAGATTACATCCATCTTCTCAAGTCCTCTTCTACCCACTCCACTATGGATAATAAATGACAGGTGAGCACTACCACATAGCTCAAACCCAATCAAGAGATGATGAAACTAAATGTGCACTCTTGCTTTTCTCTGCAGTGATGTTCTGTGGGCATGGGGATTATATTAAGGGATTAGAATGGAGACTTTATGGCAATAAAGGTGGGGGAAAAGGAAGGTATTGTTGATCCATGCATTATGGAGGTCATGGCTATTGTCAATTATCTGAATTGGTTAACTGAAATACCTTATTAATACTTTCGGGTGGAGATGGATTTTCTAAGGGTGATAAACATAATCAAGAGTAGTAAGAATATTCGTTCACCAATGGGACCTCTTATACATTAGATTTGGGCAACTCACTTCTATATTTGATCCATATTTTTTTAATCATGTATTAAGAGCTGGCAAATTTGGAATTCACCTTTTAAATGAGTTTGCTACTACTCTAGTAGAATCTATATGTGAGTGGGGAGAATCTCTTATATATAGAGAGAGGAATATTCAAGAGCAATGGTGCTAAAATAGGCCTCACATGATCATCAAATTATAATATACTCTACACATTTATTTAGAATAAATTATTCTATTATCATATCAATTTTTATCCCAATCGGATATGCATATAGACCTTATCTGAAAATGATATAAATTCAAAGTAATAAAATAGTTTGATATAAATAACAACTTTAAAGTGGTTTTTCAACATATAAACCGTTTGCTATAAAATTTATATATGGATAAATGATTGTATAAAGTTTCATTGAATTTTAATATGTGTAAGGCCCAAAACAAAGCAAATGTACAAGTATTATAGTGTAGTGACGTTATGCCAGAACAACTCTTATATATATATATATATAAACTTCACTTCTATGTAACTAGGTTACATAGAAGTAGAGCCACATAACTCCTTCAAAATTTAAGATTTTGATTCTTGATAAAAAAATTCGAGTCATTGATTGTGTTTAATATCATTTGTTTATTATCATTTGTTTATCTAGAAGACCAAGTTTCATCCTAGTCAAGTGTGTTTATAGACCACATTTGTTAAAAAAATATATACATTTATGTGTAAATTATGAAAAATGCTTAGATTCACTCGCATATGTACTAGGATGTAATAATACTTTACAGAACCATTTATTCACATAGTATTGATGTTTTAGATAGTTTAATTATTGAAAAAACTACTTTAAAATTGATATTTTTATATTGAACTATTTTATTACATTGATTTTACATATTTATAAACGAAACTCATATACATTGAAATTAAAAAAATAAAAAGGTTCTCAATATACCATAGATAATGTTAAATACAATTGATGAAGTAGATTTTCCGTCAACTATAGATTTTAAAAATAGAAATGGTCACTTAGAAACAGAATTTTATAGAAGTAAAACCGTATATATAGGGCTATGCTTTTATGTAATATGTAGCTAGATTATATAAAAGCGAAGCCATGTAACCCCTTTAATTTTTAATATTTTAATCCTTGACAGAAAATTTAATCTATTTATTGAATTTAACATCATTTATTTATCTAAGAGACCAAGTTTCAACCCAATTAAGTATATTTATAGGCCACATTTGTTGAAAAATATAAATATTCATATATAAATTATGAAAAACATTTAGATCTATTCACACATGTATTAAATGTAATAATATTTTATAAAATCATTTATCTACATAGTAAAGATATTTTGGATAGTTTAGATGTTAAAAAAATATTTTAAGGTTTATATGCTAGCATTAAGTCATTTTATTATGCTGATTTTACACATTTATAGATGGGACACGCATATAGCAAAAGTAAATAAATAAAATAGTTTTTAAGATACTATAAATGATGCTAAAGTAATGGATGAAGCGAGTTTTATATTACTCATCAAGATTTTAAATATGAAGGAGGTTTAGAAAAATAGATTTTAAATATGGAGGAGGTTTAGACAAATAATTTCTTAGAAGTGGGCTTATCTGTACGTACAATACACAACTTACCTGCTAACCAGCTATAATAATTTATTATCACATGTGTCTATTTTAGAGTTGGTTTATTCTATGATGGTAGTATTTAGCAAGTTTATTAGCGAGGAAACTTTCCTATTTTTCTCTATATTCATCACTTTATAGATTAAAAATAATATACATTAAATAATTTTTAGAATGACTTGTTAGTATTAAAATGATCTAAATCAAAAGAACTTGTAGTAAAGTAATAGTTTCTCAATAATTTTAACATAAAAATAATGCATGAGGATTAGATGATTGCCACTTAAATTGGTTTTGACGTTATATCTTATTACTTGCTTTTTTGCTCATAATCTGAAAATAAGTAACATAGAGGTAGCATGCATAATGGAAATAAAATCTTTTTTGATATGTTCAAATTTAAAAATGGATAGATATATATATTATATAAATTCAACTAGACATGTTCCAAGATTAAAAGAAGAAGAAGAAGAAGAGCTACTGCCTATTTTCATACCCAGCATGCCGAAATAGGTATACTTATAATAAAATTTGAACAGAAAATCAAAAATGGTGAAAAAGTATGTATTTACTATGTTAAAAAATTAAGATTCTTAACTTATAACAGAAAGAAAAATTAATATAAAATAAATTTTCATAAATGATAAATATTATATTAGATGAAAATTTAAAAATTTGCATCATTTCACATTCAAACTTTTTTAAAATGTCATGGTGTAATTAATAATTTATTTTAATAATAATCATTTCCCTTATTAGTATGCAAAAATATCTTCCATTCTTAAAAAATAAGAATTCATTTTTAGAAATATTGGAATGTCCTTTTTGATAATACTTTTTGTATGCCTAAAAAAGCACTATTTTAGGCCAAACATAAAAATATTGTTAAAAATGTTTTTAAAGTATTTTGTCAAGCACTTTACAACTTATCAACACCACAATTTTTATAAAGTCTTATTTGTATTCAAAATTAAAAATTTTAAAATAAAACCTTAATTCTAATTGTTGGACCAAACAGAGGCCAACCAAACCAATTCCATTAATGCAGTATTGATGGATTCCTTTATGGCCTTGAACGTAACTCATCGAGCCTAGTTTTGATGGGCATGGGCGACAGTCGATCAGACTCACCCTCGCAATGCCATTAATGCAGTATTCATGGACTCATTTATAGCCTTGTACGTAACTCATTCGAGCCTAGCTTCAGATGGGTTTGGGCTACATTCCGAGAACCCACTTATAACACAATCAATATGGATTGGGAAAGACAGGATCTTATAATTTTTTTATCACATCCCCGCATTGAATTTATATATATATATATATAGGAAAAATTGGTAACATGTCTGAGATGATTGTAATATAGATATAGCAATAAAATAAAAAGAATACAAGAAAGAGTTGCAATTCGTTGAAAGCCATTTCCATTAAACCTCATCTAATTTCTGCTATATTAATGGGAAATCAGTTTTATCCTATTTAGCATTATTTATTTAGTTTAAGAAATTCTATCATTTGTCTAGTATTATGTATATGTGCCCTATTTGCAAATGTGCAGAATTAATATAATAAAATAGTTTAATGCTAAATTTTAATTTTGAATTATATTTACAATATATAGATCGTGTAAAATATCATTACTATATGAATAAATGATTGTATAGAGTATTTTTATATTTTAATACATATGTAAAAGAATCTAAACATTTTTCATAATTTACACATAAATGTAGTTTTAAGAAAAAGTAATTTTATGAAATTTAGTCTCCTAGCTAAATATAATGAATAAATTCAATTTCTCATCGATCATTAAGATTGAGAAAAAAATGAATGAGGTTAATAAATTAGAAGGATTTTTTTTGGATGATGGGTTTAATCTAAGTTCATGCATTCAAATCAACGAATTACAGGTCATTAATTCATCATTATGGCTTCGAACCTAGCATTTTCACCTTAATTAGGATGAAGAATTTATGCATAATCATAACCCTTCTTAAAAGTTACAGCTTATATTGTCCATCATGAACTTTATTTTCCCCTAAAAAATACATATATTTCATTCGACAATGCTAACATGAAAAGCTCTCTCCTTCAAAATGAACAAAAAAAAAACTTCTACAGTAGCCAATCGTTTACCTATAATAAAACCTGATACGTCGTTCAAATTAAATAGAAGGGATACTTACATTTACCTCCGTTTTTTGTGATTTTACAATTTTTACACAATAATTATTAATTTTGCAAAACGTGTCTAACTTTATTTAGGAAATCTCCCGGTCAATCTGTCAAATTAAGTATACAACAACACGTTTACGTTCATCTCTAGGAATTTTTTTTAAAAAAATAAAAATAGGTTTTTTTTGCAAATAAAGTCACAGGTAAGGACATTTTTGCAAAATCGATACTTACGTATAAATTATGAAATTCCGAAAAGATAGGGAGTGAAATGGAATCAGCCCCGAATAAAAATATCCGAAAAATTTAACTTCCAAA
>JAXCLR010000092.1:45015559-45028665 GCA_035584095.1 Annona squamosa
ATTATATCACATCATTTTCTATCAATTTGACAACTTTTACATCTAAAACTTTTCATCAAAAGTTTTACCTCCAACCAGTGTGTTTGGTAATGAATAAAACTTTTGATGAAAAGTTTTAAGAAGTAAAAGTTGTCAAATGATATGATATGATAGGGGTAATGATAAGTAGTAAAGATGATAAAGTTAAAATAGATAGGTTAGTTGTGTAGATAGTTGTGTAGAAATGATTGAAAAGTAGAATAGTTGTACAGGAAAATGTGAAAAATGATTAAAAAATATGATAGTGATGGAGAGTGAAAAATTTTAAGTTGACATTTTTTATAGATTGGCAAACGCGCCCTAAAAGTTCTACTCATTCCCAAACACACCCTATGTATTTTGTTTAGCACATTTTATAATATTTTGAAAACTAATTCACTTATCTAATATCATTATACATAAGCTTCATCTGTAAATGTGTAAAATCAACGTAATAAAATAATTTAATATTAAATGTTAATTTTAAAATTGTATTTTCAACATCTAAACTGTTTAAAATATCATTTTTATATAGATAAATGGTTCTATAAAATATTATTACACTCACATACATATGTGAATGGATTTAAGAATTTTTCCTCATTTACAAATGAATATACTTATTTTGAGTAAATGTAGCCCATGCACATGTTTGATTTAAATGAAACTTAGCCTCTAGTTGAACAAATAATGTCAAATATAATAAATGGATTGGATTTTCCATGAAGTGGATTTTCCATGAAGCATCAAAAACTTAAAATTTGAAAGAATTACATGGAATCGCTTCTATGTAACATAGTCATAAAAGTGGACACATTAATTAATAATTTAATAGTCTTATTTTTTTAATTTTATTCTTATAATCCAATTGTTGTTACTTCTTACTCCCTTATTTATTTCAACTTTACTCTTATAATTTCATATTGATTACACAAATATCAAGATATTTTATTTTTAATTTCTCACTTTATTCGAAAATCACGCCAAAATCAACATTATCAAACACTCGTTTACTTTAGGACACTAACAAATGAACAAATATCTTGAACTCAATAGCTAACTTAACCTTCTTTATTGTTTTAATTGAAATCTTTACTTACAAAGTTGCACGTTATTTCGTTTTATAATAAATATTAAGCCCATGAAACCTTATAAATTTTGTACTCCTTCCGTGGGAGACCAACAACTCTCACATGCTCATAGAAGGGGGAACACTATAAAGGGCGAAGTGGAGAATTGAATGCCCAACTAGGCATTGGTGCAAACACCTGACCAACTAAGCCTGATTTCTTTAGTTCTAGGGTGAAAATAGGGTTGGGTTGACCAGGAGCCTGCTTCGCCTCATCTCAATTTTATAAAAGATTGGGCAAGAATTTTAACTCAGTGAGGTGGAATAAGTCAAAATTTTAAACAAGTGTTTTAATTCTAAAGGTCAGGGCAAGTAGACAACGTCCTGACCTACCTTGACATCTATGTATATATATTTAAAATACTTTTATATTTAAAAATCTCAAAAAAAATAAATACACATATCTAAAAATAGTAAAACTTAGTTTATATATTAAATACACTTAGATAAACACATGTATGAAGGAAAAAAAGTGTTTTAAATGGGCCTTTTAAGGTGAGCTAACCAAGCCATTTGTTTAGCCTAAACTAACAGGATCACTTCTCTTTAACATCTAAACCAAATTTACCATTTTTGGATATATATATATATATAATATTTTTTTGAGATTTTTAAACATGAGGATATTTTAAAATGGCTAAAATAATTTTATATTTAAAAATCTCAAAAATATATATACACACATTCAAAAAGGTAAAACCTGATTATATGTTAACTATGATTTATATATTAAATACATTTAAATAAATAAGTATGCAAAGAAAAAATATTTTAAATGAATTTTTCGAAGTGGGCTGAGTAAGTCATTTACTTAGCCTGAACTACCAGAATTATTTCTCTTTAAATTATTATCTGCAGTCTAGTTAAGATTTAATACTATAACCTAAAATTTTAATTATTTACACGAAATTTATTAAAATCTTTATTTTTGAACTGGTATTAGTCTCATAAATATTTTATTATCTTAATTTTTGTTATATTTTAGAGAACATCATGTATGCATTTGATTTGAAGAATAAGTAATTAACACTATAAAAAGCAATATGCACTTAACGATTTAGGGTGTGTTTGGTTGGGGGTAAAACTTTTGATGAAAAGTTTTTGAAGTAGAAGTTGTCACATTTATAGAATATAATGTGATATAATAGGGGTAATGATGATGAGTAAAGAGAATGAAGTTAAAATAGATAGGTTAGTTGTTTCGATAGTTGTGTAGAATTGATTAAAAAATAGGTTAGTTTGTATAGAAAAATGTGAAAAAATAATTAAAAAATATAGTAATTATGGAGAGTGAAAAGTTTTAGATTAAAAAGTTTTAGTTGACATATTTATGTCCCAAACAAACACACTCTTAAACCTAACTTCTGTATTCGACACATTTAATTATCCATATAGCGATTTTGATATGAAAAATAAAACCATTTTCATTTCATAGAAAAATCAATTTTAAAAGTACTTCATCCGAGGGGAAGGGCCCGCTCTTTTCGATTTTCTATTCTATTGAAAATTTGAAACTGATGCAGGCAACATGCACTTTCCTGTTTATTATTTGAAAATCATAACTGGTCAAAAACTTAAAAATGCAAGCGTGTCATGTCATGTCACTACCTACAAATTATTAATTTATTATTAAAGAAAAAGAGGGAGGCGGATATTAATGTTTATTATCCAATTCGTGCGCATGCACTTAAAGGTTACAACCCGTTGCATCGCGCGCACGCACCCAGTCCTAATTTTCAGCAACGACTTACTGCCACCACCTGCAAGGGCGAGAATCGGGGCGGATAGTTCGGATAATAATTTACGTCCCTGATTGAAGGAGGTGTTTGTTAAAACTTTTCAAATTATCATATGTTTTAAAACTTTTTTTTATATTTAAAACTTTTCATTCTCGGTAATTATTATATATTTTAATTATTTATTTATATTTTTTATATAATTGTCCTACTTTTCAATTATTTTTACACAACTGCTTCTACATTAAATATATTTATTTTAATTTTATTTTCTTCCCTTCTCATTATTACTCATATCCTATCATATTATTTTTTGATATTTTCAAAAGTTTTATCACCTTCCAAATGTACCTTAAAAAAATATCTTTTCCTATTTAAGTCTAAAGACAAACTTCTTTATAGATGAATATTTATACATCGTAAAAGCTCATATTATATTAAAGTACATTCATAACACCCCACACTGAAGGAAAAATTGCAAATGTCTCCTCCTAAAGAGAGGAAATTGAAAAAATTCTCACTCTACACAGGAGGATTGAACTAATGGCTGAAATATACCATCATGAGGTCTCCTTATGGCAAGTCTAATGACAAACTTGAAATTGATCTCAAGTCTACATCAAAAAAGTAGAATGATTTTCAAAATTTATATATTTCAAATATAATGACAGATTTATGCTAAATTTAAATATTGTATGCTTTGATATTTCACTAATTAATAAAAGTATACATTATTATTAAAATAAAATATAAGTAAATATAATATAACTTTATTAAAATAAGTTAATGACACATATCTCATTTTGAATGAATTTTGGTATTTAAAACATATTTTCCTATATCTATTTAAAATAATAATAATATTTTTTGTTAGTATCTCCAAAACTAAAAAACTATAATTATACATAGCCTCTGATCGATTCTTATCTTCTTTATATTGTTAACCACAAATAATGTAAGGATTTGGAAAAAAGAAAATAAGATTTAAAAATACTATTAAAATTTTTAATAAATGAATATACACGGGTGAGTAGTAATTTTTTAGGTTAGGACATAATCAATTTATTCTAACTTTATTTTTGAATTGAAGTAAAAATATTTGGCCCATCTCTGTTCTAAGTCATATAATTGTTAGTTTATCCCATTAAAAAAGGGCGAGTAGAGGGAAAGTCAATTCCCACTTCTTCCAATCACTCTCTTATAGCTTTTGTATTCCTCCCCATGTGCTATTATAATGTGAAGGACTATTTACTTTATGCCTGTTAAAATTTATACTTTTTAAATCAAGTTGGAGCTCATCGATAGCTAAGAAGTGTTAGAAGTTTATACGCAGTTGAATTACCTAAGCAAAGATAGTTTGATACAAAAAATAAGTAAATTGAGATTATAAATTCTATTTGATGCAATTGAAATAAAATAGGATAATTTCCCATATACCCATAATTTTTTCCTTAATTCCTCACGTGCCTCCAACCTCTGCAATTTATTCCTCTTGTGCCCATGCGCGGTTCGTTGTCGCCCACTAAATATCTTAAAATGCCGCAAATGCCACTGAGGCTGCTGTGTTTATGTTGCACCGCTGGAGTACCAATGCTACGCTTTATCGTCACCATCGGCGCCCAACGTTGCTTGTCATGCTTGCTCCCGACCACCGGCCGAGAATCTAAGTCGACGAGAAAATCAGCACGTAGGCAAAAACGCCGCTCTAATTTCATATTCACCAGTGACCCATCAGATCAATTAGCACCATCTTCCTTATCTCCAAGCTCCTTCCATTGATCTCCCCAAAGCTGCCATCCACATTACCCATCCCCATCATCCTCCCCATGATCGATGAAAACCCATCAGCATCATGGTTTCTTAGTGTTGCAATCTTCCTGGCAAGGGTAGCTTGATATCATTAAAAAAAAAAAAAAAAATTTTAAAAAGACGGTGGTATGAGCCGCAACAAATTTCGAGCAGAGATAAATTGTGGGCCATGGGTATCGCTGTTGTCAAATTGAAGAAGACGACTGGGGCAATGCAAATGGTTTCTAAAATAGGCAACTCTTCAATTGACTCTTTACGTTTTAAAAAATTGGGATTTCAGGCTCCTACTTTTGTTTTTGTTTTGTCTGTGAGTAATAGGAAGGTAGAATGACAGTTTCATTAAAAAAATTTCAAAAAAAATTAAAAAATAGGTTTTACAATACACCCTGCTGCATGGAATCAGTGCTCAAATCCCTCCAAATTCGTTCACCCAAAGAAGCAGCTGCAGATGGCCAGCAGCACTGAGCTTTAGCGGTCACGGGGTGCATACGATCGAAATACTTGAAGATAGCATGGTTTTAAAAACAAAGCGGCCCTTGGAACCGGTTGTCTTGTTTTTCTAATGCACTGTTACTGCAGGGCGGCAACAGGAAATGCATGTGCTCATACATATCTGCACGTATGAAGGGTTTCATACGCCAAAGTGCCAAATCCAAAGACCACCCACTTATCATATTAATTAAGTGGGGTGGTGGATGCATGCACATCTCATGGTGTGGTTTGAAAGGGAAGGGATGATGGGTGGGGCGAATGATGCACTTGGCCGGAAGTGGTGCAGCGTCATTTTTATTATTTATGGAATTATTTTATACACTTTGACTGCCACTCAAGCGTGCAACTGGCGAGGGTTGTCCTTCTTTTAACTTTTGGCTCTTTCTCGTATTTATTTCAAATGATTCGACACATTTGGAACCCGATTCAAGTCGCATGCCTTCACGGGTGCGCGTCTGGTGTGAAGAACTTTGTCATCTAATTTTTCTACGGGTATTCATATATCACATCATCTCATTTGATACATTCTTACAATTCGGTAACAATATTCTACACGTATTCTTACAATTTTCCTAACAATATTCGAGTTGGTGCACGCTCTCATGGAAATTGAAGAGAATAACACCACCACATATTCCCAATGTTTTTAAAATCGGACCGGTCACTAAACTGGTTTTGTGATCAGTTCCCAATTTTTTCCTGTTCAACCAGATCGAACCAACAGTCGGACCAGAAAAAGCAATGAACTGGGAAAGGGCCGATTCACGGCCCAATTGGTCCAACCACCCGGTTCGGTTCGGTTTTCAAAACAGTACATATTCCACGTATTAGATTTATAAGTAAACCACTCATTTTAAAAGTGTAGATATTATTAGTTATAGTATTAGATTTATAACCTTTGAATAAAAATATATTTGAGATGGTTTGAGTAAAAAAAAAAAAGTGAGTTTTACCGAAGATACCAAAGCACTGTGGTGAGGGGACAGTCTTTGGATCGTTGGTAAATTTGTAATCCCGCATTGAGAGCATAGGTACATCCCCCATTGAGAGCATAGGTATAGTTATCTCCAACGGATGCTTCGTGAGAAGAATTTGCCAAGTCCGAAAAGTCTATGCAGGGCGGATGAATTTAGAAAATTAATACAAACCCTTTAAGACTTTGAATAAAATGCCAAAATGTAGCTTATTTTATTACGATTGCACCCCTTCCTCGCGTAAGGTCCACTTAGTCTATGGGAGCCATATGCAAAAAAGAACATAACTAAATTTAGAAGAAAAAAAAAACTTGGAAATTTCCTAGCTACTACCTACGCACTAATATAATGCTTTAGATAGGTAGGCTGCTTTTCGGAATATTTGTGTTTTGCCCATTTTTCTCCTTCGCTTTCCTCTTTTTGAGGATTCCTGTAACTCTAAACATGTCACTGTCATGGCCTTTTGTAGGTGAAAAGATTACTTGTATTTATTATTTTCTCTAAGTTGGGTCATGTAACAGATTCTGCTCATTCAGCTTTAATTAGCATGCGTTGCCCACTGGTTTTAGTGTGGATTATTGGCATGCACTTTGCGGCTGCTCTTGATTAATTAAAATGCACCACCGGCTGTCACATATTCCATGAATTCAATTTTCCTACACTTGGACATGCAAAGTGGGATGTAGAATGAGTGGAAAAACTGTTTCTATGTGTTGGTAGTAAATAAAAGTTACATTTAGAGTTGAGAAAAGTTATATGAAAATTTTAAAAAAATTATTTTTTGAATTAAACAAGTATCTTTTGTTATAACCATCACATCTCATTCATGAACAACAGGCAACAACAATTTCAGCAAAAAGTTAGTTATTAGTAATTTTTGCATTTTCAAGATCTTTTTCATATGTATCTACGAGTTTCTTTGATAACTAAGAAAAATTTTTAAAATGAGAGAACGATAATATATATATGGTACATTTAATTATTAGGAGGAAAGATATTAGGGATAAAATTGATAACTAGTTACATAAAAATATAAAATACTAATTAAAAGTATAGATAACAATTAAAAATAATGTTGTTAGGTAATTAATTGAGATGTCGCATCACATCAAAAGGGAATGATTGAAAGTTGTAAATTTTTTTCCCCGCTACTAGCGAACCCTTCATGTAGAATTTTTAAAATGTCGTTAGCATATCCAAGGAATCAAATTAAAAATATATATATAACTTTTATGCGACTTACAAGTGTATGTCTTTTGTGATCCATCGAATCAATTTTAAAATAATCAGAATGCCCCCTTGTCATTATCTTTAATATATATACACACAAAAATGACAATACCATATAAGGGCCTAGTTTTGATGTAACTAGATTACGTGGAAGCAGTTAATTATAATCTCTTTTAATTTTAAAATTTTAATACTGGATAGAAAATTCAATTCATTCATTATATCCAATGTCATTTGTTTTGTTAGGAGATCAAGTTTTTTACAAATCAAAATGTGCATGAACCACACTTACCAACGTCTATATTCATACGTAAATTATGAAAATAATTATATCTATTTATATATTAGAATGTAATAATAACATATAGAATCATTTATCCACAAATCATTGATATTTAGATAGTTTAGATATTGAAAATATCATTGTAAAATTGATATTTAATATTAAACCATTTCATTATATTAATTTTATACATTTGTATAAAGCCCATATAAAGTGATACTAAACAAATAGAAAATTTTCATAATAATATAAATAATACCAAATATAATGGATGAAATTTCATCAAACATCAAAATATTTAAAATAAAAGGGATCATATACAACATAAGTTTAACGTAAGCAAAGCCCACTACATAGTTGTTGCATATAAAAAAAGATACAAATTTATTGTAAATATTATTTAAGTTGAAGAAATAATTTGATGTCTTTAGCTATTACAAGTTTTTTACCCTAAATAGTTTAGTTTTAATATTGTAAGAGAAAAACATTTTAAAAAATTAAAATGTTATCAAAGACTTTAGTATTAGCTTCCCATTTTGGCCTATGTTGATAATTAAATTGAAATTCCATTAGCTCGTCTTGTTTAATGTCAATACTAAAAATTATTTTGATCAAAATTTTTAAATATATTAGACCAGCCTAACGCATACATAGTTATATATAAAATATGAAGATAGCTTATATCCATTAATAAATTCAATAAAATCTTATCATAATTTTTACAATCATTATCTCTAAATGAAGAATGTTTTAAATGATGTAGATGTTAAATTTTAATAGATTTAAAATAGATGTATAAATTAAAATAATTTTACACTTTCATCAAATGGGACTTATACAAATATTCAATATGAATGCAATTGGTTTTTTAGTCAAATAAATCACTCCACATGAAACGACAATGATTTAATCATCTAAATCGAGAAAAAAAGACAAAAAAATGAAATCTTCAAAGGTACATGAGTATCATGGAAATATTTTCTTTAAATAAATTAATTTGATGTCTTGAAGATTCTGTAAAATAATATTAAAAATAAATTATTATATTTCATAAATACTTTAAAATATAAAGAAACATTTTAAAATATTGCTAATATTATTTAAAAAAATCTTAAAATAATACTCACGTTCATTAAATTAATTTTATTGTAAATTTTGTAAATTTTCTCGATAGACACAACTAGAGATTCTCCATCTTAAATGAATATGTGTTTTCAAATAAAAGAGAATTTTGGCTGTGCACAAGCTTAAATTCCTGGTTTTTTTTTCCTCGCATTAACTACGTTATTTTGCTTTTGCCTGACCTTTCGTGATTGGATTAAAGCTTTTAAGGTTTGAAGGCTAGTTGAAAATTTCATTTTTTTATGAGGTTTGAGGGCTAGTTAAACAATGGTTAGATTGGAAATTGCGAAAAGTGGGACCCTCCGCCGTTCAATTTCTTCCCAGGCCAACACGGCAACACTTTGCCCTCATAAAAAATATATTTTTTATATATAGTAGCATAGTTCTGGCCAATGTTATAATCAAAACCGTTGGATCGACTACTTCGGTTCAAACCACTTGAAATGTTTGCTAAAATTGTTTTGAATTGTTAAAATAATTGTTGTATTTACTGCTTCTTATTTATATACTAAATAATTCTAATAATTTTTATATATACTTATTTTTAATTTAAAACTTAATGAATGGATTAGATTTTTATTTTATTTAAAATACATTAATATTTTTAGTGAGAGTATCCAATACTCCATACTCAGTAAACTATTATAATGCATCACTGCATTATGCGATCCGATTCCTGTGACATTTTTATGTTCTGAGTTCTGACATGATATGTTTGAAAGGCTACGGAGGCTACGGGCAAGCAGCAAAAGACGAAAGGTTTGAAATTTTTAAAGAAACTCCTTTTTCTTTTCCCTTTTTATTTAAAGGCCGTACCAGCTCATTGGAAGAAAGGAACCATCTTAAAAAGATCAAGAAGTAGTTAATTAGCTATTCTGTCCAGCTGGCTATTTTAATTAGTAAATTACTCTCCTATTAAAAATAATGATAGCATTACAATAGAGGGAAAAATTAATGGTCAATACACCAGAATTTAAACGCACCCTTAGTAGCTAAGAAAACTTCTTTTTTTTTTACATGTTTTATACACACATAATTACTCAGTTATGGACTGCTTAGATGTATCTGCCTTTTAAAAAATATTACCTTAGATTAAATAAACATATAAAATAAATAAATAAGAGGCACGTGTCATAAATTCGGCAGATTCACGTATCAAACAAGCAAACTGAGTTTCATGCATCATTCCTACTCCCCATTAATAAATTAGTATTAAGTCGGAGTTCCTCTTCTATTAAACGCAGTTGGTGAGACTTTATGTTGTTGATGATTGATGTGAAATTCAATTCATTTATTTAGTCATATAAATCCAATCATTTGCCTAATATTATTGTGCAGAAGTCTTTCTACTAATGTATAAAATCCATAATAAAATAGTTGAGGCTAAATATCAATTTTGAAGTTACATTTTGTTATTTGCTCCATCAATGGATTGGGCTAGTGTGTTTTTCAAATTCAATGCCTCCATTCAAGAGCTCGAGGTTAGATGGGCACCACCGAGTAAAGGACAAGTTAAGGTCAATATTGATGCAACTTTTGATAGAAACTAGGGTATTGTGATAGCAGCAACCATCATTTATGATTCAAAAGGCCTTTTTTAAAGGCTAACTGCTAGCTTTGGAAGGGCTGAGAAGACCCAATTTGGATGGAGACCAAGGCTATACTTTTAGGATTAACATGGGTGGCAAAATCTCTTTTTTCGACTATCATTTTTTAAACGAATTCCCTTATCCTTTCTTCTTTTCTCAAATATGACTATCCCATTTGCTCAACCATTAGTCTTTTCATCCAAAGTACCAAAGATTGTAGTCGGAGTTGCAACAAATGCGAGTTTTTCATATATTTTTGGGAGTGGTAGCTTTCTTGCTCATTTACTAGCTGCTTATGCATTGTCACTAGAATTGTATGTAAGTTCCCGGGAGACGCATCCCCCAATTGTATTTCTGATGCTATGTGTAATAACTTGTAGTCTATCCAATTTAAAGAAGAATTTCTCTCTCATCCTCGTTAGTTCAATTGGCTAGGGAGATGGGTCAAAGATTCTTTTTCCCATAAAAAATATTATTACTATGTGAATAGTTTCATAAAAGTAGAACTTATGGATATTTAAGTAACCATGTCTCTTGCACTTTTTGATTTAGATGAAATTTAATCTCTTAGCTAAACAAATTATACTAATTGAATATCGTACATCTATTTGTAATTGAAGACAAAGGTGACAATTGACTCATCTGCATTCAAGTTGCTGCTCGAGTGATAAGGATGATGACTTGGACATTTGTATCAAGCTAGTTTCAGTAGATGTCTTTGCAGGGACAGCGACTGCAGATGACGTGGAAGGAAAGAGGTGGGCCTCAATTATCCTAATATACTTGGGTGTCTAATGTAAATCTCTTCAGCCGTCCGTTTGTTCTTTGAGTGACATTTTTAGCCACGTAGACTTTGCCGCAACACATAATTTTAAAGCCTCGCTTTACCATCGCACGCGTCCTTTGCACGGCTGTGGCTTTGCTTGCTCTTGCCAAATCCGCTACGGCTATTTTATTATATATATCCAAAATCTTTACTTTGTAGTAAAGTTGTACCATAATTAAGGTGCATTTAGCACAAAATAGACTCCACATGTACTTAAATTTATTAATACTTTATACAACCATTTATCTATATATAAATTTTATAGCAAATGATTTATATGTTGAAAAAACAACTTTAAAGTTGTTATTTGCATCAAACTATTTTATTATGTTGTATTTGTGCCATTTTCAGATGGGGTATGTACAGATGTCCAATTGGGATGAAAATTAGTATAGTAATAAAATACATCATTCTAAATACAATTAGTGGAGTAGATTACAATTTTATAATCATGTGGAGCCTGTTTTAAGGTAACTGTATCGTAATTATGGAGCAGTGAACGTATGTAACCCTTTCAAAATTCAAAATTTTTAATCTTTGATGGAAAATCTAATTCATTCATCATATTTAAAATTATTTTTTTATCTAGGAATCAAGTTTCATCCTAATTAAGTATGTTTATGGGTCATATTTGTTCGAAAATATATATATTCATGTGTAAATTGTGAAAAAAGTTAAAATATCAATTTTAAAGTAATATTTTCAACATTTAAACTGTCCAAAATATCATTTCTATGTGAATAAATGATTATACAAAATATTGTTACATTCTAATACATGTATGAATAGATCTAAGCATTTTTCATAATTTACATATAAATGTATATATTTTTAAACAAATGTGACCCGTTAACATACTTGATTGAGATGAAATTTAGTTTTCTTGACAAACGAATGATGTTAAATACAATAAATAGATTAAATTTTCCATTAAGATTTTGAAAGGATTACATATGTCCACTTTATGTAACCTGATTACATAGAACTAGGACCATTTATTATATATATTTAAGAGGGTCTCTCACGAGAAGGGAAAAAGATTTCACCTGTGTTCATTCATTTGTCATAAATTCTTATCAAAAGCAGCACACGCATCCACGCACATGATGATGACAACTCAAAATAGACTTGTGTGTTTGAAAAATAGACTTGTGTTTGAAAAGTGACAAAATTCTCAATAAAATAATTTTAATATATAAGTTTTTAAATTAGAAAAAAATATTGTGATATAATAGGAATAATAATGAGTTAAAATAAAGTTAAAATAAATAAATTGCTTATCTAAATAGTAGCGTAAAAACAATTGAAAAATAGACTACTTATATGAGAGGATGTGAATAAATAATTTCAAAATAAAATTAGAGAGTAAACAATTTTAGTTTAAGAAGCTTTTTATGCAAACAAATATAAAATTCTATATCACATAGAAATTTTCATTCCTGCCACAAGACCAGCGATCAAGTGGTAACAACACTGGTTGATTGTTGAGGACATGGATTCAAAACCAGTTCCTGCAATTAAAAAGGGTGTTTGGCAACAACAAAAACTTTTCACCTAATACTTTTCAATCTCTACAACTCTTCTATTTTTTAATTATTTTTTTACATATTCCTATACAAACCATCCTACTTTTTAATCATTTCTACACAATTACCTATATAACTAACTTATCTATTTTAACTTTATCCTCTTTACTCCTTATTATTACCCCTATCATATCACGTCATTTGATAATTTTTATTTTTTAAAATTTTTCACCAAAAATTTTATTCATTCACAAACACGATTAGTGTCCTTCTTCGCCTCCAATATGGATAGGTACGAGCTTATTTGCTTGCGGCGTAACTTGTAAAAGGTTATGGTTCTCCCATACAGGATCATTGACTTAATTAAGATCG
>JAXCLR010000092.1:45038824-45059896 GCA_035584095.1 Annona squamosa
GTGATCCTGCCGCCTGTACGGTGCAGGTGCCTTCTGTGAAGTTTCTTCATTCACCAACTATTCTATTGAAAAAATATTATTATATAAGAAAGAAAATACGGGTACGTCATTTGTGGGCCCACGTTTGTGTGGGGACCACTGCTGTCGTCGTCCGCTGCTGTTGCAATCCTTTCATTGCTTTCGTTCCCTCGCCCTTTCCAGCTTCGGATAGTATCTGGAAGCTCTGCCGATGCCACGTGGTGAGAAGCCAAGTCAGCAGATGGACATGGGCAGCTTCTGACCGCGTATGGGATTGGGTAACGTCTATCGCGCGGGCGCGGGTGCTCGCAGTTGGAATCCGAGGTTATTAGATTAATCTTGCTGTTAATATTTGTAGTTTCTTTTCACTAAAAATCTTCTATAATAGAAAACCTTAAAAAAATATTATTTTTATTTAGATAATTTACATATATACCTATATAGTTTAACTGAAATTATATATATACTCACATAGTTTTACGAATTATATATTATCCCCACATAATTTTATAAAAATTACAGATAGCGCTCGTAAACTTAGTTTCTTGCCCGCTATCATTAATGTATTTGAAAATGACAAAAATAACCCTTTTCCGGTCAGCTAACATTCACAAGTGATCTTTAGAATTGTCCTCCATTTGTGACATCATTTCCCGCAGCAGCAACAACTTTGTTCGGGCACGAGAGCGGTTTTCTTCAGAAGGTCTAATACAAGAAGGGAGTCTTTTAGAATAGGCGTATTTCCTCCCAAGAGAGCTAGGAATCCAGCGGATATCCAAAAAAAATCAAGTGCTTCCAAGAATAACCTATTTACAAAAAACTCAATCAAAAGGGCAAAAATTGAAATCTGTTGGACCAAAAAAATGATGGCAAAACAAAAAAACTAATGGGCCGGCAATTCGTAATTTCAACATTAATTCAAATTTTGATAATTGAGGCTAGTAAAGAAAATAGAGAAAACCTAATCTTTCATGAAGGAAACTGCTTTCTTGCACCTCACTTATGAATTTTTAAAAAAAAAAATTCATCAAGGCTTTCTAAAGATGGTCAGGGGCACAAAGCTGCTGACCAGGAAAAGAACCAGTCTTCGTTCATTATTTCTGATTTTGCTGAATCTTTATTCCGCTAGTTTTTGAATTTCATCAACAATCAATCTCCATTCATTATTTCTGATTTAGTCGAATCTTTGTGTCCACTAATTTTTGAATTTCATCAAGGCTTTCTGGAGATAGTCAAGGGCACAAGGCTCACTTATGAATTGAATTGAATTAAGGAGAGCATCATTAGCTTCTCTATCCCTTGCAAGGGCGTGTATTTGCACTCTTAGCTAATGCCTCGTTATTGATATGATCTGGGCTTATAGTTAAAAGTATAGTAGTAAATGGAGAAAATAGGGGTGACCTAGGGAGAGATGAAAGCAGATCTGTGATAGTGGCGAGCTTGGAACCGAGTTTGGCGTGGATTATGATGGCGACGATGGAGGGAGAGACGAGGTGAATGCACACAAGGAAGAATGCATCTCCTTGGAATTGGCTTTCCCTTTAGTATTATTAGGAGGACCTATCTTTCTGCCTTCAAAGCCTGACTAGCCAAGTAGCCTATAGTCGACAAGGAAAGTGGAGCAATAGCTCGTGCATGTGTTGAATGTGTGTTCTCTTATGTGTTTTCGTACTTGCGTGATGCCTCTTAGGTGGAGCCAACACACCCTTAACCCCTTGTCCTCTGTAATGAGGATGATAATTAGCGAAGGTACTTCATTGGCCTTCTTGGCATAACTATCACCATCGAATTCGTTGCAACCATTTGCATTTTGGTAACGACCTTCTTCCTAAACAAGGTGGGAAGGGTGTTGTTACTCTTGAGCAGCTCTTCTACATTGTTTTGTCGTTGCGGGCGCTAGGAACGGGTCGATATCGCAATGCTTTGCAACACAAACATCTTCAAGAAGGCTAGCATCAAATTGAACAACGACCTTCTTAGGGCAGCTGTTGGCAACAAATTTACTAAAATTGTCGCTCCTCCATACCTCTATACTTATAAGCAATGGGCACGAACTGGACAAAGCAGGAAGGAGAGGAGGGCAGAGCCATTACGTGAGATAAGGGTTTTTTGGAATCCAAATAATTTATCGACGTCTTGTAGCTTTATATTTGATGAAAACTATTAAAGTGGGGTTATCTCCAACTTCTGTAAAACGATGCAGGGTAATATGTTATTTATGAAATTACGTTGTTATATCTGTAATTTTGATCAAACTATGTGAATATATATGGAAATTTTTCTTTTTACTTTCTTATTTCAAGTTGCATGTATGGTTGCTATTTATATCATTTTAATGGTATAGATTTCGTTGTGTTATACTTGGGTTGTGTTGTAGTATGTCTCTCTCGTTTTAGGCTTATTGTCTCTCTCATTTTAGGCTTACTTTTGTGATTAAATGAAATTTTCTTAGGGTTTGAAATGCGTCGAGATTGACTTTGGAGTGCTAGCATGCACATAAAATTATTTTTCCTTTTTGTGTTAGCATGCACATAGAATGAGTTTTCCATTTGGCATTGGATTGATATAAATTTACTTGAAATAGTTGGAGCATATGTTCTTGTGCTAACTAAGTACCTTAAGTTCAAAGAAGGGATGAGGATAGAATGTGATAGGATGACACATTTTCTAATGCATCTTTACCCATTTTCAGTATACCTTTATTTGTTCTGAATATAACTTTTAATCATTCTCGATACAACTGTGCCCATTTCTAACACATTTATATCTTAAATTCTCATTTCATCATCATTCAATCCCATTTTTGAACTACTAATTTATGAATGTTTAGAGCAAATTAGAAGTTTTACCCTAGTTTTGAGTCGAGTCATGCATATGACTAGTGTTCGGCTTAGTTAAAAGGAGATTTCACTATTATTTAACATAAACAAGGGCATTATAAAGTATGAGTAGGGAAAAACATGTAAATAGTGATATGAGAGTAGTATGGTATGATGAGGAAAGTGAAAATAATAAAATAGTTATTTGAGAAAAATGAATGAAATATATGGATAAAAAGTAGATTGGTCAGATAATTAATATGTCATGTCATTTTTTAGAAAGTGTGTAAGAAGAGGTGGAGAGGTGAGTTTTCTCCCCATCCTTTGGTAATTTTCTTAACATTCCATCAACATGGGTCAACAACGTGTCACCTAAAATGTCATTAGGCAAAACAACGAGGACGTTTTCCTGATCTTCAAAGTTACATCATTGGAGAGTTTTTAGAGAGGCATTGATGGATGAGTTTTCATCAATGGATGAGTCGACTTAGCATTTCTTCTAATTGTGCACTTTTATTAACATTCATACATTAGCTAAGTGCATTGTGTGGAATTAAACTATGAATTTAGATGACTCTCTTGTGTGACGGAGTGAAGGGGGTTGTTATGGGGGTGAGAAAACATGATAGTTTACCATGTTAAGGAGTATATCTCTAAAGATCAATTGTGTAGTAATATTCTTACAGAATGTGGCAATAAGTATCATTGTATTTTTAGATCGACATATTCTTTTAATGATCAAGTTGTGGTGTCGGAAGTGACATGTTCCATGCGAGGTGAGATGTATAGTTATTGATTTTCCTTTTTAAGCATTATTTACTTTAGAGTTTATCTATAGTGATTCACATATTTCACATTATGCATGTTATTTATTGTTGTTGTTTTATATTATTGCACTCATGTGATATATGAGTGCTTGTGTAGATAGAGGCATTATGGAAGTTCAACATTCAAGTCTAAGTAGTTATTTTAAAGATAAATGTGGGAAGTGTGGCCCATGTAATACATAAGTAGGTCTAGAGCTTCGGCAACTATGGAATTAGATACCTTGAGCTGTAGAATTTTTTTTTACTGCATTGTACAAAACTCATAGGAGACAAATTTTTACATATACTACAGGAGATAAAACTTCATCTGCCCTCTAAACTCTCTTCATGGGGGAAATTTGAACCCATGTGTGTTGCATGGCAGCCGTATAGGTTACCACCAGGCTAGTTGCCTAGTGATTGGAGTTTTATGTTAGGAGTTATATATTATTATACATCTATATAAGCATTTTAGTATCATCTTTTGACACCAAATAGAGTATGGTGGGTGCTCTTTTGTGGTACTTGTGTACTTGATTTATTTTGTGTATTGGTGTTTCTAAAACGATATTATTTGCTTAATCATTTGTTGTACTTCGTCATTTTTATTGTGCTTTATGGTAACTTTAGTTCACATGCAAGCATTGTTGGTGGCCCAAGAAGGATAGGCTTTATAGTGAAGATTAATGCATTTTCTTTTTTCTCCCACATATATTTTTATCTAGCATGGAGGAATATCTTATGGAGATTATGTCTATTTATAAATAATTTTGTGAACATGATTGTACTTAGACTCTTACTGACATTAGCAATTTATGTACATTGTAAATGATTTTTCACTTCATGGTTATGAATGTTCTTTCTCATCTCTTTATAATTATAGATTGATATGATTGTGATATATTTAAATTTTATCAAATCAAGTCTGCAATTTTAATGAGTTTTAATCATATAGCAAAACTCGTTAAAAAGTTTTATTAAGATCATTTAGGAGACATTTGGGAATTAAATGAGTGCGAGGTGAGATGATATGATATGGTAAACACATCTCTCAACAACTAATCTTACAATTAAACAACTTTATTTTTCCGAATTTACCTCTATATTTCATTTATCTTTCTTTCCAACTACCATATTTATCCTAGCATTACCTATATTATTTCGTATTAATCATATAATTCTCAAAAATATTCTTTTTTTTACTCTGACCACATCCTATAGTTTCACCAACTTCTCAATTTCCAAACATTCCCATATTTAGTGCAGCTTGAATATTTATTTAAATCTTTTTAGATATTTTAATCCTTTACTTTAAGATAACTCTAACAAAAGATAAGTACAGGCGATGTCTTATGATAATTCCAAGGATCACAACATTAGCATTTGAGAAGGGCAAAATGATTGAAAAAGTTTTAATGTTGGAAGATGTTTTGAATTAAACCATACGTTATAAGTAATATAATATAGCAAGAGCCATGAGTAATGATTACAAATATAGAATTTTTTAAAAATAAATACAATAAATGAAAAAATAATTAGAAAGTATGGCAATTATATGTAAAAATAATTGAAAAAAAGGTAAAAAGAGAGGATCCGACTTTTTCTTCCTCCCAACATAACCGTATAAATAGTTTTAAAATTTAAAAATGTTTGAATCACATCTATTAGACTTCTGAAAAATAAACAAATACATAATGTGTAGAATTTAGAATTTTCAATATATTAATTTTCAAACTCATATATTTATATAGGAAATATTTATCGCCTTTTGTGGGAATTTATGTAAAAATGTCTCATTGAGAATAGACGTATTTACAAAATATCTTTCTACACGGAGAACTGCAAAAAAGAATTAATTTGTAATATCAAGATGTCACGTGTGTATAGTCATTGGTTTTGATATCGAAAATTTAAGTAAATAATGAAAATAATTTTCAATGGCATCAAAATGGCAAGATAGTAGATTTGAGGCTGCCATCCACAAAACAATTTCTGGTCCTCGCTCGATGTCATCTCCACGTGTCTGCTGACTTAACTACGCTCTGTGCCATGTGGCCCTATTAACGCACATGCACGCAACCGTCTCGCAGAAGCTAGCTAGCCTGTACGGCGGGCCCCATGCACCTGCCACAGTACCCAGCCAGCGTCGGCAAGTGCATGGTAAAACCCCTCCGCGCACCACGAGCACCGGCGACTTTACGCGCGCTGCGGCCCACCTCAGTCCATGATCACAGACAAAAGGTCAAACAGCCTCATTATTTCCCCCATCCAATCCCAACCGTTCATTTTCAAAACGATCCCGGACTGCCTATGTACGAAACTACTGTGTCCCGCCAGACTACTGACGTGCCCCTCTCACCAAAAAACCACAAAAATAAAGGAGCGACGTATTTTAATATTGTTGGATAAAAGAATATAAAAGCCTCTTATCCTTCATCATGTGGAATAAATAAATCCCATTAAACAATACAATACATGTTGGTTTTTTTATTATTATATCACACAGTGTTTATAATATACAATAAAATAGAAGCCATTGCTGGTGTCCTTTTTTTATTATAATCATACACAAAGCAACAAACATCTATTGTTTTTTTATTGCCACGGCGCTTTTTTTATTCTTTTCTTTTTTATTAAAAGCATCCTTCTTAGGCTTTCCAACCCTTTGCAATTGATTTTCAACCAAGCGGGCGTTGCGATGCACATGGCGCAGGTAATCTCTGTGCTCATCCGTTTTTATTCCCGGAAAGTAGTGGGCCATCGTGATCAATCAAGACCGATGATTTTATCAATCACTTCAATAAGATAGAAATCGCAAAAAAAAAATCTTCCAAATTGAGGAGGAAGAGAATTCCGATTAATTGATTTTATTAGCACCATTAGTAGATCGCTATCTTCTAATTTACCCAAAGGTCAGCACATCAAGAGCCTAAGATGCACTGATCAAATGCTGATAATGGCCCAGGAATGGTAAGGTCCTCAAGTTGCAGAAAACGCCGGGCAAGAAGCACAAGAAGAGGAATCCTCCCTCGTTTGCATTTGCCCAACTCAAGAAACCATATTACTTGAAAATTCCAACTCTTCTTTATTATATACACGGCTTAGATATATTGTATATTATTTTGACCTAAGCAGGGAGCAATCTCGATTGGTTCTCTCAGATTAGATTATTAAAATAAAGCAATGCTCGACCCGAGGACAAGGAATAGACAGGTGGTTCTTTATAAAATATTATTATTATTGTTGTTGTTTTTTTATACATTATTTTAATCCAGCAGGTGAGGCCCACCATTGGTTTAAGTGGAATTTTAGGATCACCACCTAACCATTGTCACGACCTTTCCATTTTAGAAGGTGGATTTCAAAATGCACCCAAAATTTTCAATTACTGGAGTGGGGTCATAGCTTTTTATAAATCCACCCATGGGTGTCAGCATATTATCTTGAAACTTAATCCCAAGAACTCCAACTGGCACTTTTGTGCTGTCCAAATACGAAAACATTTCTATTCATTTTCTTCTCCTCCCTGGTAGCATTAACTCAATGAAATAGAATGGAGCAAACATAGAAATGACAATCAACCCTAACTCTCTTTTGCTTGGGTGTTTATAAAATACAATCATTTCTTTTGGTAAAAGCGTTTTCAGGAGCGGCAATAAAATATTTTAAAATAAAACAGATGTTTCTAATATACATGGAACAGTCCTATGATTCGAAATGTTGTAAAATAGAATCTATTAGCTAAGTGAGTTTAAAGGCATTAATATTAGAGTTTCAAATGCAAAAAAAAAAAAAAAAAAAAAAAACTTGTAATCTTTAATTTATATTTTTTTCACGGTGGATTTTAAAGGTTTTCAAAAATCTGTATACAGTTTAATAACCACATTTTCAAATTAATTTCTTTTTCAGAGTACTTTTAAGTGTTTATTTCTAAATGGAAAAATCCTATTAAACAAATGTATATCATAAGTATTAAAGAGCAACTTTTCGCAAATATAAAATATTTATTTTGGATGTTACTGCACTTTGGTACTTCAGCGAAAGGCTCCCCAAATCTCGAAAAGGCGCCAGACAGCTGAACAGGCCCTTGGATCCATTTTGTAAATACTTAAAATATACAGTTAAATTACAATTATGCCAACTTACAAGGACTATTTTGCAAATACCCAGTTCAATGGTTCCTGTTGCACGGTCCACGTAGCTTCTGACTTATCGTAGTAAACAATTTAAGACAAATCTAGTTGGTGGAATAAAAATTGGGTAGATATGCATGATATTATTATTATTGGGCCAGGCAATTGCATGGGATATATGGTAATTCCGTAGTGTGGGGTGCGCTTGAAAAAAAAGGATTGTTTTTTCTCCCCAAGTTATAATAATTCCACATCCCACAGATCTTTTCTTCACGTGTCATCTATGGTGGGGGCCCTTCCACCGGCGACTGCAATCACTGCGAGAAAGGGACCCATGTGCGCAACAAACGCTGTATGTGTTCTCGGCTGTATTTCAAATGAAAGGCAGGCCGCAACGGTTGGTCCACCACGCCCGCCTTGAGGTGCCGCTAATTAAAATAATGTAAAAAAATCGAGGGCATTTGAATTTACCTCCTAATGGCTTTTGATATTTACATTTTTACCAAAAAATTTGACTCGGCGAATTACCCCCATTTAGATACTTTTCTTTGCAAAATCAGGCCCCACAGGCCGCATATACGTTTTCTCCACTTCATTGGCCTTTCGTGAAAATGATTGTCTTTTAATTATATTTACACGCCAAAAATACGCAAAATGGACTAAGAAAGCTGCGTTGCTATATTTAAGAAAATTTGTAAACTATAAATTTAACTTTAAAAGGTGTGTTTGGGAGATGTTTCATGTGAGGGTGCATTTGGCATTTAAGAAAAGAAAAAATTTCTCATACTTTTTCATACACTTTTCTATATAATGTGATATCTTAATAACTTAACTACTTTATTGTTTAATCATTACTTCACACATCTCTCTATAATAATTATTTTATTTATTTTAACTTTGTTTTTTTAATTGTCTTTATCATATTGTATCAATTTCTTACTTTTTCTAAATTTTCTTCTCAATATATGTATATATTGAAATGCTAAGAAGGTTATTAAGCTTTTTAAAATATTTTTTCACTTTTTAATATAGTCCAACGTGTATTTAGTTTGTATAATTTTTTTTTTATCATAAATAGGGTGAAAACATAAAAATATTATCATGAACGGGTGAAACCTATATATTTTTGAAATTATAAAACATATACACAAATTTGAAAAGGTAAATTTCAATATTTATAAAGATTACATGTTGGTTTATATAGAAATAAAAGGAAAAATAAAAACAAATAAAAATAAGGCTTCAAATTACCTAATGTATTAAGGTTTCAATACATGCATATGTATTGAATAATTATTTTTTCTAAACTTTTCTTTCATTATTTTCCAAATGCTAAACACAACCTAAAAGTAAAAGTGGGGAAATGGAAACCATCAAATTTTGGAAAAAATGAGAAAGCAATATTGTATGATAATGGTAATAATTAAGAGTAAAGGAATAAACTTAAAATAAATAGATAGTCAAATAAAAGATGTGAAAAATAAGTAAAAGGAGGAAAATGGAAACAATCGAATTTTGGAAAAAATGGCAAACCAATATTGTATGATAATTGTTGTGATTAAGCGTAAAAGAATAAAATTAAAATAAATATGATAGTCATCTAAAATATGTGAAAAATGATTAAAATATAAATATAATAAGAAAAACATATTGTAATAAAGTAATTAAGACCTTAAATCCATTAGGATTTGTTTGATATAAAAAATATGTCTTTCTATTTTTTAGGACAAAGTGTATGTCTTTCTTGATTCTTCTCTAGCAGAAATAACTAAAGTAAGAGTTTTCATAAAAGAATGATAAAATCACTGGCGAAGTGTGGGCATAAATTGTAAAATCAAAAAACTTAGGGAAAGGTTTTTGCAAAAGAAGCCAATAAATAAATAAATGTGGTGGGGAGGTGTATATTGAAAATGGTTAGATAGATCCAAGCTATGGCATATGGACAAAAGCTAGGATCGTGTATCTTGCCTTTTTCCCAAAATTGTTGAGGTGGGGTGCACTTGGGGCTGCCATGTGGACCAAAACATGCGGAGGGCGTTTTGGGAAGGTGCGACCTCACATGGTCCTCATTCGTTGAACTCTTGCCCCTCCCCCATCGCTATTTTTCAAAAATTCAAACCACATCAATAATATTAGTCAATTAGGTAATTAATATATTAAAGAACAAAGGTTTGAAGGATTTCTTAATTGGGCAATTAAGGCATCGTTAGATGACATGGAGAGTTGGCTTTGGGTGAACTAGAATATTAATTAATTATCACCATAAGTGGGCTAAAATTCAATATGTTGATATGGGCTTAAACTAGATCTAAATAAATACATGCACCAACCTTGAGATGAAGATAATTTTAAATTAAAATTTTTTATTCTCCATAACTATCTTATTTTTTAATCATTTCTTTACATTTTTTATATAATTATCCTACATTTCAATCATTTCTATATGACTACCCACACGTGAAGAGTTGGCTTTGGATGAAATAGAATATTAATTAATTATCATCATAAGTGGGCTGAAATTCAATATGTTGATATGGGCTTAAACTAGATTTAAATGAATACATGCATACATGCACTAACCTTGAGATGAAGATAATTTTAAATTAAAATTTTTTATTCTCCACAACTATCTTATTTTTTAATCATTTCTTTATAGTTTTATATAATTATCGTATATTTCAATCATTTCTATATGACTACCCACACCATTTAGCATATTTATTTTAATTTTATTCTTTTTATTTCTCATTATTATCTCTATCATATCATGTCATTTTTTCATTTTAGAAATTTTTACCTTAAAAACTCTTAATTAAAAAATTTTACAATTTCTCAAACACACTCTACATCTGACTAAATACATGCACCAACTTGGATAAGAAGATAGTTTCACATATACACATTAAATATAGTAATAAGATGAAACAATTAGAGTGTTTTGGCCAGCTATCAGTAACAAACTTGTCTGTGAAGTTAGTAGTACAAATTTCTATTCTAAATTCTTCAATTCCATGTCGCTTCTAAGATACTAAATATTCTTCCACTAATATTGAATTATTTTCTCTTAGTTTGGATCAATTTAACATCAAAATTATAAAGATAACAACATAAACAATGTAAAACTTATAACCAATTCATTGAAGTAGAAATGTCCTACATAAATTCAACTTATGTAATGACTTTTAAGCTCTAAAAGAAGTAATCTTCAACACTTGCAAAATAGAGGGTTAAATATATAACAAATCCTTATTACTTTTGTGTAACAGATTTGCACTTTTCTTTCTATATACCTTGCTTGAAGTTTTTTATTCTTTTATAGTCATAAATTAGCTACAACTTCTAAGTAACAATCTCTCAAAACTGATTTAAGAATTATTTAAATTAGGCTTGAAATTGGATCTTGATTGATTTTTATCTAAATTTATTAACATTTAGATTTATTTTGTCCAAGTATTATCGAATTTGTTATTTTCAATCTAAGCGCGTAATGCAGTTGGTATTCATGTGTAGCGCCCCATTGACTAAGTCAACGGTTGCTACTAATATACTACATGATCGATGATAATGGAGAGAACATGCATGTGCAATAACATAAAATTATGATGTAATATCAATTATTTCATAGATTATTTAACCATATGTCTCATCAAATCCAAATAAAGCCGTATCCAAATACTCAAATCCATAAAATATATACATCATGTCCCCCATACAAAAGAAAATCAAAATAAAATAATTATAAATCTGAATTCATTAGATCCTAGCCCGACCTGATGTACCAACTCCATGTTGGTCTCCACCCGCATACCTACCATCTAAAAGATGATAAAATAGAATGAGTCCGGGCAAATTCAGTAAGTAGAACCAAAACATAAATCATGTTAAATAATATGCATATTTTTCAATAAATCATAAATCATATTCAAATCAATATCATATGCATGCTCATGATCAAGAATTCTAATAGTGTATCATACATATGATCTTCTCACCACATGGTTAAATGCAATAGGGAGGTTCGATATCTTGTCCCATCTTACATCAGTGCAAAGCATGGGACAATCAAATCCAGAAAACACTATACCAAGTCAAAATGACAAGGAGATGTATATGACATCCTGCCATGATCTCTACACATCCATGGCTCTACTAAAAACTTATGCCTACGGCTTAGTTCAGACACTTATGTCCAAGCACCAGTCTCTACTTATGAGTCTCACAACAAATACCAACGAATAGCTGAACACATTTACGGCTTTAAATATCATATTATAATAGTTGGACAGAACCACGATTCCAAATGTCACATTACAATAGCCTCACACAACCATTGCTCCCAATATCATAGCAAATGGCTGGATGCATTCACGGCTCGAAATGTCACATCACAACAACCGAACACATTTACGGTTCCAAACATCATATCGCAACACCTGGACACAATTACAGCTCCAAATATCACAACAAATAGCTGAACACATTCATGGCTCAAAATGTCATATTACAACAGTTAGACGCAACCACAACTCTAATTGTCACATCATAATAAATAGCCAAACACATTCACGACTCTCAGTATAACATCATAATAGATAGCCAGATACATTCGCAACTCCAATTACAATATCATAATGGCTAGATAGTTTGTCCTGGTTCATGGTCATCAACAGCTAAATCATACCCCAATCCCTAGTAGGCGGTATGTCACCAATCGTCATTAATGATCGCAAACAACACTTTTAAATCAACATCTTCAGCCATGACATACGATAATGCTAGCATCCAATGGACACATACATATGTCAAAATTTAATGTTAGCACGCTCAGTTCATAAATCAAGTTTCAAATTCAACATCTCAATAAATCATGCCCTCAATCAAATTTAATCATTTTAATAAAAATATAAATCATCGGCATCCAAAACACACATACTCGAAAAATGCAAAAAACAAATAAATCAGTTCAAAATAAAGTTCTACTTACTTCGTTCTTCATTCCAATCCATTCAGATCCGATATATCTTTACTTTTGCCTACTCACTAAAATAATAATATTATTTCAAAATTAATCATTCGATCTAATATTTATATCCGCCATTTAATATCAATTTTCCCCGGTAATAATTTTTGTAAATCCGATTATTCAAATTTACAAAATTCAACAACATTTCGTTTTATTCAAAATTCATAAAATAATCATGTAAATATTTCAAATGGATCTGAACATGATAATCATGATCACATCACTATTATCAACATTTACTATTTCAATCCAAATATTCATCCTCAAATGATGGTACCAATTATACTTTTTTTCATTTCGCCATGCTAAGATTACCATCTAACAAAGATAATCTTTTGAATTTAATAAAATTCACTTATATCAACTTTAAAAGTTTTTCTCAATTAGAACAAGTATTAAATGCTAAGCTTGATACTTAGAAGTCTCTATTATCACCTTAATGTGCCATAATCAAGTGAAATCTCCATCCTTAAAATCTGTCCATTAATATCATTTAATAAAATAATCTTTTATAGATAGTCTAATCCATTTAGTGAATTTAGAATTTTCAAAAATGTAGAAATTGACAATTGGATCATCAAAATCGGACATCGATATTAAAAGTTACGTCAAAAACACTTTTAACGGCTCACTGACCACCGTGTATTGTCAGTGTGAGCTATCACCAGCATTTTTTAGTGCTCAGATAATGAATTTTTATATGAAATAATTTTCAGAAACTATTCTATAAATTTCTAGCCAATATAAAATATTTTTTGCAAAATATTTCATTCTTAAGGGGCTTTTGCCATTTTTTTGAAAATTTTCTTATGAAATTTCTCAACATAATAGGGGTGCATTCTATAATAATCTTTTTAGAAATAAATTTTCTAACAACATTTGGGTTTTTCTATAATTTCTTTAAAATAGATAATTTTTTGCAAAATTAAAAATATAGGGGCTTTTCTGTAAAATTTTCTTCAATGTCAAAATCGCAATTGTTCTTCTTCTTCCTTCCTCTCCTACTCATTTAACCTATCTTTGTCAACTTTTGGCAATTGTAAAAGCTATCCAAACAAGCTCGAATTTTTCCTCTAGCACTTATCTGATTTTTTATTTAATGTAGATTCGCCAAATATTTTTCTTTTTGTAAATCTAAGGAATCTATAGAGTTTTGGCTTGGTGAATTATGAAAACTTAAAATTCTCATAAAACCTTCAACAATAAAGTGTAAAAACTTCTACTCACATGATTGACATATCCATAGAGAAATTTACTGTGACAGATATGAGACTTTAGCAATTTTTTTAAATTTTTTTAACTTGATAGCTCCATCTTTTTCTCTCTCTAACTCCGTGCATTCTCTTGGTGTTGAAATTCTGCATACTTTAGAGAGCACATTGTTGTTGCCAACGCCCGCCAACCAACACTCTCCACCAATGCTCATTTATTTTAATAGATATTATATTTTTTACAGATTTATATTATGACTCATAATTCACATAATTAAATCTTCAGATCAATATTACTTGCACAACTTAATACCCAATTATTTTATCTCTTTCAATAATTATAAAAAGCTTCTTGTTTAATGTTTGTTTCTTTTTCGAAAGAAACTTTCATTAATTAAAATTCACTGCATTTTCTTCTCAATTCATCAACCAAATTTAGGATTTGCATTTATTGCAAATTCTTTCTAATTTTCACTAATTCTAAACTTTCTATTTCTTTCTTTCTAATATAAAGAATAAAAATAAAACTTGGGATTACACATCAAGCTTGACTTTGGTGCCAAAGGTTCGAGATTTGACTTTAGAGAGAAGCTATTATCCCAATTTAGGAACGTTATTTCTTACCGTTACTCATATAGGTGTTATCCATCCATCAAGCAAAAAACTGGACAAATTAGTTGAGATGATTGATTGTATTATAAGAAAAAAAAAGTATTCTAAAGTATCACGTCACCTCTATCATATCATATTATTATTTTTTTAATTTTAAAAATTTTACGCTAAAAAATTTTTTATTCTAAAGTTTTATAACTTTCCAAACATACTCAAAAAAATTTTTTATGTAAAAGTTTCATGACTTTCTAGATACACCTTTATTTTGTTTATTCCTTATTGTTACGCCTATCGTATTACTTTCTTATTAAATACCAAATACAAAAGTAATTTAAGTTGTTTTTCAAAACTCACACTTTAAGGGTGTGTTTGGTTATGAGGTAAAATTTTTGATGAAAAGTTTTTAAGGTAGAAGTTGTCAAATTAATAGAAAATGATGTGATATAATAGAGATAATGATAAGAAGTAAAGAGAATAAAGTTAAAATAGATATATTAGTTGTATGAGTAGTTGTGTAGAAATGATTGAAAAGTAAGGTAGCTTGTACAGAAAATTATGAAAAATAATTAAAAAATATAGTAGTTATAAAGAGTGAAAATTTTTAGATTGAAAAGTTTTGGTTGACATTTTTTTGCCCCAAACAAATACACCCTAAGATTTGGTTGAATCCGAACTAGACAATAATCTTCATTCAAACAAAAAATATAATTTAAATATTATCTTAATGAAATAAAATATAGAAAATACATTTCACCTAAAAATGATATTTCATCATTTCAACAATATAAAAAAATATTGATGAACTTTCTTCGATTGGTGATATTTATGAACTTTTAAGAGTACAAAACACAAGGTAGCAGTTGGGCATGCAACTAATGGAATGAAACAGAATGCACATTTCTCATTTTTTGATATAATTTGATATTTTAATTATTTGTACCTTATTTTTTCATTTTCCTTATATTTTAATATTTTTATCATATCTTGCGATGAGACTTTTATATTTATTCCCTCTTTATTCTCATTTATCCTGATGATACTACACCACTCATTCACTTTTCAAATTTCATCCCATATCATTTACTAATTCTCAAACACTCTCGCAATATAAAACATATTGTAGATGTTACTTATAATCTACTTTTGAAATGCTTTTGTCGTTGTTTATTGATTAACCTTGTCTTAGATTTTTATTATGCACGATTTAAATTATATTTTAAATATAATATACTGTGTATTTTTAAAAAATAAAAAAAATATATTTACGGTTTGGTTCCACCCCTAATTCCTATGAGTTCCTACTGAATTGGCTCCCCACAAAGAGTGCCTCATGACTCATAATTATTGTGGGAACGGGACCCATTAGATCCCTTGTTTTTATTTTATTTTATTTTTTAACCTTTCATCTTTTTAAACAAGGGTGCAAATCAGGTTAATTGCGTTCTGCCTAAAGGTGTTGGATGTAAGTTAACATACCAATAAGTCAGCTGCCTACGTTGCCTTACGGTGAGACATTTAAAGGAAATTCTTAAAAAGAATTAGTTTTACATTGATACGGACTTTAGAAATTTTATTAATTTAAATCCTTATTTCAACATATTTATCCACTACAGACGTCCTAAATTCATTTAAGACATTGATTACTTATTCACCAATTTTTATTGACTTATGTGTTGAGCTACCTACAAGGACACTTACTTTTTTCTTAATTTTAATTTTTTTTATATTAAGAGAGAATTAAAGCAAGAATCTTAGGATCCTAGTTTATCATTAGAAAGTATACCAAAAAGTTCATATAGGATAGATGTGAGCTCTTAAAAACTCAAAGGCATGGTGAGACCAAATTTAGCAATCCACCACGTACAATAATTTTGCTAAACGTAAATAGGTTGAAGCTCCACTTTCTAATCTAGTTGAATAAGATATTTAATTTGGATAAAAAGTGGTTAAAAGATATCATGTCAATAAAGTTCATTAAAAATTTAAAATTGGAAGATGGAAAGTCATATTTTTTTCATATTTTAATTTCGTAAAGTTCTCCAATCATAGGGTCATGGGTGCAATTGATACTTAGAATGAAATTAAAAAATTGATGCGGATAACATACGAGTGATGTTAACCATAAAATATATAATGTTAAAATAAATAGAAAAATAATCAAAAATATATAATGAAGAAAAAGATTATTAGAAGAAGTACTTGTTAGTGATAAATAGTTATTAGTAAAAATTCCTTTTGTACCCATAATATTTGCCCTTAATTCTTAATATACCTACAACGTTTAAAAAATTCCTCATATATTAGTAACATTTCATCCTAAATTTTTATCATACTCATGTAGTATCCTATGGAAAAGAGAATTTTGCTCCTTTAAAATTTTCTTAATTGAAATAATTTATCTATGATATGATATTTGAATCACTTGATGTCATAAATTAATAATTTAACATCATTAATTGAGTGATATTAAGGTTGAATCATTTCAATTAAAAAATTATGGAGGGACAGAATTATCTTTTCAATAGCATAGTTAATGATTATTTTGATTGCAAATATATGATAAGAATTGAGAGTGGAATACTATAGATATAACAAAAAATTTTGAAATCTTATGAGTATAATAGAAATTATAGGTAAATGTTATGAATATAAGATGAAATTTTCCTAAATTATTATTTGCTTTGATATAATTCAAATCCATTCAATGATTCTAAAGGCTGTTTTTAGAAATTTCAATCCAATCTCAGTTACTGACCAAGAGAGCTTTCAATCTTTTAAGTGGAGATGACTTTGGGTAAAATTTGGATAAAAAATTGTGTTTTATGCATGTAGATACTGATTTATCAGTCAATTACAACTAAGACTGTGAATGGTCATGGTCATCTCATTAACCTGGTCATCCAACTTTTTATAAATGAGTTTAGGTTAGAATTTTTGAATAAATGGTCTACCATCAGCCAACTTATTTAACCATTTAAACAAATAAATGAATTGAGTTGAGATTTTACAACTAGTCAATCCGTTTAACAACTCATTTAAACCATTTATGTACTTGGCAATGCGCAGAAAATGTCAAATTAAAACTTTTCAATCTAAAACTTTTCACTCTCCACAACTATCATATTTTTTTAATTATTTTTTCATATTTTCTTATACAACTACTCTACTTTTCAATCATTTTTACACAACTATCCAGGCAACTAACCTATCTATTTTAACTTTATCTTTTTTACTCCTTATTATTACCCTATCGATCACATCATTTGATAACTTTTACTCTATAAAACTATTCATCAAAAGTTTTATCCATTCCCAAACGCACCCTTAATCTGTCAACTCATTTACAAGTTGTTAAGAAGTGGTATATATATTTCATAAATCATAAATTTATTTTTTCCATTCTGATTTTTTATTTTCCTCCTTTCGTCTATGACTCGACAACATCTTCTCTGTTGTCATGTTGTGACATTGCCACACTATTCTTGCTATCACCTGCAAATGTTGCCGATAAGATTCTTCTTCCCTTTCTACTACTCTATTCTTTTCTCTCACTTTCTTTGTCTCTGATTATTCCCTTGTCTGTCTCTCTTATTATTTTCATTTTTTTCTTTTCTTTTTCTTTTCCTTCATCTCTTCCTCTCCACTCTGATCGTCCTTCTCTCAATCTTTGTTACTATTTTCCCATCTACATCCTCTCTCTCTCTCTACATCACTAAGTTGTCGTTAGTCTTTGTACTAACACGTTGAACACACACACACACACACTCTTTCTCTCTCTTGATGAAGATATAGTCATCACACATATCTCATTAGTGTAGATCAATTCATGATGATAATTAGCTTGGTTTTGACTTAATTGCAATATGCATACATAATCCGTTAATAATCCGTCAATCTGTTTATTAAAGAGATTGTAAATGAGTTAGAGTTGAAGTATTTTTTTAATGATAAGTTGAGATATTTTAAATGGGCTAATAAACATATTTGAGTTAAGATTTTTTAAACGAGTTAGGATTAAGATTGAGATTTGTTCATAACTCATCCAACCCAATTCATTAATCTCTCTAATTACAACCAACTTTCTTGTAGAAGAAGATGTTTATATAGTGATGCTATAACTAAACATGCAACAATAGACGAATAAATAATTATATAAATAAAAAGAAAGAAAAAGGAATTTCATTTAATTTCAATGTCATCGATAGTTTCATTTATTTTAAATAATAAATTATGTTGATTTTAAATTAAATTTTGTTTAATTACAATATCTTATACACATAACTTTAGTACATTAATGCACATTAGCCATTTCAAATTCGTCTTAATAGCTGACATTTATATAAGAATATAAATAATCCCTATATTTATTTAAGAAAGTAATAATAGCATGTTCAAAATAATAAGCAAAATCATAAACAAATTAAATAGAGGTATTCTAATGAAAAGCTGGACCTTTGAAAAGAGTGGCCAAACTCAAGATAATGGGGTGGGGGGCATAATATTATTTGAGAGGAGGCAACTATATAAAAATAAATTTAGCAGAGAGTATTTTACAGTTTAAAGTTGGATAAAGACAATTGCATCATTAGCCTTCTTCTAAAATTATCTTTTGGATCATCCATCATATGTAATATGATAAAAAAAAAACTGTCTTAAACCAACTTTTCTTTTCTTAATGGTGAAGTGGGTCAAGTTAGAGATTCCAACTGCAAATTTTAAATATTCGAAATATTGTTAAGAATCATGTTTATTAATTTCTAGGGTGTGTTTGGCAATTGATAGAAAATATCGGCTTAAAACTTTTCAATCTAAAACTTTTCACTTTCCATAATTATTATATTTTTTAATCATTTTTTCACATTTTTCTATACAACTATCCTACCGTTCAATCATTTCTAGATGACTATCCACACAATTAACCTATCTCTTTTAACTTTATTCTCTTTACTACTCATCATTACCCCTATCATATCACATCATTTGACAATTTTACTCTTAAAAAATTTTCATAGAAAATTTTATTCATTACCAAACACACCTATAATCTCTGATGGCAAGAAACAAACATATCCATGGTATGGTCGGGACCAATAGAAAACACAACCCATGTGTTTAAGCTTCTCTTTGCGAGAACCTTTTGCAAAGGGAAGCATCTCACTCAAAAATGAGCACCACCCTTGTGTATTCCATGGTGCATACTATTTTTAAAAAAATTAATACTTTAATATTAAAAATATCAAAATATATCAGATTTCCGTAAGGGCCATGCCATAATAATATTCACAAATTGATATATTATTAGAAAGTTATATCATGGCGCACATAAAACTGCATGAAAACTATCGTAATTCATTCTTATAGTCGAAAAAAATACATTTAACATTTTAGTTCATTTATGAAATAATGTACGTCATTTATTATCCCAAAGCTATTTCAACCACCAAATTATTGCAGTTTTTTGAGATATTTGCCCACTTAAGAGTTGAAATTTTCCATATAAAATAAATTATACTAATAACTTTATGGCTCAGGTTGGTCCAATTTTGGAATGGATGGGATATGCAGTAAAATGAAAATAATATTTTTGTATGTCACAAACAAAAAAAGTTACATAAGGAATGAAAAAAGTAATCTTGTTTGTGATGGGAAAAGTATTTTTTAAATAAAAATTTCACCCGTCTTCATGACATCCTTATACCATCTTATTTTTGAACAAGTATGGAATTATATTTATGGGATTGTTAAAGAAATAAGATGTCACAACGTACATAATACCTATAAAAAAGAAAAGAAATTATATTGTTTCAAAAAAAGATACGAAATTATATCTCAAATCTTTGTAAAGTTTTAAATATTTATTAGATTTGAAGGTATTTTTCTTGAAAGGAAAAATTTGTAATTAACTGAAAGAAAATATGTCTTGAATACCATAAAATACGCATGTGATAAATCTAAAAATTTTCGTTTAATTTCATATTAAATTCACACCGTTAAATATTAAAACATTAATCAAATGCATGTTTTAAATGAAATTTTATGAAAATTATATTTTTCGTAAAATCTTTAATTTTGCTATAAAAGGGGTCATTTTGTAACATTTTTGAAAATATAAAATTATGACTAAATCCCCTAGAAAATGTTAACGTTAAAATGTGCATTAGCTTATTAATATAATTTTGGGAAATTTATAAAATTATTTAATTAGAAAAATCATAAATATATTACTATAATTATATTTTTAAATACAGGGAATAAATTAGACCATAATATTTAGATAAATAAATTAAATACAGAAGATTGTACATCGCCAGAGCACCATATTCTGGTGCTCCATCTTCCCCAAATCGACTTCCACAACCTCTTTCCGGTAGCTATGAACCAGAAATTTCGACCGGCCCCAAATTCAATTAAGCGAAACAACTGTTCTCCCCAATTCGAAGAAAGTCATGG
>JAXCLR010000092.1:45059996-45081518 GCA_035584095.1 Annona squamosa
AATGGTCGAATTCACTTTCGACCCCGCAACCTCCATTTTTTTCATCCAGTTGAGTTCCGTCCTGTCCACAACCCAAACGCAGCTAGCGATTTTTTTTAGTCAAGGTCGTTCATACATTGCAGCCATGGAAGCTGCAGCACTTCGTCAATTTCAGCCAAGCAATGAAGGGTAGCTAAAGTGTCATTCAAGCAGGAATCCCACGTCGGATTCGACTTTGGAGGGAGGGCCCCTCACACATCTATAAAAGGGACCCTCCACTCATCCCAAAAAGACAACCCACAATCAGGCAATCCTCTCCCTTGGGTGGGACCCATTTTGTGGGACCCCTAGCAAGGAGGTAGGGCCAAGCAATAAAATTTCTATTACGTGAAAATTTGCATTTGGGTGATGTAAATTTTATTGTCTTATGCTTTGTAGTGTTTCGTAGTTATTACTTTTCAATTTGGAGTTTTAATTATTAGATTAAATTTACTGCTTTATTTTCTGCTTTGTAATTTTTAGATTAAATTTAATATAATTCTCTTTCCTGTTTTAATAGTTGGATTTCATAGCTTTTATTGCTTCTTTAGAATAGTTTTAATTAAGTTGTTAGTTAATTATAATTTCTTTTAGCGTATTGTCTCCTTTTCTTTTATTTTCAACTCTTTTAATCTTTTCTCTCTCATTCTAATTTCTTTCCCTCTCTTTCTCTCTCTAATTTCTTTTATTTTCTCATTTTTTTCTCTCTCTTATGTCTCTCTTTTCTCTTTCTCTCTCTAATTTCTTCTAATTTCTCTTTTCTTCTCTCTCTAACGTCTTTTTCTCTCTCTTCTCTCTCCAACGTCTCTTTCTCTCTTCTCTCTCATCTATCTAATTTCTTCTTCTCTCTCTAATGTCTTTCTCTCTTCTCTCTTATTCCTCTAATTTCTTTCCTTTTTCTCTGACTTCTTTCTCTCTCTTCTCCATACCCTATCTTTCTCTTAAAAATAATTCAAAACTATATCGCCTCTCCATGGATTCGACCCGACTCACCGTTATTCTACACTATCATCCGTATAGTGGTAGCTTTAATGTGTTTGATTAATTTTAATTAAACTAGGTGATCACAGTGCTCTTAACGACAAGTACTTGGTGCGCATCAGCATGCAATCTAAATTTTTGATGGATCAAAATATAAAGGCATATAGGATTATCCTATCCATGGACTAGATTATTTTATTTTCTAATATAACTTTACTTAGTTTCATTACATCTTTTTCCATTTTCAATACGTTTTCATCCAACTTCTCATCCCATGCTTATCTCTTCCTAGCTCTAGAAATGATTCAATTATTAGGGGGAGTTGCTATAAAATTCTATTTAAGAATAATTAGAAAATTAATATGTTTTATTACAACCAGACTTGATATTAATTATTTTGTAAATCTATTGAGTCAGTTAAGATGAGTAAAAGACACATTCAGAAAATGAATTTTTTTATGCACTCAACTGGTAACATACGGTGACTTTATCCAATACCGTCGAGGGTTGTATCCTCCTCCATGTAGTAATAATAAAAAATGTTATAAAAAGTTGATGTAAATTGTATTTATAAAAAAGTGAGTTGATTATATGTTCACTAAGGCCCCTTTAAGTTCCAAGTTGGGAGTAAAAAATCTTTACGACAACAACTCAAGGACAAGTATTAAAAATCTGAAATTATATATCCCAAATTATTTCTACAGATTTAATCTTTATTAGATTTTTAAGTTTTTCTTAGAATGAAGATTTTTAATTAATAGAAGATTTTCTTGATTATTTAGATTCTATTGAAGATGTTTGTGACTTTTTATATTCTATAGAATAATAAATTTTTTTGGGCATGCAAGAAAGAATGAATAGAATGAAATTTTTGGTGAATTGCAAATACTCTCGCTTTTTTATCATTGCAAATAATCTCACTTAATTTAACTATAATTGCAAATATATTAGTGTAGTTTTAAAAATTGTAAATAATTTATATATAATTCGACCGTAATTACAAATATAATCATACTGTTATGATGCCGCTACTGCACCATCATGGAGTGGGTATATTTATAATTTTACAACCATTACTACACAATCATGACGTGGGTATATTTCTAATTTTAAAAATTAAGTGGGTATATGTAAGTTTTGCAAATATATTCATATAGCTTGCATATATTTGCAAATATACTCACGTTGCGGCAGTTTAGTAATCACATTATAATAATATGATATATTTAGAATTATGGTCAAATTATGTGAAATTATTTACAATTTCTAAAATTATGTAAGTATATTTGTAATTATAGTCAAATTAAGTGAGTATATTGGCAAATTAATTTTATTTAAGAAATATTTTAATAGATCTGTGCACAATGTGAGATCCTACTATTTTTCTACCATACCTAACCCAAACCACCCCACACGTACAGAGCAAAGCACCACATTACACGAGGCCCACGTAAGAAGATTTGCAATAAAAATATTGTTTTATTAACTTTAAGAAATTGAGCATCTTTTTTATACTTTTTTCTATGATTTGACATTTTAGTTACCAAACTGCCTTACTTTATTATTATTTTAATATTCTAATCTTTTTTTATTTTTCATACAACTATCTTATTTATTTATTTTTTTTACTTCTAATTATTACATCCCATTATTACATTACGTGACTTTTTTACTGCTACAAAAAAAAATTAAAAAAAATTTTGTTTTCAAGAAAAAGAAACTTCACTCCGAACTGACCATCAGGGACTTGTGTTTGAGTGTGGCCATTCATGTGATAGAATTTGAGGCAATGCAAATTGACAATGGAGGAGGGAAGGGAGAGCGAAGATCCATCACATCCAACACCCGATGACAGAGACATTTTGGCCAAAGCCCATGTGACCATAAAACCCTCGACACCTTTTCCTAATTACATTTCACTACCAAACTAATTTCACTTGACATCGATGCTAAGACAACACAACACACGCCTCTCACTATCTTTAGCTCCCTTGTTTTCTTCTTGTCTTGTCACCCATTCAGGTTTACGAATGCGTAATTCCTCGTCTCTTTTCTTGTCTCGTTTCAGAGTCCTGATTGAGGGAGACATGCCAATTGTATATATTTCAGTGGGGTAATTGGTTTTCATAATAGATCATAAGTGTATGTATAATTATCTTTTAGCATGTGTGTTTTTGTATCATGCAAAATATCTGGATTCTATTTTTTAAAATTTAGAGTAACTTGCAATTATATTCACATAATTTCAAAAATCATGAAGAACCTGAACAGTTTGATCATCATTGCAAATATACCAATATTATTATGATACCGCTACTGCACCGTTACAACAAAGATATATAATCTATGTGAGTATATTTACAAAAATTAAAGTAAGCAGGTGTATATGCAAATCAACCTAAAATCCATGCAAAGCAAACACTATATGTTTGTAATTTTGACCAATGAGAAAGAAAAAAAATATTTTTATTGTGACTGTTTTAAATTTAAAGTACTTTTACTCCTCTATATGCGCTTGTAATTTTTGAGTAACTAAACGAAAAAGGAGATGTGCATATTAAGTTGGAAGATTTACCTCAAATGTGAAAAAACTTTATTCGATCCTAATCAAGGTGATTTGTGAAATCTAGGCCATTCATCTTGCTTGAAATTATATTTATTATTAATCAAGATGATTTTAAAAAAATATATATACGCATATATCACGCTTGAGGTAAAAGTTTTAGTGTATTTATACAGATTGTTCAGTAATATTGATATTATAGCTTATCATCATTATTTGGTATTGATTTTTTTTTGTTTCTAATTAAACATTTTGGACGGTTTAGAATCCACAAAATCACCTTGATTAGGCCCACAATCAAGCATTTCATTTTAAAAGTAATTTGGAAATATTTCCAACTAATCATTACCTCAAAAGAAAAACTTTTTAGTTGTTTTAGATCAAGAATAAAGTTTATTTTGAAGAAGTGCGAAACTTACGGGGTTTATTTTACCAAATATTAGAACGTAGCGCTAAAATACGATTGCATATTCCCATAGGGTCTATCTTGCAAAAGTTCCTATTGAGCAGCCTATGAAGCATGAGAGAACAAGGTGTATGTGTGGGCCTCATAAGCCTAGCTCCCAGAGCTAGACTCTTCAATGGGCCTCATACTGAGTGGATTTCAAGCCAGTTTGGACTCTTTGACACTGGCCTAGTAATGAAAACAATTTCCTAACTTTTCATCTTTATTTATTTATCTAAGGCTATTATTCTTCATGAAAATGGAAATGGGTATGAAGAATAAGGAATATAAATCTTATAAATACTTAGGATTGAAAATTGACGAAGTTCCTTTACATGATAGATAGAATTAAAACGACTCAATTGCTAAGCAAATATTGTAATAGATGTTTCTTAATTAACATTTTCATGATCTCATTTTCAAAGAATTAAAGCCTTACTATTACTTTTTTCCCGTAGATTCATGTTACCTAGATTGCTCCTACCATTATTGCTATCGTTTAAATCCCGATTTCCTGCAGCAAAAACATCCATATTTCAAATTACAAATTATAATTAAGTCATATGAATTTAGTTTCATCTTCACTTCATCTTAGAAAGTGGATTATAGACCATTTGCTTAAGGTTAGTTAGCACTATGCAAGTTAGCAATATTTAAGAAATTATATTTTAATCTAGAATGATATTATATACATATAGGGCTCACTTGGCTAGTTGGAGCTTAACTTGATGATTATATGAAATTCAACCCACACAATGCATTTAAGATTATTTGCTTAGCCATATCATGTTTTATCAATGAAACCATTGCATGAGCCTCCTTTTATTAAATTGTAAAATAGACATAATAATTTTTTATTTATTTATTACATATCTAAGTTACAGAAAACATTTTGCTAACATAAACTAATGATTCTATAAAGTATGAACTAATTATTCTATAAATTGTTATAATATTGTAATACATCTATGAACAAACATTTGTATTTTTCATAATCTACCTATAATTATATATACTTTTACCATAAAAAATTCTATATATTTTTGAGTAGGCACGACCACTAAGACTTTATTGAATTGATTTTTTAGTGCCATACTAACTAAGACTTTGGGTATATTTGGCAATAGTTAAAAAATGTCAAGTTAAACATTTTCAATCTAAAATTTTTCACTCTCCATAACTATTATATTTTTTAATTATTTTTTTCACATTTTCCTATACAAGTACTCTACTTTTCAATTATTTCTACACAACTACCTACACAATTAATCTGTCTTTGTTAACTTTATCATCTTTACTACTCATTATTACTCCTATCATATCACATCATTTGACAACTTTTATTCTTAAAAATTTTTTATCCAAAGTTTTACCCATTCCCAAACACATCCTTTATTGAAATTGATTTTTTAGTTCTATACTAGAAAAGATGATGTTAAATAATACGATGGCTATTTTAATTTATTTTCAAGGAGGCCTCCAATTGAGAGACCAATTCCATCGAATTGGAGTGGATATTTACGCATATTTGCTTACTCGCCCGTGATCTCATATGGTTAACAATAAATTGTGTGATTTATGGGTAACTTAAAAAATATTTTTTTTAATTTTTTTTGAGGTTTTATGCATATGTGAACCCTACTTACACTTGATGACATTAAACAAAATTTGAGTTCATTTAGTATTGTTGATAAAAATTTGAATTTTTTGTTTTTTTATAATTTTTGAAAATTAAAGAAAATTTTCAAAATAAAATACCACACAAATTAAAAAGGTCAAATTTCATCAGACGGAGGCTCTAAGTTTTGTTGATTCTTGCAGATAAAATCGAACAAATTTAAAATTGCTAAATTTTTTACTAAAGGTGCGTTTGACAATGAGGATAAAATGTCAAGTTAAAACTTTTTTATCTAAAACTTTTTATTTTTCACAACTACTATATTTTTTAATCATTTTTCACACTTTTATATACAATTACCCTACTTTTCAATCATGTCTAAACAACTATCAATACGACTAACCTATTTATTTTAATTTTATCATCTTTAGTCCTCATCATTACTTCTATTATATTACATTATTTGATAACTTCTACTTTTCAAAATTTTTAATCCAAAATTTTATCTATTCTCAAACACACCTTAAATAAAAAAACTACTTGGGGTCCATACATGTATAAAAAGGAAAAATTTTCCTTATACCCACAACATTTGACCATTATTTTTTTCGTACATATGACATTTCATAAACTCCTCCGACACCTACAATATTTTATCCTAATTTTCCAAATGCCCATGTTGTTACTCTCAGTCAAAACTGACATTAATTATATATAGAAATGTCGATCTTGCCTTACACCACTATGTAAATAAAGATGAAACAAAATTCTACTCTTTTTTATTATAATTTAAACAAAAAAATGCATTAGATTTGTTTCACAATGAATATGGTAGAGATTCAGTTTGAAACCATTGCCACAAACGGTGTATAGACAAATTTAACATTTTCGCATGTAGTTAACGTCTGCTTTGGGCTAAGATTAACGACATGGGTATTTGAAAAATTAGAGATGAAATGTTGTGGGTGTTTAGAGAATTTTTGAAATGTTGCCAATGAAAAAAAAAGCCAAATGTTGTGAGCATGAGGAACTTTTTCCAAAAAATAATAATATGTTTGGCCATCTATAAATTCCCTAATTTACTAGAGAGATTTTTTTGATGTACATGAAGATTATTGCTCTACTTTATAATTTAAATGGAACCTCATTTATGCATAAATTGATGTCAAACTACTTGACTAGGCAAGTATTGACGATTTATGAGAGACTTGGATCCTTGCTTATTTGGCCACTAGTTCCAAATGGATGAAATTTGGAAAAAAATTATTTATTTATTTTAAAATTCTAGATTTCTTTTTCCTAAATTTAATATAATTTGACATTCAAAGCAATTAACAACTTTATTTTTATAATTTAAATATCTTATATTTTCCTCATGGTTTTTTTACATTGATTATATTGGGTGTCTTTGTTTGGATACCAAAAATGTCAACCAAAATTTTTTAATTTAGAATTTTTTACTCTCCATAGTTACCCTATCTTTTAATTATTGTTTTACGTTTTTTATACAAACAATCCTACTTTTCAATCATTTCTATATAACTATTCATACAACTAATTTATGTACTTTGACTGTATTCTTTTTACACTTCATTATTACCCTTATCATATTACATCATTTTTTATCAACTTGACAATTTTTACCCTGAAATCTTTTCATCAAAAAGTTTTATTTTCAACTAAATACACTCATTATCTATTGCAGTGTTCATTAGTTGCATGAGGGCCTCTTTTTTTTATTATAATAAAGCTCATGCATGCGAGTGTAGAACATAATGTGCATTTAGTTATGAATTTGTTAAAAATGCCCGCTACTAAAAAGTTCATATGCAGCCAACCTAATGCAGCTGAGTTAGTATCAGTGGTTGCCAAGAGTGGTGTTGGTTATGGGATCAAGTCCTATGATGGGTGTTTTCATCTTTTGTGGTGTGAGCTGTTATTTTTTGTGTGAGGAGTGTTTGTTGGGGCAAAGAGTTGGAAATAAAAAAGGAAAAATTAAGGAAAGTGGAAAAATATGTAAAGCAAAATAATAGGTTTCTCCTCAGTTATGTCATAGATATCACTTTCCTTAAGACGATATTTGTACCTTTACTACTATTTACGTTAATAATAATTTGCCTATACAAGACAAAAAAAAATCCCAATCTTGAATGAAAAATGAATTCCTTTCTTGATGCCAAACGCTTGATAACAAAAACATGTTTGAATGGAGAGTAATTTCAAGAATGCGGCTGATTTGTAATTCAAGAGCTAGAATAGAGATGTTTGAATAAAGATAAAGGCTGACTATATCTAGATCAAAACGTATGAGAGGAGAAGCCAAATAAAAGTACTACTAATGATTGTCAAATGAGCCGCTTTATATAAGCATCTAAATCCCCCAATGAATGCCCACAACTTCCTCCTAAAATTCCATCTCATTTTACATTAACAATGAACGTTATATTTCACACGTTGTCGCACATTTAGGAGTTGAAGGATTGGACTGCTAGATTGGAAATCCATGTAGATGTTCCAACGATCCAAATAAATGAGTATAAATGTGGCGATTCCATTGAGCTAGCTGTTATTGTCTTCATCAAGACACCATTATCTAGGCTATTGAATGAATGACATGCCAAAAATTGAAGTGAGGTGAGGGAGAATCAATCCCAAGGCTTTACTTTGGTAAGTTACGATGTTACCATCATGCTTTTATTAGTCCAATCATGCTATTATTAGTCTTGTGTATATAATAGATATAATATATATTATATTTTAATCTTGAAAATTCTCAACATTCCTCTGCCATTTTTAAAATTAAAATGAACTTTATTCAAACTAAAGAAATCTCATACATAATTAAAAGTGTCCGGTAGACTTAAACGTTCATTTAGTAAAAATATATCAAGATCAAGCGACATGTACTATAGCCAGGGCTTTGAACTTTCAACCTCATCTGACAAATGGGACATACCTGGCATAGAAGATTTTAAATTACATCAAGTGTTTAGAAAGATGACATGTTATGACCATGTGTCAGTATCCTAGTTTCAGTACCTTGGAGCAAACCCACATACTCTAAAAACAGAAGTGACCTCACTTCCAACACTCATACGGTGGATATACTAAAAGTACTATATAATTAAATACTCAAACACAATGATCTTAGATCTATTAAGAGCATAATATACTCAACCTCATAAATACATTATAAGAACCAAACATTACCTGAGGGGTACAAAAATAAATAAATAAAACCAGTGTTTGTAAGCTGTGAAATAACTTACTTTGCTTATTGAACTATAGACCTAAGCTATAAGCTTAGAATTAAGTTTTAGTCATTGTAACTAATTGCATATGGATTTAAGTATTATTCTTTTTGCTATTTTTTGGACCACTTCTTGGGTAAGGTCTTTTACAAGTAGATTTGCTAAGTTATTATTTGCTCTTATAAAACCATTATCAACCACCTCATCTTAGAGCAACTGTATTATATAATTGTTCACCAATGCAATATGTCTCAACTTACTATTGTAAGTTTTATCATACGTACTAAATAGTGTTGCTTCGCTGTCACAATGTAAATAAATAAGACGCACCGACTTAGGTCAAATGAGAATTTCAAGTAATAAAATTTTAAGTCAGTCTGCCTCTTTCCTTGCCGCAACCAAGTTAAGGAATTTAGATTCCATAGTAGAAATATATAATGTATGTTTGTTTTTTGGAAGCCCAATAAATAATAGATTCTCCAAGCATAAAAATCCAATTACTAATAGATATAGATTCCTCAGTGCCTGAAATTCAACTTGCATCACTATACCTTTCCAATATAGTGGGTTCACCACTAAAATTTAATCTATAAGTAATGGTCTTTTTCAAGTTTTTTAATATTTTATAAGTTGCATTCCAATGTATATATCATAAATTACTAGTGAACCTACTAAGTACACCAACAACATAAGAAATATCCAGTACAGTAAAATATATGACATACATCAAACTTCCAATCATTTTAGCATACTCAAGCTAAAGTACATATCTTTATTATTTTTACGTTATTTAATTCTAGGATCAAGAGAAGTTGAGACTACACAAGCATCAAAATAGTTAAACTGCTATAGTATCTTTTCAATATAATGTGATTAAAAAAGAAAAATATATTACCACATTGGATAATCTTGATGCTAAGAATAACATCGACATTGCTCATATATTTTATATCAAAATTAACAAATGAAAAATTTTTAGTTTCTTCAATAATATCAATGTCATTATCAAAAAGCATATCATCTATATAACAAATAATAACACCTCTATTTGTAGTAAATTTATTTTAAATATATTTGTCTTACTTATTTAGTTTAAAACTATTCGATAACACAATCTCGTTAACATTTTCATGTCATTGCTTAGGTGTCTGTTTTAAACAATACTCACAAACTTTCTTTTCTTGTCTTGACATTATGAATACTTCAGTTATTCCATTTAAATTTCTTCATCTAAATCTCTATTTAAAAATGCAATTTTTATATCCATTTGGTAAATTTCAAGATAATGGATAGAAGTTAGGGCAATTAGTAATCTCATGACTGAACTTCTAGCTACTTGGGCATATGTATTAAAAAATTTATATCTTCCTTTTGCCTAAATTCCTTAGCTACTAATTTAACATTAAATTTATCAATTAAGTCATCAGCTTTTAATTTCTTTTTAAAGATCCGTTTACAATTTAAAGGTTTAGATCATAATGATAAAATAAGTAACTTTCAAGTTCCATTTCTGAACATTGAATCAATTTTATCTTAGATCATTTCTTTTCAATATGATACATCTAGAGATTTCATAACCTCTTCATAAGTAGACAAGTCTCCTTCGGCATGAAAAACAAGCATATATTCCTCATTTATAGTCTCTAGATTCTTCTACTAGGTATAATTGAAAATCAGGCATAAAGTGATTATAATTATCTTTCTTAGATTTTTTACTTCTTCTTACATTTTCATTATAATTTTTTATAGGTTTATCTATAAATGTAAAATCATCATATATAGATTTATCTAATGGTTGAGAAGAAGAAACTTTGTTGTTATTACTAAGATTAGGAATAAATCTATAAGTGTTTTCATAAAAATAAACAACTTTGAATTCAATAATGGTAGTTTGTTTAATTAGACTGTTAGACTCTATCACCACAAATCTATAGGCTTTACTATTTATCGCATAATCTGAAAATATGCGTTTTATTCTTCTTTGTCCTAATTTAGGTCCTTTAGGATCAAACAATCTTACTAAAGTTCTATAATCCGAAACTTTTAGGTATTTAATATTAGGTACTTTATTTTTTCATAATTCATGAGTAGTTTTAGTTTTCTTATGTGGGACTGAAAGATGTAACAAGAAATTGATAAAGCTTCACTCCACTTATTTTGTTTTGTATTTATTGACGTTGAATTTACCATATCAATCAATGTTCTATTTTTTCGTTTTGCAGTTCTATTTTGTTGAGGTGTATAAAGGGTTGTTGGTAAATTATGCCAATATTTTTGTAAAAATGATTAAATTCACTTGATAAATATTTACTATAATTTTAGAGATTTAATGATTTTACCAAGTTGATTTTCAACTTCAACCTTATAATATTTGAATTTTTCGAAGGCTTCATCTTTAGTTCTCAATAGATAAACATATGCATATTATTAAACTTATTTATAAATATTATAAAATATCTTTTTCCATCTCTTGTTAGATTATTTTCAATATCATAGATATCAGAATAAATTAATCCCAATAATTCTAACTTCTTTCTACATTTTGAAATGAATTTTTAGTAATTTTAGTTTGAACACAAACTTTACATTTATGAAATGATTCATTAGAGGATACAAGAATTAATTCTAATTTCATCATAGTGTCTATACTTCTAAAATTTACATGTCCAGTCTATCATGTCATAAAGAAAAATAGTCAATAATGTAAGCAAAAAAAGTTAATCCATTATTGACATTCAGGCGAAACATGCCGTCCAGAACATAACCTTTCCCAACAAAGAGACCACCCTTGGTAATAACAATTTAATTTGACTTAAATACTAATTTAAAATCATATTTACTAAGAAGGTTGACTAAGATTAAGTTTTTACAGATTTTTGGCACATAAAATACATTAGTGAGGGTGAGTGATTTTCTAAATGTCAGCTTTAGAAAATAGTTTGATCATACGACTTTAGCAGTAAATGAATTACCCATAAATAGATGATTTTTATTATTACCAGATTCATAAATTTTAAATTGACTTCTATCTTTGTATACATGACTAGTAGCCGCAAAATTCAGCCACCAGGTCTGGTCATCGCTCACAGCGCAAATTTCAAAAATCATCGCAATAAAATTGTCGTTAAACACATGTGCCTTAGGACCTTTTTAAGTATTATTCTTCTTTTTGAGAAGCCTACTTTCTCCTTTCAAATGATTCATCTTTTTGTAATAATAGCAAAATCTCTTCCTCTTCTTGGTAATAATTTTATTGACATTTAAGTTTAATTTTCTAGAGAGCTGATTATTGCTAATTGTAACTTAATTTTGAGTTTCAATCACATGAGCTTTAGATTGAACTTGCTCGTATTTCTTCTCACTTAATCTAGAGTTTTTCTTGGTACAAAGATTGAGAGTAAGATTATCTACATTCATAAGACTTTTTGTTTTTTCAAATTCCTGCGTTAGGTAATTGAACTAGGTGATAATTTTGCAATAATAGTACCGATAATAACGGACTCATTTATCTTGTTGCCATCATACTCAAGTTGATTAATAGTATGCTGAATTTCATGGACTTGTTCAAGGATCGACTTATCGTCAGCCATAGTATACTTAAGGAAATCAATTACAATAAATTTTTTGATGCTTGCATCATATGTGTTGTGCTTGTGCTTAAGTGAGTCCCATATATTTTGTAGCCGTGTCCACCTTCTTTTATGCATTTAAAAGAGAGTTTGATAGGGATTCAACGATGTAGCCTTTATAGATGTAGTTTTTAATCTCCCAATTTATTCTTCTACATTGATGTTGCAGTGTCTCATCTGCATGTTCTTTAGGTTTTGCGGTGTTGAGGACATAAATAACTCCAATGAGGGTTAAGTATAGATGAAGTTGCTGTTGTCACCTATTAAAATTAGTTCAAATACAAGCGTCCAATCTTAGGACATTGGGCTTAACAAAGGAATGGTGGATTGATTGGCCATTTTAAGATAATGAAAGAAGATATTTCCTTAAGATTGTTTAGGCAAAGACTAGAAAAGAAAAAAAGAAAAAAACAAAGAGAGTGGGAAAATACGTAAATCAAATAATATGTTTCTCCCCAAGGCGTGTTACGGATGTCACTTTTCTTAATATAATATTTGGAACTTCATAGCTGTTTAGGATTATAGCAATTTGCCACTAGGATAAATGTAATACCTAGACCCAAGTAAGGCTTATATATATGCATTTGATATATAAATATAGATTATATATGATTTAGCTGAATTATGAATGATTTTCTTTGCAATTTGATGATTTATTGCAATTAAGGCAAATGATTATGAATGATGATTATTAAGCCGATATAGGTCAATATGATTAAAGAGGCCTAATGAAGATTAGGGAATATGAATATATTGAGGATAATTACCTCATATATTAGGGTTTAACTAATAGAGATTATATTGATAATTATGGATTTAAGGTGATAAACACTAGAAAATTCATAACTTGACGCCTATAAGGCGGATTGAGATGAAATTTGAAAGGGAAGCACATAATTTTGTGCCCAATTTTATTGTAAGGTTGGATTATGAAAATTTTGATAGTATTAGAGTGATAATTGATCATTTTTATCCAAAATCCAAAGATGATTTCAAATGATCATAACTTGAGATAGAAAAGTCGGATTGAGACGAAATTTGAAATGAACAGTTAAAATTATGAGATTAATGCTATGAAAGAATTGAATTAAGCTAAGTATTGTGGGACTATGCCTACAAGGAAAAAGTTTTGCACCTTTGACTTTGTGCACCATAAAATAACTTACATTTATGTTAAAGTTAAAGTAATTAACTATATAAATAATGACATAAATGAGGTGTTAAAAGGAGAAAATTATAAGTGAATCTTGTGATTTTCTCAAAATGACAAAATCCATGATAATATTAGGTGTTTCATGAGATGATTTAATGACTAATGGGCTAGCTCAAGGGAGGCACATGGAGGTGGCATCACATGGAGGATCAAAGGGTTATTTACTTGATTTTTTTATTTTTAGAAATGTAAAATATGCATTTAAATGACCTAGGTAACTAGGGTGAGTTATGGACGTGATATGAGTTAATTTTTGTGGCAAGAAAATGTCAGAAGGTCCATGACAAGTGGACATCTCCAAGTGGACGGCAAGGTGGAGGCTAGGAGAGGTGGACGTTCAAGTTGCTGTTTGAATTTTTTGTATTTTTTAAAAAATGATAAATGGACCCCTAAGTAAACTATTTGCTAATATAATTAAATGTCCATAAATTAAAATTGAATTTTGTGAAAAAATTACAAAAGGAGCAGTTACATGGGATGCCAATGTGTGGACAGCTAGGGGGCTAAATTTAGCCATGATTTGATGAATTTTACTTAAGATAATTACATGAATTTATTTGGTTATAAAAATGTTATGTCATCAAGGGATAAGGTAGAGATTAATTACCCTCATGACATGTGGCAAATCCACCAGTTGGTTAAAAAATCAAAAGTTGGAGCTTATCCTTGGAAATGTGCATAAGAGGAAAGGGGAAGGAAAATTCTCAAACTTGCTAAGTCTTGAGCACACCCAAGGGCACTACCAAACCAACAAGGGGAAAGGAAAACAGTAGAAGAAAAAGAGGAAGAAAAATTAAGAGAAAAAAAAGAGGAACCAAGCAACTCAAGTTGGATTCAAGTTAGGGTTGATTCAAGTAAGTGAAATTTATGTTTTGAATCACTTAAATTAAGTTTTTTTTCTCTCAATTCATGAGCCATGAATATGATTTATAAAGAAATCTTAATGGATGAGTTATGATGCTTTAATATAGGGATTAAATGATTTTTGAAAGATTTAAATGAGATCAAGAGTTTAAGAGAGTAAAAATGGAAGTTTAGGTTGAATTTTAAAATGAAAGTTAACTTGGAAAATCTCAAAACCCTAAACCAAGTTGCTGTATGATTTTAGCATGATTATTTGGATGTAATTCATATTTTTTGAATTATATATGATGATTTAAGCATTGGTTGATTATTTTAACAAATATGAAACCCTAAGTTTCAAGAAATGACCCGATTTTCCATTTTTGGGTTAAAAATGATACAAAGAAGCACTTAAATGGTTTATGAATGAATTTTAGGTTAAATTATCCTAAATTAAGGACCCTTTAGATGGCCTAAGTGGGCTAGATTAGTTTTCCTTAAATATAATTTTTGTAGGGTATGTATATGGGACATCCAAACGAGGGTCAAAACGGGTGCTTTCTATATGATTTTTGTTGCTGATTGTAATGAAATGATTTATGGATATTATGGAGGGTAAAATACCTCATATTTAAGGTGCTTTAAGTGTCCAAAAGGTTTTGAAAAGATTAGCCCTAAATTTGATTTTATGGACATATGTTTGGATACGTCAAAATAGGTCAAATGGATACCTAATATGTGTAAAGATATTGTTGTTATGGAAGTAAACGAATTATAAATTTTAAATATGTAATAATACCCTAAACTTGGGTTAAGAAAAATATGATTATTTGTTGGAATTTATAGATTAGAAATTTATTTTGATTTAAGTATCAAAAGAGGCGTTGAAAGGATAAAAAACGGGTCATAACATATCTGTTTTGGAACCCAATAATGATTGGATTAAAATTCTAAAATTAAACCCTAAATTATATATTAATTAAGGTTTTTAATCATGCTTAAATAAGAAATAAGTTGTTGTGTTGAAAGATTTTAAGAAACACATAAATTATGTGCTGTAAGTTGAGTATATGTGAAAGGTTAAGCATGGACAAGTGATGAATATTTATGTGAATTCCTAAAATGCATGAAAATGTAAGGAAATACATGATTAAGGTACTATTTTGGTAATTAATTATAATATCAAAATTTGAAATTAATATATGATGCCTAAGTTATTAACGAAGTGCTTAAAATGAGCATCGGCGTATGAAAAGTGAAAAATATGTTAAAAATAATAAATGGAGGTAATAAACCTCCAAATAATAATTTAATGAATGATTATTATATGTATGAAAGTTTACCCAACATAAGGGTATTAAAAATGAAAGGAATGAATGTATAATATGATGTATAGGCTATATGATATATATGAACATCCGATTTGAAAGACAAGAGGGTTAAGGTAGTATAATGTAAATCCAAATGGATTTACATAGGCTGAAAAATCCTAAGGGATGCAAACATTTGAAGTTGATGCATACAAACTTATTTTCATTTATCTAGGCAAAGGTAAGAAAAAGAATGGAAGAAAGAGATTAAGGCTATGTCAGGTAAGCAAGCAAAATTTCCAAAATATTATTTTTTTCTATGTGTTGACATGATTGAAAATGTTTATAATGATGTTTTGACGAGTGGGCAAGCAAAAGTTTTGAAAAGGATGACTTTAATGAAAAATCTCAAGGTTTCTTTATGGGAAACAAACAACACTTTTGAAGATAATTATTTTATCACAAGTGTTGCCAAAGATTGGGAATATTTTACGCTAATGGATTTCGAAATTTGTTTATGAGTAAGCAAGTTCTTCATGATGATATATTTTCAAAGGATTTCATGCTTTATGCCGATAGTTTTAAGAATTTACTTACAAACAAATAAGTTTTTTATAATGTTCTTATGAAAATAATTTTATAAGAAAAAGGGAATTTCGCCCTTTTTCACAAAGCATTATTTGTAAATACGTTTTGAGTTTACTTTTGTGATATTTTGTGATAAACAACTATGTTTATGAAAGAAAAAGAAAAAGATATTTGATTTATGAGAAAAGATTAATTTTTCTATGCCGTGACACTTGAATATAAACGATGATTTGAACATAGTCCATATGCTTTGAAATGATGTTAGAAAAGTTTTGATTTCCTTAAAGAGGCAAATATTTTGAAAATGCTTAGAAAATGTTTACGTGGATGTTTTTAAAGAAAATTAAGGATGGCCAACTCGATAAATTGATTCAATAAAATGACTTAATTTCGAGTTGCTAAAAAAACATACAAAAGGCTTTGTAAGACCCCTTCTATGTAAAATGACAAGAAGGATGTGTGAACAAGAATATAATATTGAATGAAAATTCTTGAAAATTGTGAAATATGTTGTTTATTTTTGAAAATTTAAAAGCTTTGAAGTTTTTTTATCATGATAATTTTAAGGTTTATTTTAAGAACTATTTTTTTAGAAAAGATTGTTTTCTCAAACATCTCAAACGTTTATCAAAATGTTTTACTCAAAATATTTCTAAAAGTATTTAAGGGAGGTCATTCGAAAACTAGATTTCAAACGATAATTTATTTAAAGTGGTGCGCTCGCTTTACAAGTTGACACGGACTGCGATCTGTGATGTTCTTTTTCAAAATGATTTAAAAAGACACCGACCTCAGTCTGTGATGTTTTTGAAGAATGGATGTGGATTGCGGTTTGTGATCTCACTTTTTGAAGATAGTTTAAAAGGACACAGGCTGTGGTCCGTGATACTTTAAATCACACGGACTGCAGTTTGTGAGGATGATGTAGGGTGCACCAATACAAGGAATAGGCCAGTTGTAGAGAATGGTCGAAGATGGACCGGAGCCTACTCTACATATAGTCAAGTCACTAAGGGATGATAGGAGGCCAGCGGCGCCCTCCCTGAGATGAGAGAAGATGAAGGAACAATCGCTTGGCTAGCATGCTGTTAATGATAGATTATTTTTCAAAAAGTAGAATGATCACTTGCTAAGTGTTACTATTGGATGAGGAGAAATGTATTTGCATATGTTTTGCTTTTGAAAAGCTCAAAGATTGAGACATAAAATATTTTTACGAAAAGTTATCCTAAATAGGATTTTATGAGCCATTATAAACATGATACCCTAAAAGCGGGGTGTTTTATCTAAAAAATGTAAATGTTAAAGATAAGATGAAATGTTTTCTACGCAAATGCTTTTGTGAAAATGGTTTATGTGTTTTATACCTTGTTTCTCATAAACAAGATCCAAGATGGGAATTATGAAAAGGATTTATGTCAAATTTATTTTTGGACATAAGAATGTCCATTGCCAAAGAGTTTAAATGAAAAGTGTTTTTGGACATGAGAATGTCCTCTGCTAAAGATTTTATGAGAAAAGTGTTTTAAGACATATGAATGTTTGTTTTCAAAAAGAGTTTATGTGGAAAAATATTTTAGGACATATAAATGTCTATTGCCAAAGAAAGTTATATCAAAAATGTTTTAGGACATCAGATGTCCTTTGACTAAAGGAATTTATGATGAAAAATATTTTGGATATAAAAAGTCCATTGGCAAAAGAAGGTTTTTTACAAATATTTTGGCACATTATAAATATTCACACAAGACCAAAGAAAATTACTTAAAGAAGGTAAAACACATTGTTTTATCTTAATAAGCTCAGATGCGGCTTGTAAATGATTTTAAGAATGAATGTTTATGAAAATATTTTAGAACATAGAATTGTCCTCATGATCAAAAGATTTTAGGACATATAAATGTCCTCAAGTAAAAAGGTACTTAAGATGTTTAATATTTTCAAGAAAGTTTTGTCCTAAAAGATAAAATGTTTGATTATTGAGTTGTCACACATGTTTTGTTTTTCCAAACCTTCGACGGGTATCGGGAAACTTAGGAGGTTGCGAACCTAAGCAATGAAGGAAAGGAACGTGATGGTAGCCATGTGGGTTATAATAACTAGCCATGATTGGGATAATATGGTTTAAAGTTCTAAAGTATGTTGATGTATATGTGAGCTTATTTAGAATTTTAAGTTTTATGTGAACCAATGATTGATTGTATGCATGAAGTGAATATGCCATGATCAGGTCAAAAAAAACCTTTGATATAGAAGAGTAAGATGAGATGCTATGAATGATATATGCAATTTATTGCAAGTGTATCGTCACTTGTAAGATGAATGGTGTGAAATGCAAAGATATGAAATGATGATGGAAAAAAATTGAACGAGATCCAATTAAGAACCCGTCGCGTGATCAGGGTAACAATCCTAATTGACATTTATCAATCGATAAGATCTTAGAGTAAGGATGTGATGTCTCGGATTGATGCACTCTAATAAAGGAGAATAAACCCAATTTAGAATGGAAAATAGCCTCCCTTATAGATGTCAAACACTTGATGACTAAAATAGGTTTGAATGGAAAACAATTCAAGAAAGTTGTGACTAATTTCTAATTTAAGAGCTAGAATAGAGATGTCTATTAGAGGTTGGCTATGTCTAGATCAAAACATATTAGAGGAAGAGACGAGCAAGAGAGCTACTAATTGTCAAATGAATCCCTTTTTATAGCATCTAAATCTCCCAACAAATGCCCGCTACTCTCGCTCATTTTACATGGAAATCCATGTAGTGTTCAAATGATCTAGACAAATGAGTATAAATGAATAGCATGCCAAAAATCAAAATTAGGTGAGAGAGAATGGATCCCAAGACTTTGCTTTGATAAGTTCTGATGTTACCATCATGCTATTATTAGGTTTGTGTACATAATAGATATAATATATTATATATTTTAATCTTGAAAATTTTCAACAATGTTTGGTTTTGATTTATAATATGAGTCGAGATGAGATGTATGAGAAATAATTTTATTAGTCCGGGCTAAACAAATATCTCACTTAGTCTACCTCAAAAAACCCATTTATAATGTTTTTTAATAATTTTTCTTCATACTCTTTTTAATTTATGTATGTTTAACATATAAATCAAGATTTACCATTTGGTATATATTTTTTTTGAGATTTTCAAATATATAAGTATTTTAAATACATATATACACAGATATTTAAAAATTTCAAATAAACACATGCACATATCTAAAAATGCTAAAAAATTTTGTTTATATGTTAAATACGTTTACATAAATGAACGTACGAAGAAAAAACAAAAAAAGTATTTTAAAAAAATTTCGAGGTGAGTTAAATAAGTCATTTGCTTAGCTTAATCTAATAGGATCATTCCAAGAAATGCAATACTGTAAGATTGATTAAAAAAAAAAGTTCATCTGCAGTGCTCAAACTCAACCATATTAACAAAGAAAATAGAAACTGGAAATAGCTCATTGTGCGCACAAAGGTAGCCCAGCAACTTTCTTTCTTTCTTTTTTGGAGTCATTCTAGCGGTTCGGTCGATCCTTGCGGTCTCCCGATTCTTAATGCTTTTACTTTTTATCCAAAAAAATTGCAAAACCGTTCCCAAACCGAACCCCCATTTCAAGAGCCGACGGTTGGGCCGGGCGGTTCCGTCTTGTTGGGGTTACCTCAGCAAAGCAAGGCCGACTTCGATGACCCCATTTCACATTTTGACCATCCTCGAACTATAATGTTGGTGCTGCAGAGGAGTAGACAATGAAAGCAAAACGGGACCGGATTTGGCTCGAAAGCAGCGGTTGAATCCATATATGAACTACCAACGCGGTCCCCTAATAGAAGGCTTGTGGCGTTTGTTGCTCTTTCCTTATAATGTAGTCTCCGACTCAAAAGAGATTCCCACCAAAACCCACTTTTCCATCCGATCCATGATTGTTTATTTCATCTCCCAGACCATCATTTACCAATCGCCATATCATCTCCACCCCAGCTACTTTATATTACGCACATGCCACAGCTCATTCTAGACAATCTGCAGGAGACAAATTCAAAGATCAAGGTTAGAATTTAGATGGCGGCGATCAGTCTTCGTTGTCCTTTCTAAATACCACTGACCTGATTGATTTCTCTAGCATTTAAATGCCATCTAACTCACCACCATGCATGAAACTTTTCTAAATTATTTTCAAAGCTAAGACTGACATATTTTAATAATTGTATATCTGTGTGCGTTCTTCTTTATTAAGTTGCACCAAAGTCCAAAGGTGACACATATTGAATGGTGTATTTCCAAGGTCATTTAAAAAATATATATATATATAGTAACCGTGACTGGAATTGAAATGCTTCATCCATAAGAAACCCGACTGTACGTTCTAGTGCAGTTGAAATGGCCACTCACGGACAAAAGCTGGTGGGCCCTGGAGTAAATTCCGAAGCTCTCAGGATTTGAAAGTGCAGGAAAAGAGATGGGTCTGTGATAATAAACAATGCAGTTGGTTTGGTTTGGTCCCAAACAGCAAAAATGCAGATGATAATCCACGAAAGGGAAACGTGATTGGTGGCCCACCCACAGACCCTCCACAATCCCATGCAGGCCATGAGTGGGAGTACTGGATGGAGTTGATACTGACAGATATTCGCATAACGAATCATGAAGGATAGCTTCGCTTTGTTGAGGGGGGGAATATTACTCTGGCTGAACCTCCATACACTTGTGCCATCTCAATAATGAAAAATGGCAGCGGAGGTAGACGCAGTGGACCACTAAAAAAAACACTACCCCCTGGAAGAAGAAAAAGAATTAAGGTTCACGTGGGGAAAGAAAGAAAGAAAGTTACAAATGACATGGAGCCGCATTTCTTAGAAATTGGTGGACGGATCCGAGACTCGTATCATTCCAAGAAATCATAATAGTCAGGCTCTGGCATAAATGGGTAAGACGAGAAAGCTGAGCTAAGCCAGCTCAGCTGCTTTGTCTGTACTCAGTATTTATCCAATCCTGCGGCTGCTTTGTAATTTGTATAATACGGAAATGCCTAGTCACCG
>JAXCLR010000092.1:45081586-45121184 GCA_035584095.1 Annona squamosa
CACTTTCTTATTTTACTTTTTTTTTTTTTTTTTTTTTTTTTATAAAAAAAACCAGCAAAAGTCATGCAAGAAAAAGGCACAGGACCGCTGCCATGGAATCGGTTCCCTAGAAATATGAAATTTCTAAGAAGAATTGGTAGCTCTCCTGCTTAACTTTATTATTATTTTTTTAAGTTTATATATATACATATTAAGTCATCTAATATTATAAATCAATATATGCAAACTCTCATAATATAGAGGAACTAAATAATACTCTCATTACTAGAGGAACAAAACTAATACCAACTACCGTTTGGAAGACTTGAAACTGTATCTCATCCTTGGGCGGAGAAGGCCGTTAGCACTGAAACACAACCTCATTAGCACTCTTAGCGCTTGACCATTTGATGGACTTTATTTCCATGTGATAAATGGACTTTGTCCATTTTGGCACCATCTTGATGATGATGTTAAATCTACTCTACGCATTGCATTTAACATTATTTATTTGGCTAGGAGAACATCTTTCTTCTAAATCAAAGATACGCATGACCATATTTACTTTAAAATTATAAAAAATACTTATATCTATTCAAATATGCATTAGAATGTAATAATAAAATATAGACTTATTTATTCAGATTAGAATGATGTTTTAATTAGTTTAGATTTGAAAATACAATTTTAAAACTGATATTTAAGTGATACCATTTTATGACGTTCATTTTGCACACTTTGTTAAATCGAGGCCTGAACCTTTTTTATTTCGATAAAACTTCATCTCATAGCCAAACAAATGATTTTTTTAATGAAGGTGCCAAATAAATGATTTTAAATGCAAGACACCATTATTAAAGTCAGTAAAATGGCCAAGGTTGCACGAAAAGACTTCACCAAACCAAGACCATTTTTATAAAAATCCAGCCCGTGGATCGTATTTGAATTGTCATAAATCAGTTGAAAGTAAATTGTTTGGTAGACAAAATGTTTTTTTTTAGGTGATTTATTTACTTGATAGCTATTGTATTTATTTTTCTCGTGTGCTGAAATGTAATCAGCAGCTGATTTTCTCTTTCAGGGCTTTTGGATTGCAGCTCTAAGTTATGAGGGCAATAAGAAATTAAGAACATGAGGAAAACAGCAACAAACAGGCCTCTTTTGATGTCAAGACCAACAAAACATCACTGCTCATGCCATTGGACGTCATCTGAGAGAAGCAGAGTTTGAAATTTGGCCCGTATTGCATTCATGAGCCGTCATGAAATGAAAAAGTGTCATGTTACCAACCCTCACATGATTCATAAAAACGAATCGTACCATTCCTCAAACTATTCCAGGAATTCCAGACTATATATATACATGCAGATCTGCTTTCAATGAAGAATAAGACCTTTCGCAGCAGCTCCTTCAACTGCTTCCTATGAAGAATTAGACCTTCTCCAGCAGCTCCTGGAACACAGAAAGTGGGTTGGTATCATTTTTGTGTCGATGGTCTGGTTTATGTATGCAAATTGATAAACATGCCCCTGGAACCCAGCATGTAAAAGCGAGATGATCATTTCCCTAGGCCGACCACAAATGGGCCGAATCTGGGGATTACGATCATGTTTTTGAACTTGCAAAAATGGGCTATTACTCATTTCCTCTTTTGCAATGTGGCAAAATGAAAAAGCTGATTTAGTGAAAAGGATTTGAACTTTATTTCTAAACAGATGAAAGTTCATGGCCTCTGAAAAGTTCCAAATTATCTATGCATCTTGGCTGGCGGGAAAACCTCTAGCCGTCCTCCCAACAGACCTATTTGCTTGTGAAAAATTCAAGGGTTTTTTGCAAATATTACGACATTGTTTGATCGTAACTGCAAACATGCCCTTATAGTTTTGAAAATGGCATATTACCACCCTCTATTTCACAGCTATTGGAAGAAAACCCATGACATTCAGTTTCATTACAAAATCATCAAATAAATTTTCAAAATTCCAAAATTCTTCTTATCTTCTTCCCCAAGCAAAAAAAAAGTAGCTGCAAACGTGCATCCGCTGTAGCTCGCATAGTTTGTTTACAGGTGGATGGTGATATCTTACACATCTTCATCTTTCGGTTTCACAATCTGACTCCTAAGACTATAAGCTATATTCTATCAATGATGGATGGTGAGTGCAAGCAGACTTCTTGATTAATGGTCTGCCAGGCCACACTAAACATGATTATCCAAATTGAAATTTGAAGGACTCAAGTTCTGCATCTCTCAGATCGATGTGTCCAGAGTTTTTGGCAAAAAGAAGCATTTCATCAATTATTGTTCTAATAATTGGATAATTCAAAGATTGATTGATGCACAATCAAGGTCCATTGAACAAAAAGAACATCCCGGCAAAAAATCCACTGAAATATATTACCATACATACATACACACACACACAGGTGCAACTTGGGCCGGGCTGAGCCTGAACTCAATTTTAAACGATGTTGGAATTAGCTTTTTTGTAACCCGAGCTCGAAGAACCCGAGACACCCGATTTATAAAATGATAGGATTAGAGTTCAAGTGAACCTGAGCCTGATTTTCCATTTTATATTTATAATAAAATAAATTATATACATACTATTTCAACAATATTTCCTTATATTTTTTGTATTTTATGTTATTATATCTATTTGGCATATGGTACTTTTATTATAAATAAAGTATATTATTTTCATTTATATTTATGTTTTATTTCTATCATTTATTTTTACATCTATTAATTTTCTTCCTTTATTTTGTTTTTTATGTTAAATTTCTTTAGAAATATTCTTTATATTACTATTTTTTAAAAAATATGTAGTTTGATTATATACTATTATATTTACTTACATAATTTGTTATTATTATTTATTCATATGAAATTATAAACTTATTATTTTTAAATAAAATGTAAATTCAACAACATAAATTTCAACCCGAAACTTAACTTGAACTTGATTTTTCAAAATAGGGTTAGAATTTAGGTTTTACAAATAAAGTTAGGGTTAGAGTTGATATTTTATAAATAGGGTTAGCGTTAACTCGAGTTTCATGCGCCCGAGTCGCACCCCTACATATAAATTGAAAGAAGTAAAATATAGAACAAAAAATAAACAAAATAAATGTTTTAAGCCATTAATATAAATTGTTTTTGGCATCTATAACCGATAGATGGAAACTTACTTCGGAATAAGACATTGATAGTTTAGAATGTACCGAAAAAAAAAATTAATGATCTGGGATGTATCCTCAACAACATAGGTGTACTTGAAATTTTTGGCAAACAATGTGGGATTAATATGCCATTTTTAAAACTAAGGTATCACATTTGCAATTATGGTCAACCAATGCAGGTATATTTGCAAAAAAATCCAAATTTTAAACCATATGGAAAGCTGCATGATGGATTCAACGATTGACCAATATTCATGATGAAAATATTCGACTAATTTCCTAAGCAAACCCCAAGATAGTTTGCATTTTTCATTTATAATTGTAATCTCTAGATAGAAAACTTAAAAAGGGTTCTTTGCAAATATACTCACATTGTTTAATCATCACTACTACAATCAAATTCACTCTCATAGTCCTCAAAATGACAAATCCACACCCCAACCTCCTCCTCCACCCCACCCATACAAAAAAACAACAAAATCATTGATATGTAATTCCCAAATGAAAGCCAGGAAAATATTTTGAAAATACCAGAATTGCCCTCATTTTCTTTCCTAACAAAGACCATGGCCACATCCACCTTCACAATTCAAATGACTCTTCCTGACAGGTCAACATAATGTGTGAATCGTTGCCTTATTGATCTCCTTATGTTTGAGGCATAATTTGTGTGAAAAACTCCTGAGTCATGTGGAAGGGCTTTGGAATTTGAGCAATTCGTCGTTATGATTTTGGATGGATGATGCTTGGTATGAGTGGACCTTCAGAAGTGTATATTCAACATTGTCGATCAATGATAGAATTGGCCCATAAGCCATAAAATTCAGCAGCTAGACTCTGAAATTGGGCAGTGACGATTTGATAGGGTGTCGACCAAAGAGTGGTTAGAATGATAAGAGGAAGCTATCGGAGTCAGGTTGGCTGATGGACCATTAAGGAACCGAGCAAATAGCAATAGTGAAGGAAGATGAAGATGTGGTTTTTCCTTAGATGTGTTTAGGATCATCTCATTGGATGACATTTTCCAATCTCAAGTAAACCTTTTCCATTTCGATATTTCTTTTTATCGTTTCTCATATAAATCTCTCATTTCCCAATACATAATAACCCTAGATTTTTTTTTCCATTGTCATTACTATTTTTCCCATTCCTAATATAATTTCTTAGTTTCCAATACACAATCACCTCTTCTCTTCCACAACTCATTCCATTGAATGATTCACAACAGTTAGGGAAGAAGAGGGCAATTTTTTTTAGGGGTTACAATCAAGTGCACCCAGGTGTAAATGCCTTTTTTTAATTTTTTTTTTGAATTTTTTTTACATAACTGTTAATCTAAGTATATTTAACATGTAAATCAATTTTTATTATTTTTGGAAATTTTTAGATTTTTAAAAATCAGTGGCATTTTAGTAATTTTAAATTACAAAAAATGCCACTAACTTAAAAATCCAAAAAAATCTAAAAATAGTAAAAAATAGTATAAAAAAATGATACACATGTTAAATGCATTTAGATTAACAGTTTTATGAGAAAAGTTTCACAAAATTTTTTTAAAAATAGATTAAATATACCCAAGTATACTGAAGCTAAGTGCATCTGAGTATGTTAAATAATAACCCTTTTGTGGTAATTTTGTTACGGAGGTGAATGTCATGGGTATGCTTGCAAGTAGTTGCGAAGAATAGCGGTAAATTGCCATTTTCGAACTCTTGGAGAATATTTGCAATTATAATCAAACAAAATGAGCATATTTGCCAAAAGACCCTATTAGCAATGAAAAGATTTTGTAGCTCTAAAAGTTCACACATGGGATTGGTTTGTTAGTGTCGCATCATGCATGTAAAAGGATGTAACCAGGGCATAAGGCTTCAATGGTGTTGTATCATGCATAAAAATATGAGGGCACCACCTTCAGTGCGTATGTAATCTGGTTGTACCTTCTCTTGTTTGTAGATGGCATCAATCTTTTTGATATATTCGTCTGTCAATTTCTGCATTTAGACAGTGAGGTATCAGTAATAGAGCACTGGGCTTTTAGAAAGAGCATATATGCTGAGGAAAGTCTCTTAGCATTTACTCAGAACTCCCGATTAGGATTCTGAAATTTCTCTTATTTAGGCAGAAAGGATGCATGTTATTCAGAGTACCATGCTCAAAAAATCCTGCCCAAACTGAAGTTGCCCATATGGTGGTTAAGTATCGAGTTCAATCATAGACCCACATTTAAGTGCTTGACCAAGTGACAGCAGAATGGATATTTATCTGTTGCCTGGTAATTACCGCATCTAGCGGCAATTTGGGTCTAATTCATAAATGGAGATCCAAACATCATGATCAACAGCAGAACATACAACATATGAATTGAACCCTCTACTTGTAATCCTAGAATTTGAATACATATTTGAGATTTTAGATTGAATTCAGGGTAATTGGAAAGATAAAAGGTTCACAGTGTGTTTAAAGTGTAAATAATGATATGAATTGATGGATAAATATTTATAAAAGATATGATAATAAGGAAATTGAAAATAGTATAAGATTTATGATTGCATGGCATTATGGATAACTCATGATATGAACAGAGTCTATATCAAATAGGTAAAGAGTGTACAGGAAATTCAATAGAATCAGATACGTTTAAAGGAATGGGTGGCAATTTATGTTTTGGGATTTGATGGGATGATCGAATGGTTGATGAAAATTTGATAGAATTATGGTTGAGTGTTGAGTGTTGACACATTTTGAATGGTCAGAATGAATTCTATGGCTGAGACTTGTGAGGAGAAATGAACATTATGGTTAAGGGAAACCTATGGAAGAGCAATATGGTGTTACTTTCAAGGGCACGCATGATGAACACATGACACTTTTGATAGGCAAATTATAAATGGATGTAAAGATATTGAAGTAAAAAATTCAATCCAACAAAAGGTCCATCAAGTCAAATTTTCTAAAAATGTCATGGTTAAGAGATTAAAATTAAGCCAAGCTAGAATTATTAGAAGTTTAAAAGCATCAACACTTTTAAGACAAATTTAAATAGTAGATGATATTTCTAAAAGACATTACATATGGTTGGAAGAACCTTAAAACTTACAATCCAAGGCATAAACAGTTAATTAGTTAGAGTTTTCTAGAGGAAGCTATGGTTAAAACAATGCAGGTATATTAAAACTTTAGAGAAAAAATATTGTGAGAAAAGTTGTGAAAATTGAGTTAATTATGGTAAAAAAATAGGATAAATAAAGCAGTAGAACATGTAGTGAAGATTGTTTGTTGCATAAAAAATGTAAAAGAGACTAGAAAAGTGGTTGTTTTTGGGGTTCGTTGGGGTTGTTGGTGAAGTAGAAAGTGGCTGCTAGCAGAGGCATTTCATAATGGAAAGAGGGGTTATGCAGCTAGCAGAGGGATACACCTAGAGAAAAAAAGGTGTAGAATCCACAAGAAAGTGGTGGAGAGAGGTATAAAAGAAGAGAAAAAGATATCCACAGTGAAAGAAGTAAGCAATATTGTGTTTTGTTGATGAATACAATGAATAATCAGTTGAATACGTTGATTGAACTATAAATAATCTAACTCATGTTTTGCTGAGACCTGTTATAATAGTTTTCATGAATGTTGTGGATGAACAAATAGATAGACGCTATGAATGATGCAAATCTTTATTTAGTTTCTTAAGAATTTTCTCAGAAAGATAATATCAACTTGATTGAGTTGCTTGGATTAATTTATTCAGCTCAACAAAATATGCATGGTTTGGTGATCATTTTTATAAAAATTTACCAGAATTGTGAAAGTCTTTGAAAATATGATATTTGGGGTGTGTTTGGGAAGTGGTAAAACTTTTGATGAAAAGCTTTTTATGTAAAAGTCGTTAAATTAGTAGAAAATGATGTGCTATTGTAGGGGTAATGATGAGGAGTAAAGAGAATAAATTTAAAATAAATAGGTTAGTTGTATTGATAGTAGTGTAGAAATGATTGAAAAGTAGGGTTGTTGTATAGAAAGATATGTAAAAAATAATTTAAAAAAGAGTTATGGAGAGTGAAAAGTTTTAACTCGACAACTTCTGCAAATTGCCAAACACACCCTTGAAAGAAAATACTCATAGAATTTGATGTTTATGGTATTTCTGTGGATGTGCTTAACAAATGCCATAAGCATTATCGCAGGATAGGAAGAGAGATTTGGTTAACTTAAAGAGGAGATCACAACGCGTGAATTCAGGAAAAGACATTGGATCATCTAGGGAAGATTCACAAATAAGTCATCTTAGAGCAGAACAGTGGATGGATGTGCTGCATAATATGTACTTCATGACATGATAAAACTCAAGAGTTGGGTCAAAAAGGATAGACTTATATCATTTGAGTCACTCCAGGAGGGCTGAAGAATGAGTTGTCTCAAAGTAAATGATGGTGCAATGTCCATGCATGAACGATGAATGAAATGTTCTAGATGAATGATGTTTGATAAGTTTTGTCACGGTTAGTGGTAATGGTTTTTGATGGAAGTTGGGGTCTTTATGAGGAACAATTTTTCATTTTAGAACTAATAATGCTTTGTGCCTGTGAAATTTGTTCTTGACAATGAATTTCACAGTAGTGCTATACTTACTGTCTGATTACATCACTGCTCTGTTTTCCAAATCCCAGTGGTAAAGGATGCAATAGGCAGTGCCACAGTTGTGTAGAAGACATAGGAAAAATTGGGCGGTTCTGGTTCGTTGCAGTTAACCACAGGAGAGAAACACAGGTGGTCATGTATTTTTGCCATTCAATCGTGTGGGGGGTAACTGGAAACTGTTGGATTGAAGGGGGCGTTTAGACAAATAACCATGCACATTGGGTTTAAAAATCGAATAAGTTTGCAATCCAACCCTAAGAAGCCTCCCATTGCCATTGCTATTCGCTAATACTATTAGCTACATGCTGTTTCTGCCCACCCCATCCCCATCCATTCCAACCTCAACCTCTTTTATCTTCTTCTGTTTGTATTTTGCAATCCTCAAAAAGCATAATAACACAAGTGTCATCTGAACCACCTGTAGTATTGATTATGAATTATGACATCCAAAATCATCAATCAATCAATCATTTTGCTTTCTGACTAAATTCCGATTTCAATTATAAATTATATAAATCCCCGTCATTAACGTTATCTATTAAGACTCACATCATTTCTCTCCATTTCTCCCGTTAAACGTAGACCATATTATGGCTGAACTGCTGCTGGTGGCATTTGAGAAGATGGAGAGAGGCAGGAAGCATATGTGGAATCTATGGTAGGGGAATTGAAATTTGGAAGAGAGATGGAGGGTTAGAGAGGGGAAAGAGGGCTGTCAAGATCGAATGCAAAATCAGAACCCAAAATTGGGTTTCCAAAAATGACAGGATTGTAAATTTGTAATAGATGATCCTGAATGTTTTGCCTTGTGTACTTAAAATGGATTTTTCTTACCGCGAATACTGTGTGCTTTAGTTAAAGTGGGGTTGACGGCTGATGCATATGCTTACTACAATAAAATGCCGAAGATAGAATAAATAAGTTTTACTTCTTAATATACCTGCAAATCACTTGACAAGTCTTTGACATTGTCTTTTGAGAGCTTTTTCTCCTGCAAAGAAGTAAAGGGAACACCACTTGAGACAGAAGACTTCCAAGGAACAAATACAAGAAAAGAAATAGGACACAAAACCTTTTCAAGTTTCTCATAGGCTTTTAATCCTTCTCTTCTTATATTTCGAATAGCATTCTGGCAGCAAAAACAAGATGCATAATAAGAAAGCATTATTGGAATTGGAAGCCTAAGCACAACTCTACTGCTCAACATTTGAACTAAGAAAGCAATATAATTCAATACACAAATATGCGATTGCTCATCAAATTTTGAGCAAACAATTGCACAATTAACTAACCAGAGCACAACTCTCCTGTTCAACATTCTCATCAAGTGCAATGAATCCTCATGGTTTGGTTGTCATAATTAGAAAACGTTTCTCTATCCTGAGTTTTCTAGCAGGATCATGTGGCAACAAATTTATAGTAGAGAAGTGAATTGAAAACCTGGTGGGTCTTCATTTCTGAGCAATCACAACTTAAAAAGCAGGAAAATAACCTTAGATTCCCCAACGGTAGATATTTATTAGATAAACTCAAAATCATTTATGCTAGCAAATTTCCTTCCAATTTTCAGGATGTATATATATCATCTGACCCATTAGCCATCAAGATCGACTGGGGCATAATTTGATAGAACTATATTATATGACTCTGTGCATGTCCAAGTGATCCATAAAATCTTATAAAAGTTGACCAGTCTAGAGTTCGACAGATCAAATTGTGGCTGCCATCAGAATAGGGGTGTGGAGGGTAAGGGATGAGAGTAGCCACCAGTTTTTCCAAAAGGAAAAATTCTGGGTTGTAAATGCAAGAAGCCCTACATTATATTACTGTAGTATAGGTTTCTAACTTTGTTGAGATTTTGATGGAAATGCTGAGGGAGGGAGAGATAACACTTGAAAAGCCTATCAAACATAACATACCTTTCCTTCTTCAACTTGTTTAGCCATAATTTTTGGTAACTCCTGCATTTACAATAAGAGAAGTATGAAGGTGGGGAAACTAACACAAGTTCTCTAGGTAGACTCTAGAAACACTCAGCTTACACATCAAAAACTCAGAAAGGCCTTATACTCAAATTCTAGATTTAGTTTATTTAAATATTAATAGGCAATTTTACCATAGCTTCTATTAGAAAATAGCCTGATTCCTGGATCCCCATTCTATCATTCTTGAGTAATGCTTAATCTTTCCATAAAAAAAAAATCAAAAAATGCAATGCTTAATGTTTATCAGAGCTTCAAAAGTTCATACACTATTGACAATACAGAAAAATGTTTTGAAAAATTTCTTACAGAAGAATAAAATAACTAAACACGCTAGGATTTAAGTATAAGCCATGACAAAGGAAGTTTATGCGCAGTTCAAGCTAACAATGGAGTGCACACTTGTAACATAAGGCTCTACAACCTAAGTGCTGAATTACGCAATAAAAAAAAAGTTCTTAATAAATGTTAGTCAAAAAAGTTGTTGGCTTCAACAGACACATAGCCTCTCTGAGGCACTAAAATTTCACATGCATGGAAATGATGAAATGCGATAACATTAAAGGAAAGAATAGTAGCTGTTTGACTGAGGTTAGACTCATATGACCATAATGCAGAAATAGAATGTGAATGAATACAAACCTTCCTCCTTTTACTTGTCAACGGTGGGATAGTCAACTTAATCACTTCTCCGTCATTGTTTGGAGTGAAATCAAGATAAGATTTAACGATGGCCTTCTCAATAGCTTTTAGCCTGAGGCATCAAAAAGGATCAAAGACACTTACAGCCTTCAAATCCCCAAACATTAAAAGAAATGAATGTGAGTTTCACCTTGATTTTTCGAATGGTTGGACAATGATGGAACTTCCATCAAGGGCACTAACTTCTGCAATGCTTTTTAAATGCATTGGACTTCCATTGTATTCAATCTAGACATGAATTAAGAGAAGCTATTTCAGTAATTGCAACCAAAGCTGAAGCTGGTGATAATATCATCATCATCATCATCATCATAAACTGTTTTCCACTTATGTGGGGTCAACTGCATGGATCCCATTGCGCAATTCTTAATATCTAACTTTTCATATTATGTTTAATTGCTCCTGTCCACATTTCTTTAGGTTTTCCTCCCATTCTTCTACTGCCTTCTTCTTCTTCTTGTTTTTTTTTTAATTTATTTATTAAACTCAACTCTCCTATTAAGTACCATTTCGGGCCTTTGTCTAACATGCCTAAACCAACTTAGTCTACTTTCCCACATTTTATTACATATTGACTTCACCTTTAGATTATCTCAAATTACTTCATTTCTAATTTTATCTTTTTTTTGTTTTTGTTTTATCACTTATCCACCTAAACATTCTCATTTCTACAATGCTTATTTTATGTATATGTTGCTCGTTAATTACCCAACATTATGATTTATATAGCACAGCAGTTTAATTGTTTTCTTATAATTAAAATTGAAACTCGACAGTCGTAAAATTATTGAACATCCTACTTGGATTCTATTCATCATTTTTTTTTTGCTTTCTTCACTTTCTCAAAATTTTGATCTTAGGTACCGAAAGTGATCAATACTTAGTATTGCTTGAACTGAAGTCTTAATTAATACCTCATCCTAGGTGCTTATTGTTATTGCATTTCATATATTCAAATTTTGCTCAACTAATTCTAATACCAGTATATTCTACAACGTCTTTATATTTGCTTAGTTTTAAGTTTACTTATCTTATTTCATCTACTAGGATTATATCATTTGTAAATAACATGCACCAAGGCATTTCTTCTTTTAAATGTCTGGTAAGTTCATCAATAACTAAAGTAAGAAAGGTAGAGTTTGAGGCTGAGCTTTGATGCAAAGCTATTTCAATTAGAAAATCACTTGTATCTTCACTCATGATTCTCACATATGTTATACGCTTCTTATACGTATTTCTAAGAACATCAACATATCTATTGGAATTTTTTTTTATTTTCTAGCGCTTTCCATATCATTTTTTAGGACTATTATATTTTTTCTAAATTAATAAAAATCATGTGGATGTTCTTTTTCGTCTTGCTACACTTCTTGAATAATTATCTAAGAGTCTATTTGGTAAGAGAAAAAAAACTTTCTCACTTCTTCCTATACACCTCTTGATGTGATTTGATATATAAACTACTAAGAATGTAAATAGGTTGATTTCAACTTAAACACGACTGACACAAACTGATTTATAATAGGGTTGGGTTAGGCATTTTTAAAAAATATAACTTATACAATCCAAGTTGAACCAACCCGATCTCGAATCAGTTATGGGATTGGTCAACCCAATACGATGTTGGACGTTAATATAATATATATTATAAAAAAATCAAACAAGATCAACCACATGGAATCACCATAAGGTGACACACGAAATCATATGCTAAACTGGCATAAGCTAAGACAACATTGCTTTGAAATATTATTACTTAGCAATTGAGTTGCTATATAACTCATGAATTGGAAGGTTCATGGAAAAAAGGATTATTTTTTCATTCTTTGATATAAATTTTATATTTTAAGATTAAATGGGTCTTTCAAGTAATACAAAATTCTTGAATCAAATTTGTATCCAGGATGAGAAAGTAATGATGTATAGTAGGAATGAGTGAAGTAATATTGGGAATGGGTAAACTTGTGTTGGAAATTGAAAAAACTATCTTGGAATTGGGAAATTGTCTTAAGAATGATGATACAGATTCAGTTCAAAGATCTTGTATATTCTAGAATAGGCTCAACCTTAATTGAGTAAAAATCTTTTAAATATCATATATTTATTGATAAATGTCATGTACATTAAAATGAAAATAGAGCATACACATTAAAATATTAAAAACAAAAATTCTAAGCATAAATGTTACTTGTTACCATTTCTTCTAAATCAAAATCTGTTATTTAAATATTTTATAATTAAACTCAACATGTAATTATGCCACACGTACCATTTTAAAGTACATTTTGCATAGAGCATCTATGAAAGAGGCCACTGATGCACCCAACTGCAAAACCCATTTTTTAACATATTTTTTGAAATTTTTTTCATGAAATTGTTAATCTAAGTGTATCTAATACGTGTATCAATTTTTACCATTTTTGAAGATTTTTAGATATTTTTACTAAAAATGCCACTAATTTTAAAAAATCCAAAAAAAAATCTAAAAATCTCAAAAATGGTAAAAATTGATACACATGTTAAATACACGGATTAACATTTGTATAAAAAGAGTTTCGTAAAGAATAAAAAAAAGGGTTTTGCAGCAGGATGCATTGAAACTGCATTGAATCAATTGCCCTATGAAAGAAATTCGCATAAGAATTTTATGATAAGAATATATAAGCAAGCAAGCTCCCTAAAATATTCTCTACATATTATGAAAGTATTGTGACATAATATAAATAGAAATTTCTAATTCTTTAGGGATGCTAATGAAATAATCAAAACTTGACCATAACATATAAGAAATTGAAGGTTCTTTTTTTCCTTTTCCTATTCCTTTTCCTATTTTTTCTGTTTCATTGTTTCATGTTTCCTTTTCTTGTAATTGTCAACTAATTCGATTTGCAACTTGAACTACATTGATTTCTATAGATTTAAGTTAGCATTAGGTTAGAGTTTTATACATAGGGTTCGGGTTAAGAAGACCCCAATCCAAGTCAATCCAACCTGATTTACTCCCTTATTAACTACCTTATTGCTGGGAATGCAACTTGAGTAGGGAATCCACCTAACCCTAATTTGGGTTGAGCATGATAGAACGAAATATCTGTAGGATACGGTAGCGCGGGAAAAAAATACCCATCTTCTCAAATAGAATAGGGCTGCTTTCATAACATGGGTGCTCAGGTAGGTAATAAACATCAGCAAGTAGCAATTTCAAATACTTAAATTGTTAATTGGTGGTCTAGAATCTTTAGCGACTTTTTAAAATTATTTAGAAACTGCATTTGTTTGTTTAATTGAATTTGAAGCTCTTTATATATTTTCATGATTTAATGACTACAGATTTGAAATATTTACCTTTCTTTTTTATGTTTGTTTGATATTAGTTTTAAATGATGTTATTGGTTAATTAAAGAATCAATTTAGAACCGAAATTGACTTGATAATCACATGGATAGGGTACGGTGAACTAAGAACTGAACCAATGTATGAGAAAGGTAAAAAAAGGATTTTAATAGGATATGAGTAAAGTAGATCAAGAAATGAACTAAACTACCCAAAGTTGCAGTATTGCACCCTCACTCACTACTCGACTTTTCAATTATTATCTTTACATTCTTAGCATTTTTCACATCTTTCCATGCAACTATCTTAACCCGATTTACTATTAAGGTAGGGTAAGATTTTTACAAAAAGAATGAGTGAATTCAACTAACCTGATCTATGAGTAACATAGGATAGAACTTTTAGAATAAGTTATAAATTAGGTAGACCAGGAACCTAACCAAACTAACTCGAGTTGCACCCCTACTCAATCCTTTACTTTTTCAATTATTTATTTTTCACATTCACATTGTTTTTCACATCTTTCTAGATAACTATCTTATCTATTTTATTTTTATTCTCTTTGCTCCTAATTGTTATCCCAATCATATTACATCAATCTCTCACCTTTTCGAATTTTTTTCCCCAAATTTTTGAGCTCACTTTTTTTTAACCTCATACTAGATAGAACCCAAGGAAGAAAAAGACTTTAATTGTTGATCTCCTTGTCATAAAACCAAACTCATTTTTAGAAGTATTTGTTTCTCGTCTTTAGTCTTTGTTCAATGACTCTTTCTTGCAACTTCATTGTATGATTCACTAATTTGTTCCAATTTGCACAATTTTGAATTTTTCTTTTATTTTTATAAATTAGTACTGTAGTGCTTTTCTCCATTCGTTTGATATTAATTTTTTTCCTATAATCTTATTAAAGAAATATATTAACCAATTTATGAAATAAAATGTAAATTATTAAAGAAGCTAGTAATAATAAAATGAAATAAAATATTTGCCCTCCTTGTAAAGAAAATAACAAACATTTCACAACATCAGTTTTTTATACACAACAACTAAAAATGTATTTGACATGAAAAGAATAAAAGAGAAATATCTTGCTAAGTTAGCAATAATGATTAACAATGTGTTTGCACACATGTATCACAGGTTCAAACATTTGCATTAAATGAAAACAAGTTCAAACATCAAATGTCGAGCTTAAAACAAAATGTGTGCATCACCCATGAGAAGACACTTGCATCAATCCTCAGCCAACAAATGCCAAAAGGAACTAAAATGACAATGATATGTGAGAGATGATGCCAGAAAGTAAATTTACAATAGAATAGGTTTGATGTGAAGGCAGGCTAGAAAGAGGATAAGGCTGCCTTTGCAACTAAAGGTCCTAGGTTTGACTTAAGAGAACAATCACTTTGTAAAAACAAGGATAAGATTGCATAAATGGATGTACTTCCTTGGACCCCAAGATGAGTGGAGCTCTATGCACTAGGTTGACACGTTTGAATGAAATACACACCCATACTTAATGCCAAAAAATACTAACAACACAGCCAACTTAAGCACTGAAAACCAAAAAGAATAAATGGTAAACTAAAAATGAATAGATGATATCAAGAACCCAAAGCCTGTGTTTGTCTACCTGCCAGCCCAGATAATTTTTCCTCCACGGCTTTTGTCATGAGCCATTTGCTTTAGAACCAGTGCTGCATTTACCAGGGATTTGCAAGCACTTACATTATCACATTTAGTTTTAAGCAATGACTCATACAAACAGAATGTCCGATAACAAAAACAAGATTGTTCGGGTAGAATGAAAAGGACAGACTTTTGGAAGACAGATAACTTTCTTCAATAGGGAAAGAAGGGAGAAATTAAAATTTGAAAAGGAAAAGAGAAGAGATTAGAAAAAAGAGGAAGGACCATCCCAACAGGAAAAAAAGGTCAGGGAAAAGAGGTACACTGTTTGAGAAAATATAGAAGGAAAAAGACATTGGAAATTTGTATTTAATAATTATTTACAAGAAGAGTCACAACTCTAATGCCAGCTAAGCGATATATTAAAAAAATTAATATATAGCATAAAAACCTAATTTAATTACAGACCCCAAATAAAATAATAACTATTCATCTAAACCAACAACGAATGTGATCTATATGATAACCACTTCATGCATCTATCAATTCCCAAACTGAATAATTAAAGGAGCGAACCGGTTCGTTTGCGTGAACTGGTTCAAAACATGACCCACCTTGATGATGATGTGAAATTCATTCCAGTCATTATATTCAGAACTATTTGTTTCGCTAGGAAATTGAGTTTCATCCAAATTTAAGATGTGCATGACCCTCGGTTGATTTATGCGTAAAACCAAGATAATAAAATTATTTAGTTTGTATATTAAGCTCAGGGTTCTTACTTTTAACATCTAAACCTTCTAAAAAGTTTTCTTTTGCGGATGAATGATTCTATGAATTATTATAACATTTTAGTGCCTTTGTGGATGGATCATAGTGTTTTCCATAATTTACATATAATTATATATTTCTAAGTGGATATGAACTGCCCAATACAAGAATTAATAATTTTTATATTATGATAAAATAAATGATTTTAAACAATGTTAACAGTTGAATTCTTGTTTTACTATCACAGTCAGCCCCATCATTAAATATCTTTTTTCAATTAAAAATCCTTTAAAAATGCAAAAAAAAAAAAAAAAAAAACCAAGAAAATATGGCTGCCACAATTTTTTGACAAGAATTGATTATTGTGTAAGTTTAACTTTCTGCAGATACTTGTGATGTTTTTACTTTAGCATTGACAACATTCAAGGGGACCTGAAAAGAAGAAAAAACGAAAAAGGTCTTATGGCCAAGAAAGGAAAGGAGTGTGAATATTCACCGTTTATAAGTCTACCTATTGAATATTTGAAGTTATTTTCCAGTAAAATACTTAAATAAAATCAATATTGAAATAGAAACTAGTCTGATTGTAGGGGAAGAAAAACTATAAACTACATTCGGTACCTCGAACCAATCAAGCATGGCAGGATTTGCTCTTCCTGTTCTTATCGTGTTCAAATTTGATCGGACTGTTTCAATGGCCTTTTCCATTTTCTGTTTCTGGAAACCAAGTTGCAAATACAACATCAAGCACGATGAATCAACAAACCATAAGACAATATCATTTTCCACAAGCAGCATCCATGTGTACAAAGCTTCTTTGCATAAAATAAGAGTCAGCTATGATAATTTCATTATGTCATTTTCCTCTGTTTTGGACCATGGCCTATGTTAAGCTACATGCATTTCTTAGTATCTGATGGTGTTAACAAAACTTGCAAATCTATGTCCCAATAGCTTATTACATATGGGTCCTGCTATTGCAAATTTTTGTATCTAATGATGGTGGCCAAAGCGAAACCACCATAAAGCAAGTTTCCCACAATGCACAACTTATCTCATCCCCAAAAATTCCTACGAACACTTTCATTTTGATATTTATGCTTCCAATTATGAACAATCCATCTCAAGAGGTTCATTTTGCCAATGCTCATCCAATTAGCATGTGGGTCCTTGGACACAAAATATTCCACCCCATAAATCATTCTTGTAGCCAACACTACGAAATTTCCTCATTAGGTTTAGAACTTGGCAAATATATAAGACCGCCAAAGTGCATTGCTTATTCTTTTAATTGGCTTGAATTAAATTAAAAGAATCATTGTCAATCATTGCAGTCATTTATCACCAATGCATTGACAATTATAGAGGACTGCTGAAGTGCATTGCTTATTCTTTTAATTGGTGTGAATTCTATTTAAATAATCATTATCAATCATTGGGGTCATTTATCACCGAAACAACACAATGTAACAAAAATTATCATGAAGTATAGTTTCCATTAAGAGTATTCCCCATTCCAACTGCTATTTTCATTGCAGTTGCATTCCACTAAATCAGTTTTGGAAAAGACAGTCTTGTTAATAAAATTTTTAAAAAATAACAACATAACCGGATGAGTTTAAAATTAGAAGCTTGTCAAACAGAATTAAACTGAATCTACATTAAAAAAAAAAAAATTAGTGCCTACCACGTTTTTTTCAACCAATGACTTTAGAGCTTGAATTTCATCATTTGTGGCACACCTCCAGATGCCTATGCTGAATCAGTTGCAACATGTAACAACTTCAGACTTAGAGCATCCTCATACAAACACAATCTCACTTTGGAGAAGCAAATGAATAGTAGTGGAAGCACAACGGTTCATATTTTAAAGTTGATGACACAGCCAATCATGGTAGGCATTAAAAGAGCAAGGGAGATGTAACATGAAGCTCAACATAGAATTTATAACAGCAAGCATCGTAGCCACAAATAAGATATACTTCCCATTAAGTGATCACAGAGTTTGCTGCTTACCTCTTTTTCATTAAGTTTTTTCTGTATGTTGATTTGCCAAAATTTTCACCTGTAGCATCTTGTAGCCTGACATAATTTGCATTGAGACTCCATGAGAATGCATTCGTGGATGTGGAAAAACACTTGGCATAACTGTATTCTCTGCTGTAAGGACCTGAAAAATATTATGTTCTAGAGTGTGTATGTGAACAGTCTACAAAATATTCAACTGCAATCCTGTGGGAAAATGTATGTGGACTACCAATTCTCTCCACAGTTTTTACAGTTGGAAGCTTATGCTCACTTACATGAGGTTAATATATATTGAAAAAACAAAACCATTATCAATAGCTCCAAAGATCCAAACAGGCGAAATCACACACGAAAAGGCACAAAGATATACATCAAAAACTGTTCAATCAAGAAGGCAAGGGAAAGACTGAAATACACTAAGGGAAAAAAAGAAAGAAAAAAAGATATAGGAGATATAAGTGGGATTCTGGCTCTCATCTCAAAAATAAAACCTCACTCTCTCAACACCTCTAACTTGGTGGGGAACTCCTCACACAGCAACCTTAAGTTGAAATCTCCTATATATAACATGGACACAATATTGGAATAAGGCCAAAACACAAGTAGAAGTCTGATAAGGCAAAAATAACCGCTAGGCTGAGAAGAACAAAGCAAGCACAACACAACATTCATAGATCACATAGTCAAAATTATGGATTACAAAAACAAACAATTGACATTTATCTATATGAAAAACTCTTCAATCTGAAAGGAAATACCATGGGAGAGATCAAGGTTACAATATGAATAATGGCTTACAAGAAACATATGGGATTCACATGCCCATCCCACATGAAAAAGGTGACCAAGCAGACTGCTTCCATCTCAAATATTAAGAAATGGCTTCAACTTTTGGAACAATCAAATGAGTCTTCTAGAAACTAGAAAAGAAACCTCAATAACACTCGATCCTTAAATATTGGACCCAAATGAGCATTGATGATGTTAAAAAATATCCTAGAGTGAAATTAACCTCAACTTATTTAGTTGTAAGAAGTAACCAAGTAGGCTGCTTTGGTCTTGAATGTTAAGAATAACCTTGGCCTTTCGAACAACCAAAGGAGACTCCAAAAAATCTAAAAAATACTCAATTTTTAAATTTTGGGCTATTATATAAAAATAAGCCCAAAGTTGAACCTAAACACACTTCAGAGGTCAAGTTCAACAATGAGTTTAACTTTATACCATTTATATTTGCCATTTGGGCTGGATATTTCAAACTTAAGTATTTTGAGGTTTCTTTTACTAAAGACTCATTTAGCTATTCCAAGATTTGAAGTCATTAGTTAATATCTATTGGGTATGCTTCTATGTAACCCCCTCTATTTTCAACATCTAGATGGTTGATGAAAAATTCATTCCATCTATTGTGTTTAGCATCACTTACATTGGTATAAAAACCCTTTTATTTGTTTAATAACATCATAGATGGGCTCCATTTACAACATGTAAAATCAACGTAATAAAATGATTTAATGCTAAAGATTAATTTTTTAGTAATATTTTCAACCTTTAAATCGTCAAAATATCATTATTATATCGATAAATGATTCTGCAAAATATTACTATATATCAATACATATGTGAATGGATATAAGCATATTTCCTAATTTACACATGATTGTACCTATTTTTGAGCAAATGTGGCCTATGCATATATTGGATTTGAATAAAACTTAGTCTCATGAAAAAAACAAAATGATGCAAAATACAATGAATGGATTGGATTTTCCATCAAATATCAAAATTTTAAAATTTGAAAGGGTTACATGGAACCGTATTAGGATTGTTGATGTGCATGCCTAATAATGTACGCGTGGAGAATTGCACATGGATATACAGCTGGCTACTTTCTCTTTCAGATGGGTCGGTAGGCTTATAAATAAGAGGACTCGGCTCATTTGGGAGGAAGGAAGAAAAGTCATTGTTACTCTTGTTCTCTGGTTTCTATTCTGTTTTTCTCAATTTCCTCAATTCCTTGTATACAATAGTGAGAGTTTCTCGCTCAATTCAATAAAATTCATCAAACTCTTCAGGGGTTCCTCTATGTACCTAACACAGGTAGCAAAACTAAGGCGATAAGTGAAGAAATCTGGAAAATGGTGGCAATTAAACAATTGGAAGAACGTACGTTCAAGTTGGAGCAAAAAAGGGATGAAATGACAGGGAAGATAGAAGCCTTGGGAGAAAAGATCAAATCAATGGAGGCCAAAGTAATAATCGTAGAAGGTAAGGTTGATTTATTAAATGAGAAGGTAGTGTCGTTGGAGGCAAAAGCCAATTCATTAGATTGGCAGGCCAAAGAAATTTTTAAGCTGCTAGAACAATTATCTCATGATATTGTGGCCCAATCTCAAGAAACTAAGCAGAAATTTGAGCTACTTGAGAAATTGATTACATCAAAGGGTGTCCAGGTGGAGAACAATTCTGTTACAACCCTATGTCAGTGGACGGATCATGGCTGCTACAACCTAATCCATCAAAGAGTGGCGAGATGTGACTACTGCAGTGGCACAGAAATTTAGATGGATGCTCAGTCCTGAGTTTTAATGGAGGGCGAGGAGGGTGAGGTTTCAGTACCGAAGACATACCTCACGATTAATAGGAGGGAAGTCAATTTTCTTTCCTTTTGTAGGAGACAAGGTAGACAAAACAGGATCGGACCGAAATCAGCTCTGCTGCACTACTGATCAGGAATATTCAATGCCAAGAGAGAAGTTAGTGAAGAGAGGGATGGGTTCAACAATCTTTGACCATGCCATATCAAGTTGTTCTATCCCGAGCAGTGGTTCAGATAATTTTGTCCAGCTTGAATCATCAAAGGAGCTTAAGAAAGTGGAGTCAACAGAGATGAGGGGCACACACAGGGATTATGGCCCTCTCATACCGACACTAGCACCACCTTCATGGAATTTGATGAGGACACTCATGAATGGCTAACCGAACTATAGAAATGAAAGCATCGATTTACAGTCATCACCACAAGTGAGGCGTGTTTCTATTTTTTTTGCTGAGGTGGATGGAAAAAGGAGTCAATATTCTAAGGATGGAAACATTAAGTGCAAGGTGCGGGGTCATTGAAATCATTGTTATTGAAATTACTTGCCCATGACCATTTGAGAAAATGCCAGACAGTAGAATGGTGGATGCAAATATTGCCTTGTGCTGTTTGGCAAAATGCATGAATAGAAATTGTTGCGCATCTTCTTGATTGGGGAGTGGGACCCAGGCGGTCCAACAAAACGTCCTTTACTGAAGCTCACGAAGCTAATTTGGGATCCGGAAGGTCCAAATCAACAGCTGCTATATTGGGGCTACTTCTTTTCTTGATGCATTGGGTTTCCAATCTTAGGTGTTTGTTTGAAAACTTTTTCACACCTTAAGGGCAAGGTGTGCCTGAAGGGGAGGGTAATGGTAGGATTGCTGATGAGCATGTCTAATAATGTACATGTGGAGAATTGCACAGAGATATACAGCTGGCTACTTTCTCTTTCAGACGAGTCAGTAGGCTTATAAATAAGAGGACTCAGCTCATTTGGGAGGAGGGAAGAAACTCATTGTTACTCTTGTTCTCTGTTTTCTTTCCTGTTTTTCTCAATTTTCTCAATTACTTGTATACAATTGTGAGAGTTCTCATTCAATTCAATAAAATTCATCAAATTCTTTAGAGGTTCCTCTGTGTAACTAAAAAACCGCTTCTCTATAACCCAGTTACAAATAAGTAGGCTTGAATATCTATAACCAAAGTAACCTATTCAGTCATTTTTTTTCAATTAAATGGTCCAAAACAGGTCAGGTTCAAGTTTTGGCAGTTTATCAACAACTTAACAATTGGTTTGATATTTAAGGTCAAGCGTTATTGAGGTTTTTTTGACGACTAATTTGGTCATACCAAAGCCGAATCCGAAGGCATAAGGGGAATTATAGGCAAAATACCTGGGTATATTTGGGAATTCTCATAATATTTGAGAAAAAGCAGCCAATTTGATCACTTTGTTTTGAGCTTAATGGCAGTTTACATTGAATGATTATATTGACATTTTCGAAAATGAATGAGTCTGTTAGCAGTTTTGGTTAAATGAAGTAGGTATATTTGGAATTTACCCACCAAATACAATCACGAAGTCAAAAGATACGCATACTCTGTCTAGGTTTATCAAGTTCTTAGTTTCTAAACTGCTGAATGTCCAAAATGTCAAAGACGAAGTACATAAAATCGACCCTCGTCCACAGCCAAGAATCACATAAATCCCCTAATCCATAAACCTATGGCGGATAAATTGGCCTCTTGATTGGTGTTTATCTATATGTTGTTTATCTGTAGAAAGATTAGATGGTGAATCAAATACAGAATAATCAGCTGGGAAAAAAATTTAAAACGATCGAATGTAAAACATCGAGATTTTTGTAAAAAAGAATAGCGATTCGAATGTATAGCAACATTACAAGAATCGCAGATAGAGAGAGTGAGAGAGCGTTTTATTTAGGAAGGCTCACCTGGACTTAATAACAGAGCTTTCGCCGCATTCGTCTTTGCCGTTAGAGATGTTGCAGCTGCCGAAGAAAATGGAATTGCCATTTTATTGCAGGAATCGGTGGAACACAAGCAGCGGAAGCGAATGAGAAATGAGAACTGGAACACCCTGCCAGGCAGCCGAGAAGAAACTCAGGAGAAGAAGGGGCTTCTTTCAAAATAGACACCATTACTGCGTCCAATTGCAAAATAGCGTTCGTTGTTTTTGATACTTACGAACTGAACTTTCTAATAATAATCTAATTTTTTCATTCATGGAAGGATGTGCTTGAAAAGATGAAAAATTTTTAAAATAAAAGACAATGGTGTGATATAATAAAGATCATAATGAGAGGAAAATTAATAAAGTTAAAATAAACATGTAAGTAATATGAATAGTTGTACAGAAATAATTAAAAATTAAGATGACTGTAAATAAGATATGAAAAAATAATTAAAAATAAAGTAGTAGCTGAGATTGAAAAACTTTTGATTAAAAAATTTCTATGAAGTTTTTTCAATTAAAAAGTGTTTCATATAAACAAATACACATAACTTTTTAGTGTTGAAAAAAGATGGATGTGATTTCAGAAGTATTGCAAAATGTTGAAAAATTGCATTTAACTATTTTCATAACTAAAACTTTCTTATACATGTATGTCAAGATTTATTTTGATAGCATGTTAAGACTTAAAGAGCCAGCTCTGCAAATATTCAAACTATTAGAATTAATTTATAATTGAGCATTTTAGTCTTTGTTTTGCAGAAACCCTTAAGTTATCCTCGGAAAGCGTTCTTACGAAATTTTGTACTGACATATTCAATTTTGATGACTGAATATGTAGCATTTTAAATTTTCTTAAATGAGATATTATATTCTAGATGCTGCAATTTTATTTTCCTTATTCAATATTTTTATGGGCATTTTATACGACATCAAGGACATTTACAAACTTCAAATTATAATACACATTTTTGTAAATATTCTCATATCGGGGAAACACCCCCACGTAAAGAAGAATTTTTCGGGCACGGGAGCTTACCAAAACGCTTCAGCATCATGGTCATTTATTAATTTTGACAACTGAATTTGGGGTATTTTAAACTTTCTTAATGGGATATTATATTTCTAAGGTGACTTTGATAATGGAGTTATATTATGGGATAGAAGGAAAGAAAATATTTTAAAAAATAAGTAAATAATTGATATGATAGGACTAAAGTTAAAATAAATAAGATAATTATACAAAAAATATTAAAATATAGGACTAAAGTTGGAAAAAGTCAAATTATTAAATAGTTAAGATATTAAATTATAAATAAAATAATATGTAAAAAAACGAAAACCATGACATGCAATTACTAAACGTGGCAATGCTGCAATTTTCATTTTCCTTCATTTAAATGGTTTCTGACCAGTGACCACTAGCCAAACCCTGCTAGTGGCAATAAGCATGGATGGTTTGGATGATCCAACCACTATTAACTTGTGAGATAATAGAAAGGATAATTGGCAATTTGATGGTAATAGCAAATATACAATGGACTTTTAGAAATTGCAAATAATTGTTATATAATTTGACTATAATTTCAAATATACTTACATAATTGTGGCTACGTTATTATATTACCATAAGTTAAGTATATTTACAAAGATATACAAACTATATGAACACATTTATAATTTCAAAGCGTATCTTTACAAATATACATACAATATAATGGTGCAGCAACAGTATCGTAACAATATAAGTATCCTTACAATTATAGTCAAACTATACTGAGTTACTTGTCATTTCTGAAATTATATAAGTATATTGATAATTACAATCAAATTATGTATGTGTACTTGCAAAATACCCTAACAAAAATTCCTTTTTCACCATGTGTTGGATTCGGATATTGAATAACTTTGGAACATGATTTATTTGTTTACTATTGTCTGAAGCAACATGATGGAAAAAAAGGATTGAATAAAAAAGTATTATTGTGAATGGGATGCAGGAAATTATATTAAAAATAGAAAATTAATATTAGTAATTGAAAAAGCAAATTTGTTATGTGTTGAAAATAAAAGAATTTATTTATAAATGAACAAAGTTGTTTAGAAATAAAAAATTTTATTCCATCCTTATCCCATACCTTTTATACCATCTTATCTTCATTCTTCAACCAGCACTAAACAATAATGATCTTATGCACTCAAGTCAGTGTTTAAACACAACCCATTTCATATCCATCATCATTTTGGGATGGATAAAATTTCTATTGTGCATATGCTAATAGAGAAGGTAAGATTTCAACCCCCCCTCCCCGTCATAAAATTTCATTTTTGCTCTTTCAATGATTTCACATATACACTTCCTTTCCCAAAGGAGGTGATTTGAGTAACACAAACCTTGGCTCCTCTCTTCTCCTTTATGTGACTATGATGCCAAAATGTTCAAATTGCTCCTATTACAACTATTGCTAGCAACGCCTTATCTCGCCTCTTCCTTTACAAGATCCTTCCTCGCCAAGAGCTATATATGTCAAAACCTTAATTGACTCCTCCAGCATTTTTATAATGGCTCAGAGCCGAGTCCCATATCAAATAGAGAGAGAGAAAAAACAAAAAGAAAAAGAAAGTTCTTAGAGGTTTATAAGTAAATTTCATATTAAATATTGTACGACATATTTTAAAATCATAAAGCTAACCTACTAGGTTATAGTGAACAAGATCACACTATTTGACTTATAACCTATGGGCTTCGCGTAGGTTTTTGGTTTATATATTATAACTGATATTAGAGCAAGTAGAGACTTAGAGTTGAGTTGAGTTGCGTTTAAGGGGCAAACCAAACGAAAGGTGAACTTGTAAAAGCTTAAAAACGAATCTCACACCAAAAAGATGACAGAATTCTTAAAGGTATATAAACGAGTCTCAGGTTAAATATTGTATGATAGTTTTAAAACTACATTGTTAAGTTGCTAAGTGACCCATAACTCATGGGCCGAGGATAAATTTTCTAGATTTGTACATTATAGCATATCCCCTAGAAAACTAGAAGAAAATGCGCACCAAACACTTACCTCACTATATTTCTTAGATAACTCTTTTGAAAGATATTTTTCATTGATATGTTAGATGTCAAAAAAATGAGTATGGAATTAGCTGTCGATAATTAAACAATTTATTCCCTAGAGTGTAAACTGATTTTTGAATAAGTTGAAATGATATGGGTGCAAATCTTAGCTATAATGCAACTCAGGCAAGTTGATCTAAAGGGAATCAGAAATCAAATATGGCAATAAGGACTAACATACAAAACTTTTTTTTTTTATGGAAACACGCAAAACATTGAAATGTTACAATTTTGGCAGAAACTAGATGATCATCTGCCAATTGCCTAGCAACAGCAAACATCTTCTTAATTCAAGCCAAACTCCGCTAAAAGCTGCTACATTCAGGTTTGGGTAATCAAAAGACTTGTGTCTACACTTCATAAGCAGTGCCTATCCCACAGAAGCCAGAAGCTCTAACAAAAATAAATTTTTAGGATCCAAAGTAGCTTGTCCATGCTCATCTTCCTCTACAAAATAATTATTAAATAAAAATTAGATTATTAAAATTTTGTACCACAGTTAAAATAATTTTTCATTTTCAAGTTACCATACTTAAAATATTTGTAGGTATTGTGGAGATGGGTAAAGCAGATGAGAAATCCGGATTTAATCCACTAAGTTCATAAAAGAACTCAATATGATAAATTAATTACGTTTATACATAAATAATTTTATTTTTAGTTCGATTTAAATTGTTATTGATACACTTGATTTAAAATCTAATCTTCTTTTGTATACCTTCACTTTAAATTAATTTAATTCATAAAAATGAGAGACAATGTTTAATATCCCTAGGCTCCATGTCGAATAACATTCAATCTAACTTTTATCCTATTTAATTTAATTATAGGGTCATTCTATATATTTTTAGAAAATTATCAAATCTAAATAAAATCATATCACTTTCTTAAGATTCCATGAATATATAAGATTTATATTTATCATTTTTTTACAGAAAAGAAATTATATAAGTTTATTTTATTTTATAGAAGTAATTTTTTATTGATCTAAAAATATTTATCTCTCAAATCAGTCTCAGAAAGTTGTGTATATTTCTCAAGTTGTATGTTTGTAAATATATATTTGTATATTTATTTAAATAAAAATTGATTTTAAGATGATTATTTTTATAATTAATATTTTCTATTTTTGTATAAATGAACGGACGAATTTGGCTCTATACAAGAGATGAGTAATCCCACTGATTTTTATGCTGCAAAAATAAATATATAAAAATCACCCAAAATGAAAAAAGTTGATAAACATGTTAAAATACACTTTTATTAACCGTTGTATATACAAATTTTATTAAAATAAATGAATAAACAATTGGACTAAATGCACTCGGGTGCACTTAGGGTGCACTCGGGTGTTATGAATCACTCGCGAAATATTGCCATTTTCAGCAATTGGGAGAATAGCGTGTTTTATCATGGTTATGCATTCTTGAAATATATTCCCGTACTACTTAATTAACTCCTATTTTACATACCTTCACCAACGCATTTTCGACAATTTTTCATTAATTACTGTGGTAAATTTGAACTCATGCTTCTTATGCAAACTGCTGCGTTACATCGCACTCTATTTATTTACGCATTCTCGCGTTGTATACATTTTTTGTAGAACATATGATTGTGCAATGTTTGGTTCAAGAGAATCATATTAATGAAGAGAGCGATACTTCTGCCCTAGATGACATGAGAAATTCAGATACATTCAGCAGAATAGGATCAATATGTCAACAATATAATGCACATAGTTGTACCACCCGTTCATTGAAATTGAAACTGATAGTCCTGTTACCATCCTACAATACTTATATCGATCTTACTTGTCCGCACGTACTTTCTACACACTAGACTGTTTACCACAAGCCTTGCAAAAACAAAGATTGATGAACGCTGTGCCAGATGACCCAACACATTATGGGTAATCACATAAGGTGATCATCAGCTTTTCTGGCTCCATCTTTTTTGGTTACGTATAAGATATCCACGCAGCCTCAGCTTCTGCATCGGTGTTAAAGGCTTGGTAACAAGCCCCTTTGAGTCCATAACCTGAGCTCGTGATCGGGTCATATCCTATATATACTAGGCATACGCGCAACAAATACAACGTACAAGCACCCTTCTTCATATCAAAAATTTATTCACAAGCATAACATAGAACATAAGAAGAAATCCATTCAAATCAGTTCCTAATGGTTCCATAACACAATAAACGATATCACAACAAACAATATGATGAAGACTAGAGTATATAAATGGTTCATACATAATCAAGATAGACTCCAAGCGTATAAAGAACAACATTAACTGCAAATATCTACTAGTGGCCTAGCTATTTGGATAAGAAAACATGTAGTCAATCTAAGGTTATGTTCTAGAAAATAGAACATCCATCCATTTCACTTATCAATCTCATAAAGGTGAAAAATGGCCTTGACGTATGCTTTCAATCCAGTCCGCTCGTGCATTATCATCCCCATTAACAAATATGCTTGCAACGTACACGCACCCTCTAATCCGCTTTCTATTTCCACTAAAGCTTCTTCATTATGCATCATACATGTGCATATGTTCATGAACATCACATGATAATATTATGCCGGCATGACTTTTCATAAAAATTCATAAACATTCATCATTTTAAAACATTATAGGAATGGTCACCCTTAAACACATTTCATAAATACTTAAGAATAAAATATATTTTCAAAAGAGTTTTCTTGCTTACCTTTTCAGTCCATGTCCTCAACCTTCTCCTTTCCTCTTTCTATACAAGGAAATTGGAAATTTTATAATCTATTCCATGTGTTAGATTGTTTTCCATGCTTGCTTTATGATCGCGTATTATCTTATTTTTATAGAGGTTATCCTTTTATAAATACTCGGTCATTATCTCCTTATATGAATTTTTATTCATAAATTCTTAAAAATTAAATTCATATATCCTTATAAAAATATATCTCAATTTTTTTCCAAAATCACGTTGTTCACTGTTCATAGTTACCGTTCATGATTATTGTTCACGTTTACAGTTCACAAAGTGTTAGTTACTATTCATGGGTTCAAAAAATTGACATTTTTTTTCAAAAATAAAAATATCATGACATAGCTCTTAGTCAGTATATCGTGGAAAAATTCATAAATTTTGAATTCATCATCATTAACTTGGCTAAATAAATCATTTTCTTCATATACTAAAAATCAACATAATTTCACTTAAGCATAATTATTAAATCTAAAAATCATTTGATTAATATATCATCATTCCAACATCATAACTATCATAAATATTCATCCTATATCATTATTTAGCAATATTGGAGCATTATTTTCACATTTTAGATATGATTTTCCCGAATGCTTTATCTTCGCTCCAAATTTTTGATGTTTTGGCATAATTATATTTAAGCATTATAACTTTACTTATTTTCTCATGCTTAGGAATTATCTAAGCATAGTTTTACTCTACTTAATATCTAAAAAAAATTTGAGTAGAATTTACTTACTCGAAGTGGAGATCTCCTTCCTCCTTTCTCATTTTCTCTTTACAACTTTCTCTCATTCTTTCTCACTTGGGACGTGTGGGGGTGTGTGAGAGTGAGTTTGCTCAAGCTTTGGGAGCTAGGATTTGTACCTTTGGAAGTTCACCATGCTCCCCTATTTATAACATGACATTTTTCATTAAATTATAATTTATCCCCTTCCTCCATGTATTAAATTCTAAATATTTTTTTTCAAATCCAATGCAATATTTTGAACCTTGTGCAGCCCCTCCTAATCAGCAGCTCATTCCCCCCATTTACTTATTTAATTAATAATTTTTTATTTTTGAAAATAATTTTTTAAGCTAATTAAATCTCAACCGTGGATTCTTGATGAGAATGATTTTAGGCCATTAGATTTTGACCCAAAATCTCCCCCTGCACTCCCCTGCCCTCTTTCTGATTTTGCATTAAGTATTTTGATTTTTAATTAATTAAATTTAATTCAAAAGTCAAAGGAAATCAATGAAAAAGGTGGGCTACCTTTTTAATCTCTACATGACGTTTCATCTTGACCCTTAATTCATATTTTTCATTACATCTTACATCATTTATCATGATCATTGTAAATTTTTAACCATCCATAAAAAATTTCACTCAAATCCGATGTCTAGATTGCAAGTTATGAATTTTTCTTCATTTTCTTTCCAAAATCCACAAAAATCCGAAAATTAATAAAATAATCAAAAAACACTTTTGTCCTTTAGTGGGAAGCTTTTTTTATCTTTTTATGATTAAGTTAATCCAAAGTGATTAACTCATCATTTCACTTTAACCACATGGTTACTATTCATGTTTCACTATTCACATTCACTATTCATCCGAATTTCACAAATAATTATTTTAACCTTTATTTCACATATTTTTATACTCATGAATGTATATTGTCCTAATATATTACCTAGGGTTTACAATCCTAAAATTTTATATACGTGTCCAAGATCGGGGTTTCACAAATCAATATAAACCTCTACTTCCAAATCCACATGCAAACACACATTCTTAACATCTATTTGAAATAAAGACCATCCATAGTTGACTACCAAAAACATTATGATTTTGATTATATTAATTTTGACTCAGGAGAAAAAGTTTCTTTGTAATCAATAAATCAATATCATAAGTTTGAGTGAACTCTTTAACTACTAGTCTAGCTTTATATTTTTCTAGTGAACCATCGCTTTTATATTTAATTTTATACACCCATTTGCATCCCACAAGCTTCTTATCTTTTGGAAAATTGATAATTTTCCACGTATTATTCTTATCAAGGGCCCAAAATTCTTTCATTGCATCTTTCCACTCTAGATAATTCATAGCTTCATGCTATTTGTATGGTTCATTATGAGAGTCAATCATAATCAAGAAGGTAACATGTTTTGGTGAAATATCATTATAGCAAATTTATTCCTGAATAGGAAACTTAATAGTTTAATATGTGTTGAAATTTTGTAATCTAGAGTAAAACTTTGACATATGAGATGTCCTTCAAGGAAGGGAAGAAGGAAGCTCACTATTTTGCTAATTCTTTGTAGCATCCGACACACTAGAAGAATGTTCACCATGCTCATCAATATCTTCCTCTAATATCATTAACAATGGAAAGGGCTTGGAGAAAGACCATTATGAGCAAGATTAGGAGGAGCCATTAAGAGTAGGACCAGGAGAAGAGCCACTAGGAGTAGGACTAAAAGAAGAGCCATTAGAAGCAAATTCATCATATCTAGCCCCTGAATTTGATCCTTACAAGAAGAAGAGTAAGGTGCATTTTCAATAAAAGAGACATTGTAAGAAACAAATAACTTATGATTAACAGGGTCATGACATTTGTATCCTTTCTAAGTTGATTAGTGTCCCAAAAAATATATTTTCTTTCATGATGGTCAAGTTTTCCACTATTTTACTGGTGAACATAACAGTAACATCTAAATACTCTTAAATGAGATAAATCAAGCTATCAACCTTTCAAGAGTTGTAAAAAGATTTATTTTTTAAAATTTGGCTATGAAGTGGATCAATCAAATAATAGCTTGTAAGAATGATAGTAGACCAAAATATTTTGGGAATATTTATTGCAAAAAGAAGAGATGAAGTAACTTCAAGAATATGCCTATTTTTCCTTTCAGCTATACTATATTGTTGTGGTACTCCAACACACCTAGTATGATGTAGAATTCTATAAATTTTCAAAAAAGTCAAAAAGGAATGATTAACCTATTTAGTACAAATATAGTGTGCAATACTTTAATAGGAATGCCAAACTGAGTAATAATCTTTTGATGAAATTATTGAAAAATATGCAACACTTCATTTTTAGATTTCAACAAATAAGCCCAAGTTGCTTGAGACTTGTCATCAATGAATATAATCATAAATTTATATCCTTCTCGAGAATCAATTGGAGCAGATCCCTAAATATCAGAATGAACTAACTCAAAGAACTCATTAGAAAATGTGAAAGGTTTTGGAAAGGAAAGTATGTGTTGTTTAGAAAAGTGACAAACATCACATTTATTTAATCTCAAGGTGAAATTGGGATTTAATAACTAAAGAACTCAATTTCATGGATGCCCCTTTCTTTGATGCCAAAGGAGTGACTGTCTTTCTTGCTTTGTGAAAGTTTTATGAGTAGAATCTAAACTATATAGTCCTTGAGCTATTCTTCCTCCACTAATCGTCTGTTCCGTAACTCTATCCTAAAAAGTAACACCTTTTGGAGAGAACAACACATTGCAGTTGAGATTTTTAGTTAGTTTACTCATAGATAATAAATTTGATGTCAATGAGGGAACAAATAAGATATATGAGTTTGAGCAAAGCAACTTGACTTTGCTTGTTCCTTATATCGAAATTTGGTAAGCGTTAAACTGAACATCCAAAATACAAGTGGAAAAACTACTCATATGATCTGTTGCATCAGAATCTATTATCCAATTATTTTTGTAAAAATTGGAAAGAGAGATGGTCATACAATAATGAGTTAAAGAAGTAGAATCATCATGCATCAGTGTGACAGTTGTACTTGAATGTTCTTGAGTTGTACGAGTTGTTGAAGTTGTTTGGAGATGCTTTCAATTTCAGTCATGTGAAATGGAAAAAGTGTGGTTTTGTATTATGAATAGGAGAAGGTGTATTCAAATTTTTAAAAAATGTATTAAAAATGAAAAATAAGTTTTTATTTTTCGAAAATGGAAATAGCATTTTTGAAAAATGTGATATTCTATTCAATCATAATCTCATTCTTGTCCTATCCTAGAAATTGGTTGTTCACACAAAGGATAGGACAAAAAAGAAATTAGGATGGAACACAATATTTTCTTTACTTAATACATATGAACATATTTTTGATCTCACACACTCATTTCATCCTCATCTTCTTTCAATAATGAATAGGAATTTAACTTTTATTTATGTAAGTGAATTGATTTAAACATAACCCATAGATGAAAATTTTATCATTTGATACTTTGACTTAAATGATTTTTCGACAATAGAATAAAACAAATGTTTTTATGAAGTAAAATATTATGCATTGATATCTTGGCAAAGTTGGCTGCATTTAAAATGTCTTGCCTATGGGCCCATTTCTAGAAAATCAGGTTACTCAGAAGCATATCCATTTAACCCTTTTAAATTTTAAGTTTTTTACATTTGATAAAAAAATTGATTCATTCATTTTATTTAACATTATTTGTTTATTCAAAAAAACTTAATTCATTCATTGTATTTAACATTATTTGTTTATTCAAGAGACTAAGTTTCATCCAAATCAAGTGCATGAGCTATTTTTGTTTTAAAATAAGTATATTCGTCTCTAAATTAGAAAAATGCTTAGACCTATTCGCATGTGCATTATAATATAATAATAATAATTTATAAAATCATTTATCCAAATAGAAATGATATTTTAGACGATTTAGACATCGAAAATACAACTTTAAAATTGATATTTAACATTCGATCATTTTATTACATAAATTCGCACATTTGTATATAAGGCCTGTGCATAGTGATACTGGACAAGTGAAATAGTTTTCAAAAACTATAAATGATATTAAATACAATAGATATAATAGATTTTCTATCAATAGTCAATATATTTAAAATGGAAAAGATTACATGAAAGAGTAATTTTATATAAGCATTATCATTCCACTGATAATAAGGGTGTATTTGGGAAGTGATAAAACTTTTAATGAAAAATTTTTAGTGTAAAAGTTTTTTAAATGGGAGAAAATAATATAATATAATAAAGTTATTTATGAAAAATAAAGAGAATAAAGTTAAAATAAAGAGATTAAATATATAAGTAGTTGTGTAGAAATAATTAAAAAATGATGTAGCTGTATAGAAAAAAGTAAAAAAAATATAAAAAAGGATAGTTATGGAGAGTGAAAAGTTTAGGTTGAAAAGTTTTTATAGAAAACAAACACACCCTAAATTGACGGGACAATTACTACCAAGATATACATGGGAGCCTTGTTATTTTAAGCAACGAAATAATAATTAAAAGATTACTTTAGGGTTATGATAATCAATTTAAACATTTTCATTCTCAAACACTTTACTTTTTACAATTACTAAATTTTAAAATTATTTATCTACATTTTTGTATAATTTTGTTATTTTTTAATCATTTCTATATATCTATCCGTACAATAATCTTATTTATTTTAATATTATTTTCTTTACTCTTTACTTCTGCTCATGTCATACCAAATCACTTATCTCATTTTTAAAAAGTTTTAGATCAAAAGTTTTTTTAAAAAAATCAAATATCAAACATCACTTTTTTTTAATACCCTCTAAATTTCTCCGAGTCAAAATCTTTCACACTCTGTTATCGAATTCCAATTATACCAACGATTTATTTTTTATATTTTTTAATTAGTTGTACAAGATTACATCTTATCTTTTTATGTTATGATCAAATGTACTATGGAAGACAAAAAAAGCTCTCACCTATCTACCTATCTATAAGAAAGACAATTACCAAGGAAGACGATTAACTCCCTTTATAGTTAGGGGCAATTCGGTTTTACCTTAACTCTAACCCCAATCCTATTTATAAAATTAATACTAATCTTAATCTTAACCCTATTTATAAAATCTAAATTCTAACCCTATTTTTTAAAAATCGTGTTCGGATTGAGTTTTGGATTGAAATTTAGGTTGATGAATTTACATTTTATTTAAGAGTAATAAGTTTAACATTTCCTATAAATGTAGACTAAGTCGAACTCTCCCATGGAATATTGAACTCATGTTTGCAAACCGGCTACTTGCATTTAATTCTTTTACATTTAATTTCACTTGTATCTATAAAGTTCTAAAATTTTCAAATATAGCCATGAATTTTATTAAAAATTTCATTCTTATACATGCCCTTATGCTAATCTAAGTATGAATTTAGAAATAAAAAATTATATTCAAACAATATACAATTCTAGGACTACAAAGTGGGCATGTGTGGTGGCATTATTTTGGAGTGTCCACCAGTTGGGATAGTAAAATATTGTTAGTAAAATTGTTTTGTGTAGAATATTGTTAGTAAATTATAAGAATCTCTTAGGAGTTTGAATGTAATAGTAGTTGAGATAATATAATGTATGAATATCTATTCAAAATTTTTTTCTATAACTGCAAAAGTATGATACTATTGTTATAAGAGGCATTTTGTAATATAAAAAACTTATCAAACTTAAACTTTTTAGTTTAAAACTTATCATCCTCCACAATTATTTTATTTTTTAATTGGAGATACTTTTATAAAGCCTTCTTTCTATATAACCCACTCTATTTTCAACATTTGGATAATCAAAGAAAAATCCACTTCATCCATTATGTTTAGCATAACTTATATTATTATGAAAATTCTTTCATTTTTCTGATGTCATTGTATTGAGCCTTATCTATAAATATGTAAAATCGATGGAATAAAATAATTTAATATTAAATATCAATTTTTAAGTAGTATTTTCAACATCTAAATCATCTAAAATATCATTACTATATACATAAATGATTTTGCAAAGTATAATTACATTTCAATATATATGTGAATATATATGAACTTAAATGATTCTGTAAGTATAATTACTATATACATAAATGATTCTGTAAGTATTTTTCCTAATTTACACATGAACTTACTTATTTTTGAGCAAATGCTATCAATGCGGATATTAAATTTAGATGAAAATCAGTCTCACAACTAAACAAATAATGTTAAATATAACGAATTGATTGAATTTTTCATCAAGTGTCAAAATCTTAGGTTACATGGAACTATTCTATGTAACTTGGTTACATAAAAGTGGACCTGTGTTTAATTATTTTTGTCACTTTTTCTTATGTAACTACTGTACTTTTCAATCATTTCTATACAACTACTCATACATCTAACTTATCTATTTTAACTTTATTTTATTTACCCCTCATCATTATCTTTATCATATCACATTATTTTTTTCTATTTCAAAAACTTTACATTAAAAACTTTTATTAAAAATTCTGTCACTTTCCAAACACACCCATAATATATCAAAAATTTATTTGATTGTAAATTTTAAATTTACGAGTGTGTTTTGATATATCTAAAACTTTTCAATCCAACCGTTTTCATTCTCCAACTAACTTATTTTTTATATTTCTTTACATTTTCTCATATAACTATCTTAGTTTTTAATTATTTCCACACATTTACATATGTAATTAACATATCTCTTTTAACGTTATTTTCTTTACTCCTTATTATTATCTCTGTCATATCACGTCATTTTCTCCTATTTCAATAACTTTCACATTAAAAACTTTTATTCTAAAAGTTTTATTATTACTTTTCAAACACACCCTCTAATTAAAATTAGAGTTTTGATATATTCGTTGCTTCGTAAAAGGCTATTGATACGGAGGGAATTCCAAGCAAAACACATTTATATTTGAAACTTTTGAAAGTTCACAAGTGCATGAGTAGAATTTATGGATATATGTGGATTTTGCAGTAAAAAATCCTATATGAACCTTATTTGTTTTAAAAATAATTTAACATAAAGCATGAAATAACTTAAATCCAACTATAAGTAATAGATGCATTATAATGTTAAGTTCTGGTTTCATATATTTATATATACCGACCCGCATAGAGCTATATTGAAATTCTTTGTTATTTTATTTTCATTTATTTTTACGCGAGCCCGTGTGTCCAGATATTCTTTGTCATGGTATCCCAGTGGCTTGGCAGGTAAGTGGGTCATCCAATTTGCATTTTATGAGTACCTTTTAAAATATTTTAAATATTTCATAAAACGAGCTTCTACAACCATTAAAATTATTTTATAGGCATAGATAATTTATAAACTGCAATATATTATCTAAATTACGAAACCATATAGCATGATCAGATAGTCATATAACAATTATTTTCTGAATGTAAATTACTTTTTTAGAGCTATATTGAAATTCTTTGTTATTTTATTTTTATTTATTTTTACGCAGGCCGATGTTTCCAAATATTCTCTGTCACGGTATCCCAGTGGCTTGGTATGTAAGTGGGCCATCCGATTTGGATTTTATGAGTACCTTTTAAAATATTTTGAATACATCATAAAACGAGCTTCTACAACCATTAAAATTATTTTATAGGCATAGATAATTTATAAAATGCAAGATATTATCTAAATTACGAAACCATATAGCATGATCAGATAGTCATGTAATAATTATTTTCTGAATGTAAATTATTTTTTTAGAGTACTGAATATAGATTACTTGAATTATAATTTTGACGCCAATCGTTCAAATTTCTATGTATATTCTATTTATTTTCGTTTATTTACTTATATGATCTCAAATGTGATTGGTGTATATCATATTTAAAACATCTAAAAAGATAGGATTAATAAAACGGACATGATTATATACAATATATGTTACATATGCTTAAGTTTTTTATTCTATTTTATTTCATTTTTTGATTTTTTTCTTCATAAAAATATTTTCTTAAGTATATTTAATCTATGTATATCAAGTTTTGTTATTGTACAATACTTTTATGTATTTATTTTTTATTTTCAAAATTAATATTTTAACGGGTAAGAATGATCTATAAGCCCCTAAAGTTGACGATTTTTAAAAATAAAAATAAAAATATAAGAGTATAGTAAAATGGCAAAACTTAGTATATGAATTAAACACACTTAGAAAAAACAAATTTATGAAGAAAAATTAAAAAACGAAATAAATATAAAAAATAAAATTATAACTTAAGCATGTATACAATCTATTATATATAATTAGGCCTCTAATAAAATATAATATATTTGCTTCTTGACTCTATGTTAATGCTGTTAAAACCGAACTAATACTAAAAGAACTGATTTGGTTTGAACTCATTCGGTTAAGCAAACTAGTTTAACATTAACGTGACATATTTATCATGTTATAATGTTTAATTATTTTTAATTAATTAGATATTCATTATTCTTAGATTTATAAGTTAAACTGCTAATCATCACAACAAATCATGGAGGAAAAATTAATAGAAAAATTAAAAAATTTTATTAACTAAGCAAAAATACAATAAGATTAAATGCAATATAATACAATCAATTAGTCAATCAATAATTTAATTACAAAACCATATAGCATGATCAGATAGTCATATAATAATTATTTTCTGAATGTAAATTACTTTTTTAGAGCTATATTGAAATTCTTTGTTATTTTATTTTTATTTATTTTTACGCGGGCCCATGTGTCCAGATATTCTTTGTCATGGTGTCCCAGTGGCTTGTTATGTAAGTGGGTCATCCGATTTGCATTTTATGAGTACCTTTTAAAATATTTCAAATATATCATAAAATGAGCTTCTACAACCATTACAATTATTTTATAGGCATAGATTAGCATGATCAGATAGTCATGTAATAATTATTTTCTGAATGTAAATTACTTTTTTAGAGTGCTGAATATAGATTACTTGAATTATAATTTTGACGCCAATAGTTCAAATTTCTATGTATATTCTATTTATTTTTGTTTATTTACTTATATGATCTCAAATGTGATTGGTGTAATCATATTTAAAACATCTAAAAAGATAGGATTAATAAAACAAGACATGATTATATACAATCTATTGTACATATGCTTAAGTTATTTTTATTCTATTTTATTTCATTTTTTGATTTTTTCATAAAAATATTTTCTTAAGTATATTTAATATATATATATATATCAAGTTTTGTTATTTTACAATACGTTTATGTCTTTATTTTTTATTTTGAAATAAATATTTTAACGGGTAAGAATGACCTATAAGCCCCTAAATTTGATGATTTTTAAAAATAGAAAATAGAAATGTGAGAGTATTGTAAAATGGCAAAACTTAATATATGAATTAAACATACTTAGAAAAACAAATTTATGAAGAAAATCAAAAAATAAATATTATAACTTAAGCATATATACGATATATTGTATATAATTAGGCCTCTCATAAAATATAATATATTTGCTTCTTGACTCTATGTTAATGCTCTTAAAACCGAACTGATAGTAAAGGAAGTTATTTGGTTTGAACTCATTCAGTTAAGCAAACTAATTTGACATCAACATGACATATTTATGATATTATAATGTTTAATTATTTTTAATTAATTATATATTCATTATTCTTAGATTTATATGCTAAACCGCTAATCATCACAACAAATCACCGAGGAAAAATTAATAGAAAATTTAAAAAAATTTATTAAGATTAAATGCAATATAATACAATCAATTAGTCAATCAATAATTTAATTACAAAATATTGAGTTTAAAATTTTCAAATTTTAAAAAATCAATAGAAATCGGTATGGTTATTTCTCACAGCAAAATAACGTTTCAATTGCAAGTGCGGAGTATCTGTCCACCTGCATGGCTGCAACAGATAAATAATTAAAATATGTAGTCAAATAGCTGCTTCAATTTGGATTTTGTAGGGTTGTTGTTTCGATTTCAAAAGAAAAAGTTGCTTTAAGAATCTACATATGAAAATTGGACCTAGACTTAGGGTGTGTTTGGTTATAGGTAAAACTTTTGATGAAAAGTTTTTGGAGTAGAAGTTGTCAAATCAATAGAAAATGATGTGATATAATAGGAGTA
>JAXCLR010000092.1:45121284-45143781 GCA_035584095.1 Annona squamosa
TAATTATGGAGAGTGAAAAGTTTTAGATTGAAAAGTTTTAGTTGACATTTTTTTATGCTAAACAAACGCACCCTTAAATAAAAATATCAAGAATCACCGAACCTGCCACCTATTTCATGGAAGAATTTTGCCCGATATAAAATATTTCATGTCTATTTCGAATGGCCTTGTACAAAATGTTATACAAGTATAAGAGAAAGATTGACCAAGCATAAATCAAAAGGAGAAGCAGAAATATAAAAAGCAATAATGAAAGATGGAAAGGATCTATTCTCGTCTTCATTCGGCTGGAATCGATTTAGGGCAAAAACGAAATGCAAAATGAAAAGAAATCGAGTGTGCGACTAAGCGGTTCGATTGTGGCTTAAACGGTTTGGATGGTTTCCTGCAGACAAACCGGACAGGCTAATAATGAAGCGGGCTTTGGAATGGTCCTGGTCGTACCCTGGCTGGCAAGATGATAATATCTTGCATGCAACCCAGTCGAGCAAGGGTTCCAAGCGTTCATTCTACATGCGATACTCCTCGAAGGCAAGCTGCAACCCATTTCAATCATTATCACAGCTCTAATATTCCTGTTCTAGCAGTAGGATGTATGTATATAATTAATATGTTATTGGGATTTAGGGGAGACTGATTTCATGCACCTCAATATACTTAGCTACAGCGCACAAAGGCACATACCTATTTTTTATTTTTAAAATTTTTTATTCGACTATTAATCTAAGTGTATCAATTTGTACTATTTTTAATTTTTTTTAAATCAGTCGCATTTTTAGTAATTTATCCAAAAAAATTAAAAATCGTTAAAATTGATAAAAATTGATACATATATTAAATACATTAACAATTGTGTGAAGAAATTATTAAAAAAAAGTTAAATATGCTTGAGTGTGCTGAAGTTAAGTCCACCTCAGTGCATGAAATCAAATTCCAGATTTTGGAAAGGTAAAAGATAACTAAACACAATAATATTTTTTTTATAATTAGCTAAATAATATATTACACATTGGAAGAGCATTAGTCAATGTGGTACATTCTTCACTATCACTTTGAATTATTCACATTGTGTTGGGTTTCTATCTATCCCAATTGTCTTTCTACATATTCTTGCTTCACTATTATGCTAACATACTACATGCAATGTGCTGAAAATTCAAAATTTATGAAACAAATGTAGCTTGGTCATGTTTTGGTCACTAAATATTTAACCACACAAAGGTTGATTAGGTTTTGATCATCAAAATATTTAATAATTTTGAAAATAAAATTTAACCTTGTTCCAAAGGAAAGCCAAATCATGTCACTTCCCCAGCGCTGAACTCTAGTGAAGAATTATAATCTATTATGGATTGTCTCTTTCCTATCATATGTTTCCACGTGGGATTCATGCAACTAATCTGTTCATTGAATAATTTAATTTCCATTAGAATTAGTCACTAAAGGATTTGTTCATTGGATAATTTGGTTTTCCATTATAATTAGTCACTAAAGCCAATCTCAAGCATCTAATTATTATATCAATTAAATATATATAGGCTATTATTATTTACACCATATTAGGAGATTTGATAAATGGTGATTGATTGTGTAATGAGTTGTTGATAACTTTATTAATTTGTGTAACATGCATATAAATAGTGAATTATGAAGAGTCAAAAAGTATGAAAAATATTGGGTTCACCACCTTGGAGTAGGAGTTAGAGCCAAATTTCTATTATATAAAAAATTCTTAGATCTATGATTCCAAAAATTGATTTGGTATGTCAAATTGAAGAATCTAAAGATTTTTTTATATATCAATTGATGAAGTAATGGGATCATTAATGATACATGAAGTTAAAATAAACCAATGATCAACTAAAGAGCAAGCATTATAGACAAAGTAAGTTTTTGATAATTCAAATGCAAAAGAGATAGAGGTGCTTCATATGGCAAAGGCTGAGGTAATCGAGAAAGAGAAAGAGGAAGATTCAATGCAAATGAAACTCGTGGAGATGTTCAGAATCAAGAATTCAATCAAAATAAAGGAGGCAATCGTGGACGTGGCCGAGGTCGTGGTCGAAAATTTGGACAAATACGAGGAAGAGGAAACTATGCCAAAACAGATAAGTCTCATATTTAATGTTATAATTACAGTAAATTTGGTCATAATAGTTCTAAATACTATAGTAATCCTTCAAATTAAGAATGAGTTAAGCATACAGAAAAGACAGTAAGATGACAGAAACTCTGCTTCTAACATACAATGCTATATAAGAAATTGAAGATTCTATGTGGTACTTGGATATTGATTCTAGTAATTATATGTGTGGAAACAAAGGTTTATTCTCTGAAATTTATGAAAGTTTTCATTTCACTACCAAATTCGATTATAATTCCATCATTGAAATTGTGGAAAAGGAAAAAATTCCAATTTGGGCAAAAGATAGTACGCAACAACATATATCTAATGTATTTTTATGCACCAAATTGAAAAATAATTTATTGAGTATGGGGCAACTATTAGAGAAGAGTTATGAGATTAGCATAAAGAATGGATGCTGTAAAACTGAAAATGAGTAGAAACAAGTCATTGCAAATGCCAAGATAATACTAAACAGAATGTTTCCTCTTCATATTTAGAATGGAAGGTTACCATGTTTCTATACTATTGTGAAAAATGATTCTTGGCTTTCGCATTTAAGATTTTGACATTTGAATTTTAATGGACTAAAATTATTGTATTAAAATAATATGGTAACAGGGTTACCATTAATTGATCGCCCGAATGATGCATGTGAAGACAACATAGTGGGAAAGCAATATCAAATTTCTTTTCCTACAGGACAGTCAATAAGGGCTAACGATCCACTGGAGATTACTCATTCAAATATATTTGGGCCTATCAAACCTCAATCATTTAGAGATAAAATGTACTTTATAACCTTTGTGGATGATTTTAGCATAAAACATGAATTTTCTTTTTCGAAGAGAAGTCAGAAGCATTTTCAATTTTTCAAAAGTTTTATTTGTTAAAAGGCACAATGGTCATCTTATTATATGCTTAAGAACTAACCGAGGTGGTGAATATACCTCACATGATTTTGTTCAATTTGGTGAAAATCATGGTATCAAACACCAATTGACTACAACATACACTCCATAACAAAATGGAGCTGCAAAAAGAAAAAACAGAACAATTATGGACACAGTTAGAAGCTTGTCGAAAATAAAATCTGTGCCAACAATGTTTTGGGCAGAAGCTGTGAATTAGAGTGTTCATGTATTGAATAGTGCCCAACAAAAAGTGTAAGGAATATTACACCAGAAGAAGTATGGAATGGCTACAAGCCAAGTGCAACACATCTCCAAGTTTTTTATTGTATTGATTATGCTCATATTCCTAATGAAAAGAGAAAGAACTTGGATGACAAAAATGAGGTATGTATGTATTTTTATTGGGTATAGTAATAATTTTGAAATTGATCCATTAGATTATGAAAGTGCTATAAAAGAAGAAAAATGGAAGAATGCAATGCATGAAGAAATAAATTCAATAGAAAAGAATAATGCATGAAAATTGGTTGATCTTCCTGAAAGACAAACCCATTGGTGTAAAGTGGGTTTATAGAACAAAAATTAATACAAATGGTGAAGTTGCAAAGTATAAAGCTGCTACAAGCAGAAAGCTGGAATTCACTATAATGAAGCCTTTGCACCCGTAGCTTGGCAAGAAACAATCAGGTTAGTTCTCTCATAGGTCGATCAAAATTCATGGTCTATTTTTTGGTTAGATGTAAAGTTTGCTTTTTTGTATAAAGATTTACTTGAGGAGGTATATGTGAAACAAACTCCTGGTTTTATTAAACTAAAAAGTAAAAATAAATTTTACAGATGGAAAAAGGCTTTGTATGGTTTAAAACAAACCCCTCGAGCATTGTACAGTGGCATTGACTCCCATTTTGAAAATATGGGATTCGTTAAATGTCTATATGAACATACTCTTTATGTCAACTATGGAAAATGAGACAAAATATTGATTGTTTGCTTATATGGGGATTATTTGATATATACAGGGAATTATCAGTTTATGATAGATAAATTTAAATAATTAATGAAAAAAGAATTTGACATGACTGATGTAGGATTGATGAATTATTATCGTGGAATTAAGGTTGATCAGTCGAAAAGGGGCATTTCTATAACACAAAAGAAGTATCTAAAAGAAGTTCTGCAACATTTTCAAACGGAAACAAGTAAGCCTGCTTGTACTCCGGTTGTTATAGGATTGAAATTATCTAAAGATATTGGTGAAAGGAGAGTTGATAGAACTTTATATAAGCAAATTGTGGGCAGTTTAATGTATTTGACAGCTACAGGACCAGATACCATGTATGTAGTTAATTTGATCAATAGATACATGGAAAGTCTAAGAGAAATGCATTTCCAAGTTGCAAAAAGAATCCTGTGTTACCTAAATGGAACAAGAAACCTTGGCATTTTATATGATAACAAAAATTCTTGTCTTACAAGTTTTACTAATAGTGATTATGAAGGAGATCTATATGATAGAAAAAGTGCATCTGGATATATCTCCTTCTATGGAGATGGAGCAGTATCATGGTCATCAAAGAAACAGCCGATCATGACCTTATCTACCATAGAAGCGGAATATGTTGCAGCAACAGCATGTCCATGTCAAGCTATTTGGTTAAAAAAATATACTCAAATGTTTGAATTATGAAGAAAATGTGCTAGTTCACTTATTCTGTGATAATAATTCAAGAATTGCACTTGCTAAGAATCTAATTTATCAAGGAAGAAGCAAGCACATTGACATGCGATATCATGTTATTCCTCAATTGGTGAAACAGAAGCAAATCAAGCTTGCGTATTGCGAGACATCTGATCAAGTGACAGGCACACTCACTAAGCTGTTCAAAACTAATGTATTTGTAGCATTAAGAAACTTACTTAGTCTCTGTAATTTGATGGTTTGGTTTAAGGAAAGGTGTTGAAAGTAAACCGGTCATCCCACATTATTTTGTAAGGAAATAAGAGGAACCCCTTCCACTATAAAAAAGGTTTTTGTATCCCCTTTCCTAAACACCCCCACGTACCCACAAGTCAATAGCTGTAGCTATTTTGGGGGCAAGCTAGACCATATTTTGGTTAAGCTATAAAAAATATTTTTGAGTTTTGCTTTTAAGATATGTCATTCTTGTAGATTGTAATATTAGAATTTTCATTTAGAGAAGTTATTTTCATCATTAACATAATTGTTGTGGGATATGAGCATTGCCTTCATATATTTCAAGCAGTATTATTGTGGAGTTATTTCAAGTATTATTATGAGATTATTTTCAAGTAGTATTATTATTTTATGAAACATTCCCAATATTGGTGATGTTTCTTACTCTGTAATGTCTTTTGATTTTTTCTCATCATTGTTTCATTTCGTTGTATGTGTTCGAGTTTGCTTGAGAATTTTTTTTTGAGCTTTTGAAGCTTCATTCGACTGATGCCCGAAAACTCCTTTGAACTCAATTGCTTCTTATCTTTTGTATTATTTGTTGAAAGGAAGGTCTTAGTGGTGTTGGCATGAGACTTCTAGTACTAGCAGGTTGGTTGGAAGTGGACTGTGATTATCCTTTTGTTGGTTGGAGGCATGGAGCAACATGAAAGGCTACTAGTTGCTGATGTTGTCGTTTATTATATCATGCTTAATTCTGGCATCCGGATATTGATTTTTGTGTTGCAGTTGCAGCAGGTCAATAATCTGCTTTGTAGTGTTGTTACTTCCTATCTGATGCAATTTTTGTTTGTCTTTTCCATTTCCAATGTGTAGAGGTTTATTTCTTTACTATTTTGGGATTGGAATGGTGTTGCGTACCTCATGTTCTAGAGTTTGGAGCATGGATATTTTTCCGTCTCAGCAAGAGAAGTAAGTTCATTTGTTTCTAACTAATCTATGTAGTTAGCACTGAGATGGCAAATGCTTTTATGTGTATGGAAGGCCATTCTTTTGCTTGCATTTTATTTATGTTGCAAGCTTTGTTGGTGGTTTTTTACACCTCTCCAATTGTATTTTCCTTGAATGGGTTACCCAATGTTGTCTTTGCCTTCCTCTTACCTCATATGAAGCTGAACTCTATCAAGATTTGCTTGTGAAGGACATTACTTTGCTCCCAATTGAGACTTCATAACCTAAAATCTGTTTTCGAGGAATAGTCTTCAGCGGCCTTTGCCATTTTTTTTGCAGCTTTATTCTACTGGTAATAGATAGTTTGTCGTGGGCTTCCTCTGTGAGGTTTTTACTGGTTGATTTCTGAAAATAATGTTATGTTATTTCAGTTTGCAGCATATCTAATTATCTGAGTTTGTAGAGTAGTATTATTTTACTTGTATAGGCCTATATTTCTAGTTGTGCTTTCATAGGCATTTCATCCACTATTACATATCATGATGCAGGAAATAAAAATGATTCTTTTCTGATTAGTTGCACAATTAGTTGCATTGAGAGCACATATCTCTATGCAATTAACTTGTCAATGATAGTTACTTCAATACATAGAAAATATTTGATTAACTACTTTCGATTTATTTTACAAGTCTGTGGGTTAGCTACAACTAATTGTAAATCCTTTACAATAAAAGTCTATAGTTGAATTAATCGGTAACTTTTACCATTTAATGCAAACTCAAATATCACACAAAATAAATGATTTTGGAATTCGGTCCATAGGTTTTCAATTAACAAACATAATAGTTTATTTAGATTGAATCAAATTATCAATAGATATTAACGGGTGAATGAATAGATTTGAATTGATGTTACATATATGTTTCATAATATGGCTCTTTGTAAATGGTCTCCAAGCTTTTCAATCTATAAATACTTTGTTCGAAAAAACCATATCAATAAGCTTTCCATTATCACACATTGAGAGTTAAAAAAGAGCAAAGTTATTTGCTGGATTGTGATTGATAAAGTGAGATAAGAAATATTTGATTACAATTTGGGAAAAACTTCCTTTTGCTTGTAATTGTCATTTTAGTTGAGAATAATCATGGAATGGCATAGATGTGATTATTTTCAAGGGGAATTTGGAAATAAGTTCAAAAGAAAGGTGGTTATCTATAAAATTAAAAAATATGGATATAAATTGCAAAATCCCAAAAACTTGGGGCCATTGAAAAATTCCTTCATAATAATTGTACTATATATCTGATGTGATCTACAACCTCATGACTTCGCCCAGACTAAATGCATCCTTCAACCTTTGTTTGCAAGGTATAGTAAGACTTCAACCTTATACAATGAGGCCTTCGAGCGTGTTTTATAAATGATATGTGGTCAATACATTATATCTTTAATGGCTCATGGAGAACCAACATAGGTTGATACTTAAGTCTAAATTACATAGCTTGGTCTAATTCACTATTTGCTACTTGCCTTTAGCATTATCTTATGAAAAGAGTACCCACGCAGTAATACCACTCTCGGAATTTTTTAAAGTATATTTTTACAATTATCTTAATATGTTCTAGAGTTCTAAGATATTTTTACAAAAGGATATATTTCTTCATTTATTCTTGTTAAGACAAGTTGTTTACATTTTGGGGGGAGGAGATACAATGCTCTCAATATGCCAACATTCAAGCACCTAGGTAACGAGTCTAAGTGAGGATAGTTGGAAAGCTACCCTCACGCCCTCACTAGTTATTCTAGGCATCTAGTTCCCTATACTTCTCTCCGTCTAAAGAAGGTAGAAGAAATCTTGGGGATGTTTGGTAATTGAATAATTTGCACGTATATATATATTCGCATAGTAACCAAAACTGCAAATATACTCACATCGTTTCATGAATTCCATATTACCTTTACATAGTTTCATCCGAATTATATATAATCCTCCTGCTAATAGTTGTCATCAAATGGAACGTCAATGAATTATTTAATTTTCTAAAACATCCTTGTATGGTTTGATAACATCAATCGCGAGCTACAAACTCATATTGCATATATTTTTCAAGTCTTGCATATCTCATGCATTAGCTTTCCTTCTTATCTCCTCTCACCCTCTCACGCGCCCCCTCCAAACCCATCCTCCCTACCCTCTTCATAATCGCAATGCAACACCCCTCACTGCACCATCGAACACCTTCTCCCACACCCTCTACGATGCTCAACTCGCGTCACATAGCTCCACCCTTCTCTCATTTTACAACAACTTAATTTTGGCAATCAATATTACAAAGAGATGTGATCTTCTACATTTGGGCTAAGTCCCGTCCATTTGCATCTAGGCGTTATGAGTGGTCAGATCGGATGGGCATGCTAATAAATGTATGACGAAAAATTCTCTAGCTCCTCCCTGCACCAGACAACGCTAGTGCTAATGCATAAAGGGGAACATTTTGAAAAAAATCCCCATTCCGCCATTTCACCTTGTTGTGCTCTTGATCTCTCTCTCTCCTTCACATTCCGATTTCTCCCATCCCGTCTCTCTCATAGGGGTGTAACTTAGGTAGCCGAACCTGATTTCCAACAGTGTTTAAGTTTGCTTTTCCTAGCTTGACCAAATGATCCAATTGTAAATACAATAGTGTAAACCCGAACCCAAAGAACCCAAGCCCGATTTCTCGTTTTGTGTTTATTATAAAATGTGTTATATACATAATATTTAAACAATATTTTTTTATATTTTGCATATTTATATTTGAATACATGTTTGACATATTTTAATTATATTATAAATAAAATCTATTATTTTTATTTGTATTTATCTTTTATTTCTATCATTTACTTTTACATCCATTATTTTTATTCCTTTATTTTATTTTTATGTTAAATTTTTTCTAAAAATATTCCTTATATTGCTATTTTTTAAAAAATCTGTCGTTTCACTATATATTATGATGTTTACTTATATGATTAGTTATTATTATATATTTATATGAAAATTTAAACTTATTACTCTTAAATAAAATGCAAAATTATCAAAATAAATTTCAACTTGAAAATCAACCCGAACCTGATTTTCAAAAATTGAGTTAGGGTTTAGGTTTTACAAATATGGTTAGGGTTAGGGTTATTGTAAACAAATGACAAATCAAGCACAGTCCATGTTTTGATGATCAATAATTCAATTTGAGAGATTTTGAGGCACTAACATGTGTGTTGGCATGATTTAAGGATAAGAAATTTCAAGATACAAAGCTTAACAGGTCAAGTCGCACGCCAAGTCGATTCAAGCATCGACTTAGGTTAAGTTGATATCGAATTTGATTCCAACATCGACTTCAGAGGATAATTTTTTGATAGTGCTGAAATCGTAGATGCATGAGTAGGCGAAGTCACACCCGAAATCGACTTCGCATGCAACTTTGGTCGAGTTGCAACCCAACTCAACTTCATCAGTGACTTGAGTAGACTTAAAGTTTCCGAAGCTAAGTTTGGTCAAACGAAGTTGTAACCCAAGTCGACTCCAATATACGACTTTAGTGAAGTCTCATATTAAGTCAACTCAAACATGGGACTTAAGTAAAGTTGCAAACCAAGTCGACCCTAAAATACAACTTAGATACAAGAAGGGTAAATTAAGAAGTTTCAAGATCAATGGTGACAAAATTAGAATCAAGCAACATTATCCTAACATGATTCAAAGTTCAAAATACAAGTCCATCAAGAGTTTTTAAATGGACGTGGCCAAGTTCAATATACAAGAAGTTTAAAGGCCCACATATATAAAAATGAAGTCCTCTAAAGTTGATTTATCAAGATACAAGGTTATACAAGCTAAAGGATTAAGATTATAAAACACCAAGTTCCAATGAGCTAAGTAGAGAATGAAGTCACAACCCAAGTTGACTTCACCTATGACTTATTCACATTCAAGGCCAAGTCAACTCCAAATGGATCTTGAAGTTGAAGAGCTGAAGACCAAAGTCGTAACCCAAGTCCAGATTACAACTTGGGTGAAGTCTCATCCGAAGTTGACTCTAGGTGCGATTTGAGTCACAATGGTCTAAAAAATTCAAACGTTGGCACATTGGATGCATGCCACTTACCACCAAACACTCAAATTTATTCCTCTCCTATTTAATACACGTCAAATGGAAAAGAGAGAATTAACTAGAGCATTGATTAAGTTTTCACCTTCCAACTTTCAAGTATTTAAGTGCACATTAAGGAAATCTACAAGCAGAATTGTGTTCTTTGACTCTAACTACTGAAGTGATCATTCATCCACCATTTCTACAAGTTCTTCTATGAGCTAAAAATTTGCCCACCCATCTGTAAAGTGTTCTTTTTTTTTCATTCTTCGTGTTTGTATTTCTACTTAGTTTGGAGTTGGAGACTAAGACCAAAGGAAGGCAAGTAGTGTGTAGTTGAAGTGTGACTTTAAAGATTACAGGTCATGAAGATCTTAAGAGCTCTACCTGAATCATGGACTCTAAAGATTATAACTATTGAAGAAGAAAATTATTTAAATACTTTGAAGTTAGAAGACCTTATTAGTTCTCTCATATCTCATGAACTGATAAAGAAAAGAAATGAAGAACACACAAAGGGAAGAGAGTCATCACATTGAAGGTAACACAAAACTCAGATGAGTCCACCTCCTATTCTCAAAATGAAGACGACGAGACTGCACTCCTCGTAAGAAAATTCAAGAAGTTTGTAAGGAAAAGAAAGAATTTTAACTCCAAAGGATTTAGGGAGAGAAACATAAGGAAAAAGAAGAAAGAGACAATCAAATGCTTCAGATGTGGTTGAGTAGAATATATGCAAGCCCAATGTCTTATGTCATAAAGAAAATAAATCAAAAGAAAGATAAGAGAAGAAAGATAGAAGCATCTCTCGAAAATTTTCAAAGCCGAAAGGCAAAGGAATGCATGTGAATGAAGATTCATTTATAACTAGCAGTTCCTTAAATGAAGAACATGAAGCGGCAAACTGTGCCTGAATATGTTGCATGACAAGAATTAAGAAAGAAAACACCTTAAAGTGCCTCACTGCAATAGAGTTAGTAGAAGTTTAACTATTTGAATCAAATGCGTAAGCAGTGAGGAGGTAATCTCTAAACTTGATTTATCTATTTCTAAGTCTATCTATTCTTCTACTCATGATTGCCCCAAATGTGCTAAGTTAGAAGAATTGAAACATGCCTATGATTTATTTTATGATGAAATAAAAAAGCTAGGCAACAAAAATATATTAAAAAAACAACAATGTAACTCAACTATTATTGTAAATGGAAAACTAATCAAAAGAGTCAAGTGCCTAGTAGATGAGACCAAAGCCTTGACAGATGAAGTTGAAAGGCTAAAGAAAGAAAATGATGCATTAAATGAATCATCAGCAAAGTTTTCTAACTTAGGAGACAATATTAAAATATTTTTAAATATGACTACCCAAACTAGTAGAAGAGGACTTTCGTACTTCACATTTGAGCAAGGAGAATGTTGCAAATCAAATACTTCAAAATGGGTAAAACTACAAGCTATAGCAACTCCATCCCAACACAAAACAAAAACAACTTGAGTTGCTTGGGTAAGAAGACCAACTTAGAAACTAAATTGTGCATGGAGTCCACCTCAAAGAATTTTTGAGGCATACAATTTTTGCAATAAGTTTGGTCATAAAATATACCAATGCAAAATCAAAAAATTGTATAATCAAGGTGCTAAATTGATCTGGTAATTAAAAAGCATTGGATTTTACATTCCAAAGTAGAACAAAGTGGACTCCAATTGCTTACTAACCTAAATAGACCCATAAAATGAATACCAAAGAGATAAACTTCATCTAATTATTTTTACAGGTTTGTCTTAGAGCAAAAGCCAACAAATATATGGTTCATGGATAATGGTTGCTTAAGACACGTCAAGGAGGATAAAACATTATTTCATGATCTCAAAGTATACAACAGTGGAACTATTGCACCTGGGAATAATGAAAAAGATAAAATAAGTGATAAGGGAACCGTTTATGGTATTTCAAATGCATGCGTAAAGGAGGTATTATTTGTTGAAGAACTCAACACAACTTAATGAGTATCGGCCAATTGTGTGACAAAAGTTATAAAGTAGGTTTGAATCATCTATATGTAATGTTCTTGATGGAGATCATATAGTATTCAGTGGCAAAAGACCTAGAAATATATATTTAGTTTTCCTTGATGAAATGGATGAAAAAAGTCTTGTGACTGTTAATAATGATCCATGAGTATAGCAAAAAGACTTAAACATATAAATATGTCAAACATTAAAACTCTATGGAAAAAGAGTTTGGTAGAAGGGTTACTAAAACTCTATGATAGAGATAAAATTTATTAAGCTTATCAAGTATCCAAACAATCAAAGGTGTCATTGTTATGTAAAAATGAAGTTTCAACTTGAAGGCCACTTGAATTGCTACACATGGATCTTTACGGATCATTCGACATTTTGAGCCTTGGAGAAAAGAAATATATTTATGTTATTATAAATGATTTTTCAAGGTTCATATCGATAATGCTATTAGCTAACAAAGATGAAGTCTTCTCTATGTTTGTGAGTTTTTTAAAATTGGTGCAAAATGAAAAATAAAATATAATCATATCAATTAGAAGTGACCATGGTGATGAATTTAAAAATAAACGTTTCATAGAATTCTGTAATGAAAAAAAACTTATCAGACATTTTCTGCACCTGAAACACTTGACAAAATGGGATAGTTGAAAGGAAAAATAGAACAATGCAAAAGATAACTAAGCTGTGCTAAATGAAAGCAAAATTTTCAAGAAATTTTGGGCAAAGTTGTAAGTATCATTTTTCATGTCGAATCGAGTTAGTATTAGAGCAATCTTAAAAAAGGCATCCTATGAGCTATGAAAAGGTAAAAAAACAAATATTTCATATTTTCATATTTTTGATTGCATTTGCTATGTATTGAACAATGAAAAAGAAAATCTTGGCAAATTAGATCCAAATAGTGATGAAACAATATTTCTTGAATATCCATATAAAATTTTCAACAAAAGGAACCAAGTTGTAGAAGAATTCATTCATGTTATATTTAATGAATTTAACCCAACTTCTAAGAATAAGGATGAGCTAAGTAATGTAGATAATATGTCTAAGAATTTTGAAAAGCTACAAGTGGAAAAGAAATGAGGAAAAGATTCTAAACAAAGTCAAAGTTGCAACAAGGAAGTAAGTAAAGGTAATGTTCTCTACAAACCTACCAAAGACTTGAAAAACGATCATCCATTTGAACAAATGATTAGTAATATATATGGAGGTGTAAAAACTAAAAGCTCTAAGAAAAATATATGTGAACATTTTGCCTTTATATTCAAAATAAAGTCAAATTCAATAGATCAAGCTCTTAATGATGAAAATTGAATTATTGCTATGCAAAAAGACAGGAACAAATTAGATGAAAGTGAATTTGTTATAAGAAACAAAGCTAGACTGATGGCCAAAGAGTATTCTTAAGAGAAAGGAATTAATTTTGAAAAATCATATACCCCCGTGGCTAGATTAGAAGTAATACGTGTTTTACTAGCATTTGCATCTTATATGGGCCTTAAGTTGTTCCAAATGGATATTAAAAATGCATTTTTAAATGAATATCTTAATGAATACGCGTATGTTGAATAATTTATAGGTTTTGAGAAAAAAGATTAATCTAAATTTATTTATAAGTTGACCAAAGCCTTACATGGACTAAAAACAAGTTCTAAGAGCTTGGTATGAAAGGTTAAGTAAAATTTTGATTGATCATGAATTTCAATGAGAAAAAATAGATACTACCTTATTAATTAAATACAAAATAAAATATATTTTAATTGTTCAAATTTTTGTAGATGATATTATTTTTTATGCTACCAATGAACTTCTATGTCAAGAATTTTCCAAGCTTATGCAAAATGAATTTGAAATGATGATGGGTGAACTTAATTTCTTTTTTGAATTGCAAATCAAATAACTAAATGAAGAAATTGTCATAAATCAATCCAAGTATAATAAGGAAATGCTCAAGAAATTTGGAATACAAAAATAAACAAGTTGATCAAAAATTATATAAAAGCATGATAAAATCTTTGTTATATTTAATTGCATTAAGACCCTATATATTGTTTAGTGTTTGCATGTATTCTAGATTTCAATCAAATCCCAACGAACCCCATATGGTAGCCATGAAAAGAATTTTTAGTTTGATACTTCTAACTTAGGCCTATGGTACCCTAACGGCTCAACATTTGATCAAATCGGCTACTCAGATACGGATTTCACTGATTATAAAGTAGATAGAAAAAGTATCAATAGAATGTGTCAATTTTTAAAAAATATGATGATTTTATATTTTTCAAGAAAATAAACTAGTACTGCTCTATCTACTGCGAAAGCAAAATATATGACCACTGGGAGCTGTTGTACCAATTTACTTTGGATGAGACAATAACTTAGAGATTATAGGATAAAGTACAAAGATATACCTATTAGATATGATAATACAAGTGCTATTTATTTAATTAAAAATCTCATATTACATTTTAAAACTAAACATATAGACGTTAGATATCACTTTATTAGAGAATATGTTAAAAATCATGATATTTGTTTAGAATATGTCAAAACTAAAGAGCAAATTGCAGATATTTTTACTAAATCATTGAGAATCGATTCATTTTATAAAATTAGGAATGAAATAAATACGTTGATATTGATGCATGAAATTAGTGCAAAATTGCAAAATTGGTATTAATATATATTATTCATAATGATATGTTTGATAACATGTTATGTTGGTCTGAAATAGGCCAAATGGGTAGATAATAGTATATATTTATGTTTGGGTCAGTGGAGCTAAGTCGAATCCACTCATCCCAAGTCGACTTCAAGGACATCGTTTTGGCTAGCCCCATTTTACGCGCAAAATCGATCGGCCCCATTCATTTTTTTCTTCTCATTCCACTTCCAGCTCCCATATTTCTCATCTTCCAAGTTTGAATCTTCTAAGATCTCCACTCTTAAACTTCGATTTTTGATCCCTAATCTTCCAATCTTTTCACACTTTCAAGCTAACTCTCCCATTTCTCAAATGGCACCCAAAGCCATCTCCAAGCCCTTAAAGCTTCCCATTTCAATACCTTCCAAGTCCAACACCCGGGAAGACATGCCTAGTTGTCAATGAACTCTGGCCAAGAGGTCTTGGGATGACACTAAAACATCTACGGGTCGTCGAGTCCGATTCTAGGAAGGTAACCCATCTAAGTCTCCTGCAACACATGCCTCATGCTCACCTATAAGATCTCGGGTATAGACTATTTTGCACATTCTTCCACTCAACCATTTACCTGCAACGCCATTATGGAATATCTTCAAGTTATGGACAGTAGAATTTTTTAGGAACTTAGGACGATCAATATTTCTCTTATGAAAATGCATAGGAGGCAAGATAAAATGGAGCAGGAATTAAAAAATATCAAACATCACCTTGCCTCTGGAAGTAGGAGAGGTCAACCCATTCTGAGTTTGCCTGACTTCGATCCCTACTAGAGTGGGTCAATTTGTATTGATCCAACTGTTCAAGATCGTTCGTCTCCACTATTCTCTTCCACTAATATTCCCACCTCCGGCTCTAACACTTTATATGACACACTCATCGTCAAATGCTCCTTCCAAACCAATTGCCTTATCCCATCTTACCTTTTGCCTTTCACAAATCTCAACTCATCGATTTTGCTCCCTTTTAGGTGATTGACAAAAAGAGGGAGAGAAATTTTTGAATTTTGGATTTTTGGGTTTGGAAGAGCTCTCTTTAGTAAGTAGGTAGGTTGTATTTAGGGTTATATGTGAAGATTTTGTGGAAAATGAATGTTGAATGGATTGAATGATTTGATATTTTGGCCAAATGAATGGTATGTTTGAATGTTTTGCCTTATGAATTGATTTGAATACAATGATGTAAATGACCTAGTTTGAATGACATGAAAATTGAAATTATTTACTAGCTTGGTAAAATGAAAATGCAAAGAATGAAATAATTCTACAAGTTGTAATAATTCCAATTGTTTAATGAAAGATTAATCTCAAATTGTTTTTGTCAATCATTGAAAAAAGTAGAAATTGTTGTAAATGAATGACAAATCATGTACAATCCATATTTTGGTGATCAATAATTCAATTTGAAAGGTTTTAAGACACTAACATATGTGTTGACATGATTTAATGATAAAAAATTTCAAGATTCAAAGCTTGGCAGGTCAAGTCGCACTCCAAGTCGACTCAGGCATGGAATTAGGTCAAGTTGATACTCAAGTCGACTCCAGCATTGACTTCAGACGGTTATTTTTCAACAGCATTGAAATTGTGGACTCGTGAGCAGACGAAGTTGCATCCAAAGTTGACTTCGTATACGACTTGGGTCAAGTCACAATCTAAGTGGACTTCTTCAATATGTGACTTGGATGAAGTCGCACATGAAGTCAACTCAAACATGCGACTTGAGTGAAGTTGCAAACTAAATCGACCTCAACATTCAACTTGGATACAAGAAGGGTAAATCAAGAAGTTTCAAGATTAATGGTGACAAAAACGAAATCAAGAAACATTATCCCAACACGATGCAAAGTCCAAAACACAAGTCCAATCAAAAGTTTTCAAATGGACATAACCAAATTCAATATACAAGAAATTCAAAGGCCTACATATATAAAAATGAAGTCCTTTAAAGCTAATTTATCAAGATACGAGGTTATACAAGCTAAAGGTTTAAGATTATGAAGCACCAAGTTCTAATGAGCTAAGTAAAAAGTGAAATCGCAAATCAAGTCAATTTCACCTGCAACTTGGGTTAATTTTGAGGTTAAGTCGACTCCAAATGGAACTAGAAGTTGAAGAGTTGAAGACTGAAATCGTAACCCAAGCCGACTCTAGTTTGCAACTTGGGTGAAATCACATCTGAAGTCGATTTTAGGTTGACTTGAGTCGCAATGGTCGGAAAAATTTGAACGTTGACACATTGAATGAGCGCCACCTACTACCAAACATTCGAACTTACTTTTCTTTTATTTAATATACGACAAATGGAAGGGAGAGAGTTAGCTAGAGCATTGATTAAGTTTTCACCTTCCAACTTTCAAGCATTTAAGTGCTTATTAGGGAGATTTATAAGAAGAACTGTTTTCTTTGACTGCAAGTGCTGAAGTGATCATGCACCTACTTTTTCTACAAGCTCTTCCATGACTAGAAAATCTACCTATACATTTGTAAAGTGTAGATGCTTATTTTCATTTTTTGTGTTTATATTTTCACTTAGTTTGGTATTGGAGGTCAAGACCAAGTAAGGCAAGTAGTGTATAGTTGGAGTATGACTCGCCACTTGCTTATGTGAATATTGTGAACGCCCATTAGAGCGAGAATCTAGAAGAAAGCAAATGCTCTGAGTAAAGCAAATGCTCTGAGTGTATATCCATTGACATAGTGGAACCTAAGACACAATGGCGTATTTTTGGAAGAGTGAAGTAGAGAAGGTTATCCCAAACCACTATAATTTCTTGTGTTGATATTTTTGCTCTATTCACATCTCCATTCTCCATGCTTTTCATATAAGGAAATTTAGTTCAAAAGGGGTTACATCTAATACGCTGAAAGAATTTTTAAAGAACCCAATTCACCCCTCCCCTCTTGAGTTTTGCCATAAATTTGGGACCAATAAAGATTAATGTTTTATAAATAGGATTATAGTTAGGGCTAAGGTGGACCCAAGTTTCATGAGCACAAATTACACCCCTACTCTCTTATCTGGCAGTCATAAACTAAAAAGCAAAAATGAGTTTTTGCAGATATGCCTACACTGTTTCTCACTTTTTGCAGGTGTATCCCTTTTTAATGGAACTCAAAAACGACGTGAGATGGTTAGTTTGGGATAATGGTGAAATGTCGAAAATAGCATCAAACTATTAGCCCAATTGAGTTTCGGTGGAATTTAAAATCCTTAAAATAATTTCCCTTATCTTCCATTTTCTCTTTTTCCCACAAACTGATTTTATCTTCACTATCTTTACACCACAACCTCAATCCTGCCTGAATCCCCCAAATATTATATTTCTCCGCATGAGTTTGAAAATTTATATTACAGAATAATAAGTAAGTAAGCTGCATTTAATCATGTTTAAAGTAGAGAATCACAAATGCTTGCTCCCATCGCGTTGGAAAAAATTTAGATATGGAGTTAAGTAAACTCAGCAAAATCTCTCGAAAATTCTAAAAAAAAATTAATAGAAGAAAACGCGAATGCTTGGAGGTAACACGAAATGCTTATATCAGATTTACTAGAAAATTTCTTCAGCTAGCCCAACTTAATGCCTTTCAAGTCTCCACCAATGTTTGACCTTCTTGGCATAACGCCCTCCACAATGGCAACACTTTTTATTGTTTTTCTCTAGGTTGTTTGGGAATAATAAAAGATCTCAAGCTGCCCATCTCACATGGTTTTCAAGTTCCGTCAAAAAGGGATACACCTGCAAAAAGTGAGAAACTGTATGGGCATATTTGCAATTTTGAAAATCTTATGGACTTGGATATAATATCGGTGAAAAGTTTTAGGCATATCTGCAAAAACTCAAGCTGAAAATTTCAAATTGCTTCCCTCCTTCCATCCTTAACACATTCTAATGAGCTCCTCTAGCATATGCTTGACACTCGTCGCTGTCACCATCCCTTTCAGTGACGTGATAGTTACTCTGATTTTTGTGTCTTCTTCCCCCTCTGTCTCTTCTCTTGTAAATATTCAAATAAAAAGCACCCATTTTCCTCCTTTTAATACGAGCAATTTTTTTTACTGTTCAATCCATGGTGAAAGCGACTACTTTTAACCTGAAGAGTGAGATCTCTAGATGACCCCTACCATCCCCTTCCCTCTTACAACTCATCACTCTTGTCGGAGCTTCCAATACCTTTTGAAGGGCTTCCTTTGTAGCATCGTCGGCTGCTTTCAGCAAAGAGAATCGAGAGCGAGATTTCGACTCTTCTTCTTTCTTTTCAATAGAACGATTTCTCATTTTCATATGGAGTTATGGAGCATAGCTTGAAATGAGATGTAGTGATTTATTACTATACATTATGGAGTTAACTTATGGTTGTTGAGAGCAAGTGCTAGGAAGCAAAAATATAACAAAAAATGAAGAATAATGGTTGAGTAGTCTTTATTTCCATTGCCAGAATGAGCCTTTGTTGAAAATCAACTTGAAATTCAATCTCTAGTATAGCCATTGATTTAGATGATTTGTTGGGTGCACATCACTATTAGCATGTGGATGCAAAACATGTATTGTTGAATTATTTTTATATGGAAATTAACGTCAACAGCAAAGCTTAAAATGAAGCATTTTAATTTGCAAATTGATATCAACTATTTAAAGTGTTACAAATGTTGTCATTAGTTGAGAAACTAATTGGTTAAGAACTAATCGTATGATCTACACATTCAATGACCTCCGTTAAACTTAGTTTTCTGTTGGGAATTGAATAGAGTTAGGAGTTTCCTATTGGGAACTGAACATAGTGAGGAATTCCTCTCAATATTTAGATTGTTACTGTAGCGATTAATAGATGAAAAAGAGAAAAATAAGAGAGGGAAAGAAACAAAAGGAGATTTGGCCTGACAACTCATTGGATCAGGCACTTGTTTATGAAAGAGACAGAAAGAAACAAATGGAGATTTGGGCTTGAAACTCACTGTCATCCCGATGTCAAAAAGATTGTAGCACCGTGGAAAGGGAGTCCAGTTGTCGCAAGAGGGTTTGGGTGAGAGAGGGTTTAGGCAAAAGACAACTTGGGTGAGAGGGTTATGGTAATTAGGTGGAAGACTATTTGCAAAATTTTCCCCTTATTTATCGTGTCTTCAGGGACTAATTTTCGAAAAGGCCAAAAATTCTATCAAATGATTATTGTCATTAGGGGTGGGAATTGAGACCCGCCCCACCCCGACCCTTTTTATACTAGGGTGGGTTAGATTATGTACCTGCCCGGAGGGGGGAGGGGCGGGTCGAATTTCAAAGATTTTTTTAAAAGGGCTGGTTAGGGCGGACCTACCGAATCTTGGTCCTCCTAATCCTAACCCATTTAATATATCTCAATCCTAATTCATTTATTAACCCATTTAAAAATTTTCAACTCTAACTCATTTACAACCCATTTAATAAACGGATTAATAGGCTGTGTTTGTTATTAATTTTAATACTAAAAACCTTCAATAAAGTTTATAAAATTAAATAAATTAAATAACTCTAAGTTAACATACCTGATCTACCGAGTCTTCATGCGTGTGACGCCACAGATCTAAAGGTCGCAGCGTGTTGATGTCTGCCGATTCTTCGTGCGTGCAGCGACAGATCGAAGGTCATAACGTCGATTGTTGCGTCTGCTGAGTTCCGAGTATGATGCCCGCTCTTTTGCTGTTTGCAGGCAAGCCCTTCGATAACTCAACTGACCGAAGAGGTACACAATAGCGAGAGGAGGAGGCAAGCTAGCCTTTCTAGTGGCGAGTAAGAAAAGAGAGAAGAGAAGAGAAGAGAGAAAGGGCAATGAAGAGAGCTAGCGTAGTTCACAATCGATGACAGGCAAGGAGCGAGAACCGGAGCAAGTAGGAGAGAAAAGGGAGAAAAGGAGTGGGCGAGGGAGATACTTTATGCCCTTCAAGAATGCTATGATTGATGTAACTGCAGCATTATGCGATTCATTTATTTGTATGTGGCTTTATTAGAAGCACAGTTGTCATGGGTCGTTGAGCGGAGGAGTCAAAAGCAATTGGTGCTTTTGTAAAAGGGGTCTCAGCTCTGAATTATGGCTGTGCATGTGGCAGCAAATCGAAGGGAACTTCAGATCTTAGTCTCGGCTACGACTGTAGAATTAACATCATGTGCAAGCGCCCGGCAGGACAGTGCTGAGAGCGGGAAGCCGAGAACCGGCTAAATTTATATATAATATATTATAAATGGATTATACGGGTTGAATGAGTTATATCAATAGGTTGGACGAGCTGCAAAGTCTCAACCCTAATCCGTTTATTTAATTAAATGGTTAAACGGGTTGGCGGATTATAACCCATTTATTCAAAAAATCTCAACCCAAACCCATTTATTAATGGGTTGGACGAGGGGGTTGACCACGACCATTAATACACCTACTCACTGCCACATATAACTTCAAATCTAAAAAACCCTAAACTTTAGTTTCCCACAACAATCTCGCCCAAATACTGTCACCTTCACTGTCGTCGTTCCCTCAGTAGAGTCTCGCCCAAACATTCCTGTCGCCGTCAACATCTCGCAGCAGAAGTCCCACCCAAATTCTGTTACCATCGATATCCCGTAACAGTTCCTGCCCAAATCCCATCCTCCGATCCATTTCTGTTATATGCTTGCTCATCATCATCATCATTTGGTTGCCTGCACCGAAATTCAGAGCTTTTTCTTCGACGTTCTTGCTACGGTTTCATGGAGTAGGAATCATCTTTGTCTTGAGTAGCTTCCTAGGGATCTACTGTTTTGACCTTCCCATGGTTGCATTAGATGCGGAGAGCCTTTTTTTATGAGCTTTCTCATTTGGTTGCATGAGGCGGAGAGAAATTCCGTTTTGAGCTGATTGCTTTGGTTCCACAAGAACTAGAGAGTTCCTGTTTTGAGCTTGTTGGGGTTGCGCCAAAACTAAAGAGTGTGTCTTGTGAGGAATTAGAGGCTTGGGAGCAAGCAACACCACCGGTTCATTAGCTCTCCTTCCATGCCCCCGATTGGCTTGCATTAGGCGACGAGGAATAGGCATCCCTAATCGTACGCAACAACAACGACAACGACTACTCCTCCTTCAGCAATAGGTGATATATATTATTTTTCTTTACATTTTTCCCATTTAATTTAACATGTTTAAGCCAGTAAATGACACACGTATTATTGATTAAGGGGACGTTTGGTTCGCAGCGGAAGTTTTTGACATGTTTTGGCTGAAAAACACATCACTCACTGCAGCCATTTTAACGTGAATGAATGGTTAATGTCCGAATGCATTAATGTCTGAGCGGTCAAAGGTAGTTGGAGAATTAACGTGAATTGGCGGTAACAACAGCATCACCGTCGCGCGCGTGATCGTTCTCTAATAGCACAACAATGCAGCAAGGAACGATGTGGACCACTAATGCCAAACCATGAGTATAGGTCTCGATCTTGATTAATGTCACTAAAAATTATTTTAGCTTAACTAATTTAATCTTTTAATTTCACAAAAATAATTATTAAATAAATATTCAATTATTAAAATTTTGAACTGCCGTTAAAATATTTTTTATTTTAAAGTTAAAATACTAACCAATTGTTTGTACGTAATGAGGCTCAACCCGTGAGTACAGGTCTACGATCTTGATTAAGGTCATTAAAAAATTATCTTAGATTAACTAATTTAATTTATTAATTTCACAAAATAATTATTAAATAAATATTCAATTATTAAAATTTTGAACTA
>JAXCLR010000092.1:45143881-45155444 GCA_035584095.1 Annona squamosa
TTACAAATCTGGTGAAGCATACTTTGGTTAGCCTTTTTAAAATGTATCAACAACAACCTCGTGGTATGTCTTCATCTGAAGAGAGCAATGTTATGAGGGTGGCACCCCGATCTAATGCTTTCTTTGATGAATTTAAATTATGGAAACAATCTGAAGAGAATGTTGATGAGTGGAAAAATGAAATGGATAGATATTTGGAGGAAGCTTCTGAAGAGAATGAACTAAGTTTTGATGTGTTAGGATGGTGGAAAAATTGTTCAAAGTATAAAACATTATCCTTTTTAGCAAGAGATGTTTTAGCAATTCCAGTTTCAACAGTAGCTTCTAAGTCGGCATTTAGCACGGGTGGGCGTGTTCTTGATCAATATAGAATCACATTGACGCCCAAATTAGTTGAATGTTTGATTTGTGCATAAGATTGGCTTAGAGCTACACCTCGAATAACTGAAGATGAAAAGAAAGCTACTGAATTTGAGAGAATTATATCGAGTAATTATATTTTTAGATACCATATTGTATATTCTAAAGTGATTTTTAATATTCTTATAATAATTTAGATTAAATGTTTCAGGAATTACCAACTCTAGTTGAGACAAATCACCTCTTCTTCCATTACCAAATCATGCCTAAGGTAACTTAATTTTTAAGATAATTTTTTATGATTATTATCTTCTTATTGTTAACAGTTGCAAACATTTTTTTGTCTAAATTGATGCATATTATTTTTGAAGATGTAAATCGAGGAGGAAGAACTTGACATTAAAAATGCAGATGGAAATCAAGGGAGAAATTACTTGGAAGCCTTCGAATAGGTTTTTAGTTTTTTTGGAAACTTTGGAAACATGAACTCATTTGTATTTTGAATTTGTTTAAAAGTGGATGTAAACTTATTTAAACTTGAGATTTGTTTCTTTGTCATTTTAAATTTGGATTGCACTTAAATTATATTGGAATGTTGAACCATTATGCTTGGTGTATTTAGATTTAGTTGCTTTGAATAACCGTTATATGGATTATGTTTCAATTTGAGTTGGCATAATAAATCTATTTCATATTATACTTTCTGTTAGTATGAAAAATTTGTTAGTTTGAATTTCAGATTGTAGTATAAATTTGATTCATATTTTAAATTTATTGGTATGACAAGTGGTCAATTTCTATTTTAGCAATTTGTATGACAAATATTCAGTTTGAATTCAATTTCAGCAATTTATATAATAATGTTCAGTTTCAACTACAATAGTTGGTATGATATGTTCATTTTCTATTTGCTACACTTGAGTCATTTTCATTAGCTACTAAAAATAAATGGACCAACTAGTCATAAAATTAACTAATTTTTCATTTATTTGTGTCTATAAGATGATGAAAAATTACAAGGTTCATTCAAAGAATATTGCAGAATTCAACATGAAGTTGTAGAATTCTTTGAAAGGATGTTGCAGAATTCAGTGTAAAGCTTGACTTCATAAACACAGGTATGTATATTACAGTAATTTGCTTTTAGATTACAATTAAATTTTGGAAAAAACAGTTTATTCATAACCCGAATTCTAACCCGAAATCAAACTAAAATCAATGCTAACCCGGTCCGAACCAGGATTGAATCCTTAAGGTTTGGGTTTGGGTTCGCTCCAACCCAGAATAACCCGACCCGAGTTGCACCCCTAATCTCAAATGAGGAGAATTTTTACAAAATTGAATCCAACAATAAAGGTAAATTCTGCAAGATTCAACAGTACTGAAGGTTGGTCTAAAAGGTCAACGGGCTCAGCATTGGTTAGGGGTTTCCCCATCTTCTCAAAGCTACTCATTTGTGATCTTAATCTTGATGACGTATGAAGAATTACAGTGTTTGTGAGGAGATTTCCCATGATGTATGCGTTATTGCGGTTTTAAAGATATAAGAACTAGTGAGAGTTTTTTGTGGAGAGTTATGATCTTTTACGACCGGTCACGAAAGACGCTGTTTTCAACCATCACGTGAATGTGGTTGGATCCCATTCAAGGATGCGGGTAATTTTATGGATCGTTTGAACATGAGTGAAAAAGAACTAGAGAAGCTAATGTGAAAGAGTTTTCGCATGTCAGCCCTTGTCAGACGTGAGTTTTTACAAGTAGGTCCCAATTTCTCTCTCTCATAGATTTCTCATCTCTCTCTAAGAAAGATTAACGAAGATGTAGCATTTTAATAGTTCAGGAGATGGGACTATGGTGGAAATGGCCACGATTAAGATAGAGGCTAGATTTGTGTTGATCATTATAAGAAGAAAAGTGGGTTCCGAAAATAGACTTAAAAATCCCTAAATAAAAATCTAGCAAACAAACAATTTTCATCATCAGAGGAAAATTCAGACTTCAAAGAATTGCAACATCATCTCTCCTTTCTTTCTTTTCCTTGTTTCTAGTCCAACGAAAAAGCATCACCCCCTAATCCAATCGAATCCAGTCGAAATTCAATTTCTTCTACTGCTTCTTTAGCGTCCACTCCCTTGCCTCCTCCAATCCAAGACAAAACCCTAATTTCGGGTCGTCTCAACGACATCGCCACTCTCATCATCTCCCTCATCCCCTTCTCCCATCATGCCCACCTCAAAGCTACTTATAGATCCTGTCACGGCTTCCTTTCCTCCCATATTGCTCAATCTCTTTCTAATAATTCACTAGCTCTACTTAGTATTACATAGATTCTCACAAGAATCTAATAGATTCCCACTGATCTAATAAGGGCATTAAACATAAATTAAATGGATAATCCAAGTCATACCAATCAGTTAAAAAATATACAAAACCCAAATTTCCATTCCAAGATTTATTATAACTCTAGAAAAATAATTTAACTCATGCTATGAAAGAATAATCCTTTGCAAACAATATCCTTACGAATTTATGAGTTTTGAGCACAAGAAGATAAAAAGAAAAAAAGAAGAAAATAATTTCCTGAAAGACTTTTTCTTTAAAAGTTTTGTTCTTTCTCTCTTTTCCATTTTGCGGCTTCACCAATTTAAACTCTCTTAAAGCTCCAAAAGTCCTCAAAAAATTTGCGAACAACAATCAAATGATATGATTTAAATGAAAAACAAGCTATAAAATCTACACAAAATGGATTTTTGAAATGCTTTGGATACTTTTTGGTAATCTAAAATCTCTATGACATATTTTAAGGGTAAAAAATTTGAGATGGCTGACAGTATCGTATGAGAAGACAACAGTTGAAAAAGGGCTAAGCTGATTAATAGACCTCCTGCCACTAATTTTGTTTAAGCCAAAAATGGGAGAAAATGCCATAAATGCATGCAGATGCAACTAACAGTCCTCATGCATATGAACGCATGGGAATACCCAGTTGTTGCATGCGATGACACGTGGACCTCCTACCATTAATTCCGTTCGTCGTTACACCCCCTGATTTGAAAAGTTTTTTACAAAGCCCCTTGCATTGAAAATTTTACACTCAGCTCTTTAGTTTTTGTAATTACCAAACAGCCCATTGGTGTCACTGAAGGCCGCAAAGCCTAGCAATTTTTCAAAAAATCTTCAATCGGTGCTTCTGTCACCACCTGGCATTGTTGCACTCAATGGAGGCTATGACACCCGGAAATTTTGCAAAAAATTCATTTGTCACCTTCTGGCAACAAGGCTCCCAATGGAGGCCATGACACCAAGATGCTCACCTCATTATTCTTGCTCTTTTGCTCTATGTATGTACTTCTTGTTCACTGACTTTTGTTTCTAACTTTATTTCACTCTAATGCACCAAGCATCACCTGAAAATGATTAAACATAATTACCATTATCCACGCAATATTGTCAAAACTGAACAAATGATGGAACTAGTAAAAGAACTGGTATAGTTTAAAGTGGTTTGATCGGTTAAGCAAATTAGTTTGAACTAATGACATCAACATAATATATTTATGATATCATAAATATTTAGTTATTCTAAATTTATTATATATTTATAGCTCTTAAACTATATGTTAGACTCTAATTATTACAACAAATCATGCAGAAAAAATAAATCAGAATTTTTTAAAATTCATTAACTAACTTCCGAGGATAACTAAGGAGAGTGTCCATATCCTTCATTTCTCACCCCAAGGACCATGCTTTAATGCACACCCTAACTAGTTTCACCTGTAAATATTGATAATATAATGGGACGGGCTAGCAACTTAGGAAGTGTATATTCTATGACACATGATAAATATTTTCAAAAATAAAATTCAATAATGAAGATACATCAACAATACTATTCAAATCATGTATAATACAACACATTATTCTTGAAATATATTATTGTGCAGATAAATCTATTTACATTGTAGTCCTGTGACATTTAAATAATTTTTCAAATATACAAAATGTCAACACCATTCTAGTAAAACAATCTTATAATCATAAAAATACCTTTACCAATCATAATGAGAATCTTACCTCAGCTTATCTCCACCTAGTGACAGGGCCTTACAAATAACATGTCACAAAAATTAGTTCGAATAGATTATGAGATAATAATTCATATCAAAAGGTCATATATATCTAAGAGAAATTTTACTAATAAAGAAATATTCACAATTAAAGTGAGAGATATCACTTACTTGATCAAATTTAAATGTTAACAGTAATTTCTTGAATCACATATGTTTTTCACACATCCTTGTCAATTTACTATTCATTTTTCTTTTCCATATTTATGCCTCACACGTACACTATCAAATTCCCATTTTTATCATGATTATAAATGCTAAGTATATCAATTATAAACATGCAATCTTATCTTTGTATAAATATTTTCATCATTGTAAATACTCCAATAAATTAGAAAATTTATTATTTTATTAAGTTCTAGCAATGTTAATTTATTATTTTATCAAGTTCTAACAATGTTTATGTCGTAACATGTAAAAGTACTCCCTTTTCAATTTTACATAATTTACTACATTTATTTGATTTTAATTTTAATTTTGTATCAGCAAATTGAGACATAATTTTACTAAAATAAAAAATTTCAAATATTACAATATCAAATATAAGTTTTATATAGTTAGTCACATAAAATATATTTTTATGCAAATTTGAATAAATGTTAAAAATTATTAATTATTATTTTTACTTTCTTTATTGATAACGAAGATATGTTATTAATTAATGTGTTGGTTCTCCCAAAAGTATTATTGTATATTAATATCCAAATTATTATCTTCTCAAAAAATTTTACAAATATTAGCTATTATTTCTTGATTTTTCTTAATTAAATAATTATATTTGATGAGAAAAACAATACTAAAATACCTTTTGAGTTATTAAATTCATGTAATAATATTCCTTACTTTATATCTTATTAATAATAATTTCAATAATTTGACTAAATACCAAATGACAAAAATAATTATTGAAAATAAATACAAAATTATATTTTTATAAATTTTAAAATGATTAAAGTAAGAAACTAAAAGAAAAAATTATAAATACCTTGAATTTCGAAAAAATCTCTCCAAAATCTTCTCCCCTTTTCCAAAGTTGCCCCATTGATTTTTGGCACAACCTTAGCCACACACCCTTAATTTTACAAGATGTATTTGCAATAAATGCTCTCAAATTCATGTTTACTAATTATAATTTTTATATTTATTCATTAATATTATTTTATAAATTCAACTATCATATGCTAAATCAGGTAAATATTACACCACATAAAAATTTTTAGCCCAATTAGACGTGAGGATAGGAAGATATGACCTATTGAATCTGAGTCGTTTGTTTACAAAGTGAAAGAGCATGTATTCACATGCATGAAAATAGGAGGTATTCATGGATGTCGGTTAGGCTTTGTGTCTAGGCTCAAACCCAAATTCAGCCTACAAGCCCTTACTCCACTTGGGCCTAGCATGTGCAAATCATAAAAGCCCATGATGGCTAGTGGTATTAACAGATCAGGTTGGATGGGTTAGAGCTTAATCATAATCCTAACTCACTAAAAATATTTCAATCTTAATTCGTTTATTAATCCATTTAAAAAATCTCAACCCTAACTAATTTACAACCCATTTAATAAATGGTCGGCGAGTTATTAACGGGTTGTACAACAAACGACTTGAAGGGTCAGACTCTGACAGGCGATGATCCCACAAGAAGAAACGAGAGAATTTTTGGGCGTAGGAAAAATGGAAATAAGGCAATAACTAAAAAATAAAATTATGAGGGAACTCAATTTCATGTCATGTTTTTATGCGTTCGGTCCTGCTTCTATTAAAAATTTTTCTAAATGACTCCCTTGATAGTTAATTAAAAAACCACTCGATCCATTATATTTAGAGTAATTTCTAATGTGTTGGAAACCCAAATGTTTGTTTAATTTAATTGTATACAGGTCTCATCTTTAAATGTATAAAATCAATGAAATAAAATGATTCAATGCTAAAATATCAATTTTAAAGTAGTTTGTTAAACATCTAAACCATCTGAAACATCACTATTATGTGGATTAATGATTGTATAACGTATTATTTTTATTCTAATACATGTATGAATAAATCTAAGCATTTTTCATAATTTACATATGAATATATTTTTTGAGGAAATGTGGCTCAGCATGTACTTGATTAAAAAAAACTTGGTTTCCTAGATAAATAAGTAATGTTAAATATAGTAAATGGATTAAATTTTATATAAATCATTAATATTTTAAAACTTGAAGGGGTTATATAGAAGGAGAGCCCTTTTGTTTCATCGCTTCATCTTAGTAGAGATGAAAATCAAATTAAACCCAAAAACTTGTCTAACAGCCACGTTTCTTTCCACTAAATCGAATAGTGTGTAATAAACGGGTTGCCCAAGCACCTAAGATTAGTTCTTCTGTAGAGATATGTGTAAATTATACTTCTTTTTTGTACTTCTTAATTTGAATGAGACACATGTATAATCATTATTGTAGGGATAAATAGTTACTGTAGGGATTCTCCCTTATTAATACATGTGTCATTAAACGTATCACATAATAGTTAAATAATAAAAAATCAGATTCGTGGCATGAGATCTATTCCTTCACCACACTTGAAACTATCCTAACAAATATCTTATAAAATAGGAGCACTAATATACACCATGGGCACGTGTGCTCTAAATCAGAATCCCATCACTACGTTAAAAGGAAATCTCTCCCACTGGATGGAGAAGGGAACATTATTGGATTTCCATCAACCCCATACTGCTAATCGCTCTCAAGCTCTCCTATCCCTCAAATACATCGTCATGGGGTCTCATTGCCCTCTTGGGATTATCTTAGATTATCAAACTCACCAATACCCTTGTTGTCCTTGAGCTACGAGGATTTGTTCCAGACCCTTTGGACCTCTAGCTAGACCCTTTGGGAATCTTCAAGACCCTTTGCACATCCTTTCTCAACCTTCCGAGAATCTTCCAAGACCCTTTGGCAGAATTTCCTCGAGTTCATCTCAACCCTCTGACAGACCCTCTATAAGATTTACCCTCTTACAATTACCTTCCTTCACATATTCCATATTTGAATGATGTTGTCTTTACAGTTCTAAAATTATAATTACTAGGTTGTTGGCAGCTAATCACATTGAGATTTCTTTCTTTCTTTCTTTATATATGTTATAGCAATCTCTTCTTAAGTTATGCATATATATATATATATATGCTATTGCAATAACGGTCCGTACTGTAATTATCGTGTACAATGCTATAAAATAGTCTCCACACATATTCAAATGTTATAATACTTTATACAATTATTTATTCATATATAGATAGCTTTGATGTTGAAAATACCACTTAAAAATTGATAGTTGCATTAAATAATTTTATTAAGTTGATTTTATATCATTTTAAAGATGAGAATTGTAAACATGTTGGTTTTGGATGAAAATTAATGTACTAATAAATTGGATAATTCTAAATATAATGGATAGGATAGATCTCCTATTCATGATCATGTAGGGACTCGCCTATTTCATATGTATATATATGTATGTGTGTGTCTATATATATATATATGTATATGAAAACCTTTCTTATGCAATGCAGCTGCACAATAATTAACGATGCATTTAGAGCAAAATGAGGCCCACATGTACTTAAATGTATTGATACTTTATACAATTATTTATCCATATATAAATTTTATAGCAAATGATTTATATGTTGAAAAAATAACTTTAAAATTGTTATTTATATTGAACTATTTTATTATGTTTAATTTGTATAATTTTTAGATGGAGTCCATACATATATTCGATTGGAATGAAAATTGGTATGACAATAGAATATATAATTCTAAATATAATCAGTGGAGTAGATTATAATTTTGTAATCATACAAGACCCATTTTGAGATAACTACACTATAATTTTGGTGCATTGAAGCTGCACTTAAATATTTCTCTATATACATATATGTATATGTATATCTACATGGTCTCACTTCTATGTAACCTGGTTACATAGAAGATGCAGCCCACAGCCGTTCCCGCAGTAGAGTCCCTCCCAAATCCAATCACCGTCAACATCCTGCAGTCGTTCCTGCCAAATACTATCGTTGTTGTTGGTCCCGAGTTAATGGCAATTACCCAAGAGGGGAGGGGTGAATTGGGTAATTAAAAAATTTAAACTTTAACAAAAATTTTACCTCGGATTAATCTAGTCCCCTTTATGAAGAAACAAAATAGAAAGCAATATAGTGTAGAGAGCATAAATAAATATCAACACGCAAGATTTTATAGTGGTTCAGGCAACCTCCCTACTCCACTCTTCCAAGCTCACACCTCTTGTGACTTGGGTTCCACCATCATATTTTCACAAATACAACTAGAACCACTGCTTTTTTTTAGATTCCAGCTCTAGGGGTATCAACAAATCACAACACAAGTAGGTGACGAGTTTCACTCCAATCACACACTACTTTGCTTACACTTGATCTTAGTTATCAAAACTAAATCAAGTTTAATACAACAAGAAATAACAAAAGAAAGTTTCTACACATTAGTGGTGTGTAGAGGCAGATTAGGCGCAGAGAAGAACTTGTAGTGTAGGCTTAATGATTCAGCAAGCAGCACTCGGCAGTTTGGAAGCAAAGTTCTTCTTCTCGATGTTGGCTTGATCACTTAATGCTCTTAGAGATGGGAGTTATGCTCATTCAATTGATTCTCAGCTACCCTCATCGTTCATATTGAATGCCTTTATGTGGCGCGCATTTAATGCGCCAACGTTCGAAAATTTTTCGACCGTTGTGACCCAAGTAGCAGGTGGAGTTGACTTCGTATGCGACTTCACCCAAGTCGCAGATGGAGTCGACTTCGGGTGCGACTGCGCCTGTTCGCAACTTCTTCAAGTTTCATTCTGAGTCGACTTGGTCCTCGACTTGACCCAAGTCGTAGGTTAAGTCGACTTCGGGTGCGACTTCACTTCTTCAGCTTGTTAGTTGAACTTGAAATCTTCAGAGATGACTTTGATCACTTGATTTTCTTCATATTGATTGTTCTTCCTTGATTTATATCTCTTTGGAGCACTATGTGATTATTTACATAGAACAACTTGGATTCCTTTTCTCGAGTTCTTGAGTACTTGAATCTTGGAATGCATTGCTTGCTTGAATTTCTTCATGTTTGGTTGTTCTTCCTTTGATCATACTTAAGACTCCTCATAGTTCTTCTATCTTAAACACATTTGATTCCATGTCTTGAGTCTTGAGTCTTTGAGTGCATAAAAGAGGTCTAAATGTATGATCCCGATTCTCCATAAAAATATGCAACTTTGCTTGCTTTGGACTTCATTTGATTTTCATTTGAGTGTTTGAGTCGTCTTTGGCTTTCATCTTCACTTGAATTTGTCATTGAGTTAACTAGTTCGGCAATTTTCGTATTGAAGTTGAAGTTGGAGTCGACTTGGTTTGCAACTTCACTCAAGTCGAATGCGAAGTGGACTTGGGATGCGACTTCGGCAGCTCTCATTCTCGATTTTAACTTTGGACAGAAATGACGAGTAAAAGTCGATGCTGGAGTCGACTTGGTCTACGACTTCACCCAAGTCGCATGCGGAGTCGACTTCTTCAGCAGCTCTGCTCCTCGATTTCAACTCTAGACGAAAATGACGGGTTGAAATCGCTATTAGAGTCGACTTGGGGATGGACTTGGAAACGACTTAACCTATCATGCTTCATTTTCTTCATTTGTAAATTCTTTAATCATTTACACAAATATGTTAGTAACCAAAACTTATTCAAATTGATTTGTTAATCATCAAAACATAGACTTAGCTTATTTTCTACATGTTTTCATCAGCTATCACTGTCGCCATTCCCGTAGCCGTTCCTGTAATAGAGTCCTGCCCAAACATTCCCATCACCATCGACATCCTGCAGTAGAGTCCCGCCCAAATCTCGTCGCCGTCGACATCCCGCAGTCGTTCCTGCCCAAATCCTGTCGCCGTCGGCATCCCGTAGCAAAGTCCCATGCAAATCCTGTCCTCCAACTCATTTTTGTTATAAGCTTGCTCATCATCATCATCATCTGGTTGCTTGCACCGAAATCTAGAGCTTTTTCTACGATCTTCTCATTGCGGTTTCATGGAGAAGGAAGAGTCTTTGTCTTGAGCAACTTCCTGGGGTTAGATCAGATTGGGAGATCTACTATTTCGACCTTCCTGTGGTTACATCATATGTGGAGAGCCTTTTTATGAGCTTTCTCATTCGGTTGCATGAGGCAGAGGGAATTTTCATTTTGATCTGATTGCTTTGGTTCCACGAGAATCAAAGAGTTCCCATTTTGAGCTCATTGGGATTGCACCAAAACTAGAGATTGTGTCTTGTGAGGAATTGGAGGCTCGAGAGCAGGCGGCACCACTGGTTCATTAGCTCTCCTTCCATGCCCCCAATTGGCTCGCATCCGGCGACAAGGAATAGGCTCCCCTAGTCGTACGCAGCAACAGTAACAACAACAATAGCTACTCCTTCTCGGGCAACAGGTAGTATATATTATTTTCTTTACATTTTTTTTGTTTAATCTAACATATTTAAGCTGGTAACATTGCACACATATTATTGATTAAGTGTTAGAATTGCTCATGGATTAGATTTCTACAAAACTCTCAAAATACTTGCATTCAAAATTTTTTTTTGCAAGTAATATAAGTGTTTGATGTGTGTATGTGCATCATATTTAGTAATATATTTGTATTATGTTTGGATTTTGATTTCTTATATTTGTAATTATTTTTAGGCAATGCATTGGATATAACATAGTGTAAGAATATGAGTTTGGATGTTGATGAGAATGTGGAGGAAGATATGGTGGAGAATGTGAAAGAGAAACAAGTGATTGATGTGGATGTAGAAAATGTTACACCGATTGCTAATGAAAAAATTGCAAAAGATAAAAATGATCTGTTGGAAACAATGCTTCAAAACAAAAAAAATTGATCAAATATTGTGTTTTGATGATTAACAAAGACTAACTTGAGAATTTATTAAGGACTAATGAGTTTGATATGTGTTTTAAGGAAGTTAGGTAGCCAAGTCGATTCCCAAGTCGACTTGGACTTCG
>JAXCLR010000092.1:45155544-45197357 GCA_035584095.1 Annona squamosa
TAAAATAGATGACCATTTCAACATCCTGTGCAAAGATGTGAAATTTTTTTCAAAAGTAAGTAGTTAAGTAATTATTCTTGAGTGAATAAAATAAAAAATCTGAAACACCCAAGCTACCCTCACGCCACGCGCACTGCTGGATGGAAGAAAAAGAGGTGTCAGGAATGCTTGTCGAAGTGGTTGCCGCCGTTGATCGTCGATCTTTTGTTGTTGGGCATTTCGAGCTCAGAGGATTGAAAATGAAGCTTAGTCGAAGCTAGACAGGGAGGTGGAGGGCGCCCGTATTTGACAGGGACGACAACCGGACTTGGAGGACATGGCTGCCGATCGAAGAAGATGAGATGTAGGAGAGACGCTGATAAGATTTTATGTCAGCGGTTGGAGCAATGCTATCGGACAGGAGTTGTCAGTGTGTGCCGAAGCGCGTAGCCATGGATTCAAGTTCACTTATTTTCTCTAGCGTTAACAGAAAGCCTTTACCAAAGTTTCGGCAATTTGGGGGCTTGGGACAGAGGGCTGTCTCTACGACCATGAGGGAGGATCTAAGCACAACTGACGATGGGACATGGAGAGAGGCAGGAAATACAAAAGAGGGAGCACTTCGGAGGAAAGGAGTCTCAGAGAGTTTTGCGGGAAAAGGCAAGAGATTGGAAGGTGAGATCGGCGACGCAGCTTCGTGTAGCAGAAGAAGCAGCTACGTAACAGAGCTTGCTTTTTTCCCCCATTTTATATAGACGAATCTTGCATTCGTCCGTCTAGAAAATTTTGCACCAGAAACAAGGTAGAAACAATGAAGATTCATAGATCGCAAAGTAGCAGGGGAGAGAGGCATCACCTGTACGGCAGCCCATCGAGATCAGCGGCGATTTGGTTTTGCTGGAGAGCTTACGGACGCCTCAGAAAAGTGTTGTTCTACTGGTGTTGATGGTTTACAAGTCACCGGCACGGCAGCTCGTCGTGGTCGTTTTCAACGTCGCCATGAACGAAATGCAGCAGGATGAGCAGGGAGCAATTGTTTTGCAGGGATCGTCGATAAATCATATGGCATGGGCTGGTGTCTGCCACAACCTGGCGCGCTCATGGTACTATTTGGATTAGGATTCGATGAGCAATGGCAAATCTCTTCTTGGCTTCTCTCCCCCATTCCTTCTCCCAAGATACGGCCTCTGTTGGGAGAATACGGCCTCTGCTAACAGTACCTTTCTCATACTGTGAAAAGACTACTTCACCCCTACTGTGAAAAGTTTTCAGCCGAACCAAACGCACCCTAACTGTTAGAATTGCTCATGGATTATATTTTTACAAAACTCTCAAAATACTTGCATTCAAAGATTTTTTTTGCAAGTAACATAAGTGTTTGATGTGTGTATATGCATTATATTTGGTAATATGCTTGTATTATGTTTGTATTTTGATTTCTTGTATTTGTAATTATTTTCCGACATTGCATTGGATATAATTCTAAATTTGACATCATTATTTTTTTTTGTTGAAAGTAAATGGCAAAAGACATGGAATAAGTTCAAACAATTAGCAGTTCAATATTCAAATTATGAACACAATTTTGAACGAGGTATGTTTCGTTAACTTGTTCTTATACAGGTGAATAAATATTCATGTTTTATTTAAGTATTTATGTTTTACTTTGACTGATTAGTAATAGATTGAAGCATGTAGTAGTTAATTTAATATAGATTTGTCTTTATACTTGATAAGTTCATAAATTCTTAAAAATTCCTTACTTGATTTGTAGTTTTTACCTGACCTGTTGTCCCAATACCGACCCAAATTTTGTCCCTGGATCTAGTAAAAAAAAGTAAAGGTCAAATCGACATTGTCCCAACCCGAATAAAAATAAGGGTCAAATAAGATTTTTGAAATGTATGGTAGGGGTTGGGCACACCCTGACCCATTTCGACCCGCCTCGATTCCCTCCCTTAGTTGTAATTTCCACATGATCTAACAGTGCATAACAAGCAACCGTAGAATCTGGCCAACTTAGCCCTAATGTAGCTGATCAGGTCTCTATCAGATAAAATGGGGCTTATTCGTGCCTTTTGAAGATTAAGACAATGCCACTTTATTTAAAAATATTTAAAATATTTGAACATGATAAAATTTGTTAATAGATTAAATATATCTAACTTAACAGTTTGTAAAAAAAAAAAAACTGGAAAATATATTTTTCAGGATGGTTGAAATAAGGCCTTCCTTAGGCTGGCCTAAATTAATCATCTTTTCAGAAAATTATTTAATTTATCAGTTTCAAAAAATTTCAACCATCTCGTACCCCGTTACGGAGCCAAGAAGCTGTGCGCCGAAATCGATTTTTTAACCCTATTCACTCCCGCCCAGCACGTACCGTAGCTCCCCGCCTTCCATCTCCCAGCTACGTGCCGGTTGCCCCCCGTCACCGTTTTTCGATTGTCGGCGAGCTCGTCCCGCGACCTTCCTGCTCCGGTCCCGGCCGACGCAGACTCATAGCACCCAACTGCAGCAGTCCTGGCGAGCTCTCTTTGTCCAGCTGCCTCCGGTCACAGTAACCTCGTCATCATTTTCAACTCCGGCTAGCTGCCGGAGTTGAAGAAAATTTCAACCAGTTTAGAAAATTATTTAATTTATCAGTTTAAAAAAATTTCAACCATCTCGTACTCCGTTACGGAGCGAAGAAGCTGTGCGCCCAAATCGATTTTTTCACCCAAATCACTCCCGCCCAGCACATAACGTAGCTCCCGCCTTCCATCTCCCAGCTACCTGCCGGCTGCCCTCCGTCACCATTTTTCGATTGTCGGTGAGCTCGTCCCGCGACCTTCCTACTCCGGTCTCGGCCGACGCAGACTCATAGCACGCAACTGCAGCAGTCCTGGCTAGCTCTCTTTGTCCAGCAGCCTCCGGTCACATTAACCTCGTCATCTTCTTCAACTCCGGCTAGCAGCCACTTCGTTCAGCCTCCCAGTCGGCCAAAAGCTCGTTCTATCATTCTTCTCTTCGTCCGACAGGGTTCCTGCTCCGACGGGCCCTCACAATCACAGCCCCTGCTCTCGGAGCCTCACATCCCCTGCTCTCAGCGCCACTGTCTCCCACATCACAGCCCCTCCTCCTCTTCATCGATTCATCCAGCAACTCCAGCCTCCCTGTCCGGCGGAGGTAATTTTTTTTTTTGACGAATGGCAAAGGTAAATTTTGACAGCATTATTTTATTTTAAAAAATGGTGGCTCACTTCGGGAATAAAAAACATTAGTTGTGAAATATGAATACGATTTATCTATCAGGCAGCATCATAGCGGTGGTCTTGGCTAGCTTTCGTGGCTTCGAATGGGGTTGAAAACCATCAGTTCCAGCTAATTAATTTCCAAACAATCTAGAACAGACATTCTTAGCGTACAAGAAAATCTGAATTTTCCATAAATGACATTCGGAATCTATCATCTAAAATGGGATAAAATGATCTTCAGATTTCTTTGGAAAACCTACGATCTTTTGCGATGTTTATCTGTTGCATGCAGTTTTTTTTTATTGTACTATTGTTGTAAGTAGCTATTCATTGTAATTTATCTGTTATTTAATTATGTAGTTGAGAAAATGACAAATTGCTGTTGATTGCATGATTTATAATTGTAGTGATGGGTTTGTGGACTTCTAAATTTTCATATTCGTTGAGCACATGAGTCGTCCTTAATTCTTGTATTATTATGAATTATTTAATTGTTCAATATTTCAATCATTATTGGTCTATTTTATTTCTTATTGTGTTAGATATGTTTATAAAAGTGCAATTTCAAGATAAACAAAGAGAAGTGAAGAGTCAAGCGTCAAGAGTCAAAACTTTATTACACATTTCAGGTTAGTCAATGTAGTTAATCTTTTCTAATTTAATATATTTCATTTGTGCTTAGTTAATGATTTTTGAAAATTTTTTATTAATTTTTGCTCCATGTTTTGTTGTGATAATTAATCTAACATATATAGATTTAGGAGTTGTGAATATATAATTCTACCAATATGTAATTAATTAAAAAGAATTAAACGTTTATGATATTATAAATATGTTAGGCTGACGTCACCGGTTCAAACTTGTTTGCTTCACCGGTCGAACCTGTTTGAACTAGATTAGTTTCAGTACTGATTCAATTACTGGTTCGGTTCTGACAACATTGGCCCTCCTGTGGATTGGCCAGTTCGATCCACCTCGTTATTGGCTGGGAAAATAAGTCGGATTAAACTGGGTCAATTGGTTTGGTTTTTGGTTTTCCAATTGGCCGACCTAGCCGATTTACAAGGAGATATATATTAAATCAAAAAATCCCAATCCATCTCTCCATGTCGATTTTCTCCCGTGCGATAGCGAGCAGCAATTCTTTGAGCCTCCGCCTTTGGCAACCTTCTCTAACTCTAGTAGTTAGTTGCAAGTCTGCAACCTTCCTAGTGTCGTCCCCACCCCCCATCCCTAATTGACCTCATCTCTTCTAGTTTCCCCCTTTCGAGCTAAAAGCAGCCAACACTTCTTCCCTTCGCATCCAGCTACCTTCTTCGGCATCGGTAGTTAGCTACACTTAGTCAATGTCGTCCCCATCCCCAGTCGACAGTTTCTTCTCCCCAACATTGTCTTGTCTCCATATCAAATCTATCTGCTTCTGTGTTGCCCTTACAATCATTGTCGTCGGAGCTTGATTGTTGTTGGTCATCATCTTCCCTTGGCAGGTACCTCCCCTAACATTCCTTACTTTCTGTTTCTATCCATCCCCCTTTGTGTGTGTGTGTGTGTGTGTTATGGGTGTCTTTACCTGCACAAGGCATTTGGATTGAATTCTTTGGGGTAGGATGAGTTGGTTAGCTGGAGGAGTTGAGCCTTTTCTAAAATGCTTGACAAGTCCACGATCAAAGAGGATGGAGGATTGCATGTGTTGTATTGAATTGCGATGTAACAATTTCCTGATTCAAAGCGATAAGTGATTTTCTTGTCAAAATAATCTTCAATTAATAAATTGTGGTGGGACCTTTGTCTTTTTGTTTTTGTTTTTTTTTTTTTATTTTTTTGGCGCGACCCAGCTGCAGCATAACACAAACGTCCTTTCCTAAGGGAAGAGATTTAATCTATCCCCTTGTTTAGATGAAGACTTACCTCATTGATGTGAATATTTGATGCTGCCCTTGCTCTTGCTGTACTGTGCTTGGATAACTGTCAGTCTAGTTTGATGGAGTAGGCTTTGTGATTGCACATCAATCTGGATGAGTCTAATACCTTTCACAAGTCTTATGAAGAAGAACAGTTGCATGAGTAAAATTATGATCAATTATTGCATTGCTTTTTTATTTGAATTTTTAATCTTTTATCTACTAATCCATGATAAATCCTACATCAATTACACTAGTTTAATCTGGTTTTCAAAAATGGTTGAAGCGGTTGGACTGCAACCAATTTCTTGACCCATTTGGTTTTGACAAGATTGCTCTGCACACATTAGAAAAACTCGCTCAAGTTAGTTTGACTCATTTGTCATTGTCCTCTGCCTGCATCAGTTCAGATAGAAAGATAGAGAGAGAGCGCAATGACAGTGAGGCGAAAGGTGGTGGTGATGCTGCCATATCTGATTAGAAGTCTCAGAAATGAAAGCTCTAAGCCCCTTTTCCAACCCCTCACTTCTCGCAGGTCAGTTTATCTTCTTCAAATTTCAACCTATCTTCCTTCTCTTCATTCAAATTCAACAGCCCATCATTTTATCAGATGCGATCACTTCACCTTGAAACTTTAAAAATCGCTCTTTAATCCATTATGTGGTTGTGCAGGCGGGCCTTTTCTCTTGGTGACCAGATCAATGTCATCGACAGCATTCCTGAAGACCAGTTAAGATTCCAATCGTATTTTTCCTTCTCTATCCTTTATTCTCATCTTTTTTTTTTTTTTTTTTTTTCCTTTTTTGCATTTACTTTTCATGTATGGTTCTTCATTTTAGTTTTGCTTAAAAATGCAATCTTGAATGCCTTTGAAGGATCATGCAATTTGTGTTTTTGGGTAGATTAGACCAGTGTTGAAATTCAGTAATTGCTTCCAAATGATCCTTTGGATTCCACTACAAAAGCATGCAATGGCAATGAAATATATGAATTCAGCATCAAATTTTTTAGAGGGAAATTGCTATTTTGGGATGGACTCTCTATTGAGTATATGTGGGATATGTATTCTCTTGACTAAACGTATATTCATAAAACAATTTTAGCCCATTATAATACCCCAGTTTTTCATTTATAAGGTTTTGTTGTTCCCCCACAGAGGAGCTTGAAACATGTACATCTCTAAACCTTAGAATTTGGGTTTTGTTCATGTTCATGTATGTCTCCTCATGATTTCTGGCATCTTATTGCTAAAAATTGTGTGGCCCTACCAATGAATGTAGCCTGCAGTTGAACTCAATGTTGTTTTCTAAATCTGCACTTTTAAATTAGGGTGTTTGCATTTGTAATGGAAGTATTGAAGGTCTTACCCATTCGCAATAGGGTTTCCAGTATGATCAATCTGGATCACCGAATAGGCAGATATGGAAGCACATCACTCATAGAAGAAGGTTATTAAAACATACTGTGCAATCTTAGGCGCCAGTTTATCATATTATGCTTTATATGTTTGCTTATGTAAGATAGAACCCATATCGTTGAGATTGTCCTTACCCACATTTTGTTTCCATGCATAATTGCATGCTTCTTTTAAATACTATTTTGCAAGTTCCTTACTATTTCATATCAATGATGCTTAGGTTAACAGACACGAGTTCCACAGTAAATGGAGTAGATTATGAGAGCAGCTTGCTTATAGTCGACAACTTGTTGAGCCGCCTGGTTGACAAGTCATGGGTCTCTCATAGGGACCAGGTAACTCGTGATGCACCCACTTACTCTGCATTGCTCAAGATCTTGGCTCACTCATCGGAGTTTCAGAAAATCAAATCAGTCTTGGAAATGATGAAGTGTGAGAACAAATTGCCCACACATGGAGCATTTAATGCCTTGATCAGAGCTTTTTCTGATTCGGGATTGGTCGAGAAAGCCTTGGAGCTTTATTCGGCTATGAAAGAAATGCATGGCTCTTTTCCGAGTCTCTTTGCCTGTAATGCGTTGATGTCTGCATTAGTTTCATGCCGGAGGACTAGTGCTGCTCGCCAGATATATGATGAAATGCTTCAAAGGGAGAACAATGGTAATGGTGATGTTTGCATTGATAACTATAGCACCTGTATAATGGTAAGAGGATTATGTTTGGAAGGGAAGGTTAATGAAGGCTGGAAGTTGATCGTGGACAGGTGGGGAGAAGGATGCATACCAAATGTCGTCTTTTACAATACCCTCATTGATGGCTATTGCAGGAAAGGAGACACCCGACATGCATATAAACTTTTCAGAAAGATGAAGTTTAAGGGTTTCCTGCCCACATTGGTTACATATGGAATTATCATTAATGGGTTTTGTAAGAAAGGGGATTTTGAGGTTGTTGAGCAGCTTCTGTCGGAGATGAAGTTGCGGGGTTTGGAGGTCAACATGCATATTTACAACAATATCATTGATGCTCAATGTAAATATAACCATATTTCAGAAGCAAAGGCAGCTTTTAAGAAATTGAATGGAAGTGGTTGTGCGCCAGATATTACAACCTACAATACCCTTATTTCTGGTTGCTGCAGAATTGGGAACATTCAAGAGGCTGAGGATCTTCTTGGCGAGGCTATGGGGGGAGGATTAGTGCCAAATAAATATACCTATACCCCTCTCATTCACTTATATTATAGGAAGGGGGAATTTGTTAAGGCATCTAATTTACTTATCGAAATGACTAAAGGAGGACATAGACCAGATTTGGTGGCTTTCGGAGCTATTGTTCATGGGCTAGTTGCTTCTGGTGAAGTTGATGTTGCATTAGAGATCCGTGATAGAATGATAGAGAAGGGAGTGTTTCCAGATGCAGCCATTTATAATGTTTTAATGAGTGGACTTTGCAAGAAAGGAAAGCTTCCAGTTGCCACAAAGCTTCTTGAAGAGATGCTTGTAAAGAACATACTTCCTGATGCATTTGTTTATGCTACTCTGGTTGATGGTTTTATACGAAATTGTGAACTTGATGAAGCAAAAAGATTATTTGATTTCATGAGAGCAAATGATGTTGAGCCTGGGCTTGTTGGTTACAATGCAATGATCAAGGGTTATTGTAAATTTGGGATGATGACTGAGGCAATGTCATGCATTACTAGAATGATAGAGGAGCATGTTTATCCTGATGAGTTTACTTATTCAACCGCCATAAATGGATTTGTAAAATTGAACAACATGAATGGGGCTCTGAGCCTATTTGGTGAAATGGTGAAGCGGAACCAGAAGCCTAACGTTGTCACTTATTCAACATTGATAAATGGGTTTTGCCAGAAAGGGGATTTCCAAGGAGCTGAAGATATTTTAACAGAGATGCAATCCCATGGTTTAATTCCTAATGTTGTTACATACACTATTCTTATTGGAAGCTTTTGTAAATATGGGAATCCTGGAAAAGCTGTCTTATTTTTTGAAGCAATGCTGTTTAACAGATGCGTCCCCAATCATATTACATGCAATTGTTTGATCAATGGGCTCATAGATAATATGCCGTCAATTGTTTCTGTTGAAGAATGTGAATATCGGAAGCACAAGGCTTTAGCTCTGTATATGTTTAGAGCCATGGTATTGGATGGGCAGGATTCAAGGACCGCTGCTTATAATGCAATTATTATTTGCCTTTGCAGGCACCGAATGCTGAAAAATGCTCTTGAGTTGAGGGATGAGATGGAAAGAAAAGGCTGCCAGCCAGACTCTCTTACTTTTGTTTCCCTTTTACATGGTTTTTGTATAGAAGGAAGATTGCACGAGTGGAAGAGCTGTCCTTGTGATTTTGTTGAAGGAGAACTCAAGCTTGCTCTCAAGTACTCAACATTGTTAGACCAGTTCCTAGGCAAGGGACTGTCTACAGAGGTATCACAGGTTTTGCAAACAATGATCAGGGAGAGGCAGTCTGAACTGGAGTGCGGAGTATAGATGAGACCAAAATTAAACAGTTTTTTACCTAAAGGATTTGTTTGGAGCAACTTCCATGAACTTTAGTACCCAACCATTATTGGACAGTATGATGCTACATACATAGAAAGCCCTTGCATGAGTTCCAAATTACAAAAGACATTGTTACTTTGGCCTTTTTTGTTGGAATATCTCTTAGTCAGTACAAGGGCCAACAGAGTATGAAGAATTAATTAGATGCACTATGCCCAGCTTTGTCATGCCATCATTCACAGCCTAAAATGATGGTAGCACATGCATATTGAAAATTATAATTGATACCAAGTGCCAGTGTTCAGAGACTGATAGAGGATTTCCCTCAGTGGGGTTGTTTTGTTTGAAGATGCACATGGACAAGCATGCTTTTTGGCTGCGTGCAAATCATAGGTATAATCACAAATATCTCTTATTGTTGTTACTGTTGTTGGTGTTATTATTATTATTATTGTTGTTGTTAATGTTTTAAGATCTTCATCAAATTGATGATAATTTTTTGTGACAGAATACTAGCTAGGCATGAAGATAATCCTAAGAGATTGCAACTTGTGAAGAAGCATTATTATCCTGAGAGTTTTTGATGATTAAAGTGTAGATCAACCATTTTGAAGATGGTGCAACTGGAATTTCTCTGGTGATAGGTTTGGTCAGAGAACTCATGAAGAAGATATTCACAGGGCAAAGGCAAAGGCAAAGGCAAAGCATAAGCATAACCAGGACTCTGCACCATTTACTGTAAGTGCTCTGCTTTAGTAATTCAAGCAATTATGAGAAAAAAAATTCCATCCATGAGGGTGTCACTTGTTTTTCTAACTAATTGGTTTTTGAAAATGTAATAAAAGATCTGCGAAACTTGAACCTGAATGTAATAGAACCAGCAGAAAAGACTTCAATTTCTGAAAACTGTAGAAGCTTGGAGTACATGAAAATCATGTGTCTTCTTGATCTTCTTTACCGCAGACAAAGACAAGACATCATAATCAAATGATAGCTAAAGCATATACAATACCCTGCTTGATGAATAACTTCTGTGGTATTCCTGGCATAAATGTTAATGAAGGCAGATCTTACACAATGAGCTAATGACACTATCAGGATAGAGATCCAATTATGAGTTGGTCGATATGTATCCAAACACCAAAATGTGACATAAGAAATTTACCTTGAGGAAACATTTGTGCAAGATATTTTTAGTCAATATCTCAAAGTGAGGCCAATAGGTGATAAAATGAGAGAAAATGGATTCCTTAGTCTTGTTAAATGAGACCTGAAATGACACTGATTAGGAGGGCAAAGTCTATCTAAGTAGAAGGTTGTTGGAGAATGAGAGGAAAAATCCCAAAAAATGGATAGAAGTAATCAAATAAGATATGAGAATATTAAAAATTATTGAAGCTTTAGTTTTGAATTGTCAAGAATAACACAATAGAATCCATGGCGCCCTACCCCACTTGGGTGGGAAATGGCTTATGATGATGATGATGATTTGTAGTCGCTGCTTGCTGATAATCATCAACAAATTTTAGGGTGTGTTTGGTAATAAGTGAAAGTTGTCAAGTTAAAACTTTTCAATCTAAAATTTTTCACTTTCCACAACTACCCTATTTTTGAATAATTTCTTCACATTTTTCTATACAATTACCCTACTTTTCAATCATTTCTACACAACTACCAACACAACGAACCTATCTATGTCAACTTTATCCTATTTATTCCTTATCATTACCCCTATCATATCACATCATTTGACAACTTCTACTCTCTACAATTTTTTATCAAAAGTTTTATCCATTCCCAAACACACCCTTAACCAAATTCTGATCTTTTAACGATTGTCTTCCCCACAGTAATGTTCCAAATATTGGTGACCATTACTATACCTGTTTTTTTGGGATATATTAACATCGATTGTTGGAAAAATGAAATTACTGTAATTTGGTATGTGAATCTTCTTGTTGATGTTTGGTGTGATTACATCAATTTTGATATCAAGGCACTCTTCTACTCTAAGCCCCCAGCAAGATATCAGTCGTGGGCCACTCATATTGGTTGTCTTGTTTGAAGATCAGTGATCTAAATGCATTGTTACTAAAAGAAAAGACGTCAAATGCAGCCACGTTAAGCAGCAAGTTTGGAGTTGCTGCATTTAAGAATAAATGCTGCAATATATCCTTGCAAATAAAAGTATTAATATATGCAGCAACTTTAAGCAGAAAATTTGGATTTTGCTGCATAAAAAAATAAATGCAACATGTTGTTGAACATAAAATATTATTTTATGCAACAAAAATTTGCTGCATTCACCGACCAAAATTTAAATAGTGTATAGTCTATAATTTTATTAATAAATGTGTTTTCTAAATTTAAGTAAATAATATTATTGTTTTGGAGTTGATAAAAATAAATCATTTAAAAAATTTACCCAGTTTCATGGACTGCGTGAAAATTGTGCTTTTGACATGTATGCAACACAGGCGATAAGCCAGCAGATCCTTGAAAGGATGGGGGTGTGTCACCAAGAAAATTGTGCTTTTTGAAAAATATGACAGCTCAGGAGATATGCTGTTTGGTTTTTTGTGGATTGAAATATATAGATTTTGTTGTAGTTTCTATTGGTTGCAGCCATTTCAGTCATTTGAGTTTTATCATGCATGGAATAAAACTGGTTATATCTGATTAATAGGTCAGCTGCTTTGATCAGTCTTGCCTTTTTTTAGTCTCATAATGTCTGTTTTGAATCTCTGTTTTGGTTGTTTAAGAGCGATGTATTTTTCTTTTTATTTCGGTTATGACAGATGAAATAAGCAATGAAGTAAGAGCTGGCGATATTCATTTAATGGATGGGCTATTTGGATTGGGTAATTGCAATTAGCCTCATGATATCTCTGTTTTGAACCCATGCATGACTGCATATCCCTTTGTATGTGTGGTTGCTGCTGCATCAGATGATATATAAGAATTTTCCGTTTCAGTAAATATATTTGTTTTTAGATGTTAGTGTTTCTTTCCTTGTCATCTATTTAGTACTATCTGTTTATTCACGATGTATAGTCATGTGAGCTGTGCATATGATGTAGTGCTCTTGATAAGCAGAAATTCTATCATCTAGATGCTGCATGAGTTAACAATGTTAGTATTCAGAATTCAAATTTTGCATGCATCTTTCCCTGCAACTAAGCTGCAGCAGTTAACAATAACAATGTACAAGAAACAAGTTGCTGGCAAGATTGAGGTTTAGGTCTGCAACAGAACAAGCAACTCATGAGCGATACCAACATCAAAAAACACAATATGGACTGCATCTATCATTTCTACTTTAGATCTGTATGTATTGGACCAGAATTGTTTGAAGTTGATTTTGACAAAATTTTCAGGAGCCATAAAATGCATTAGTCTTGAACAATCAGAGATTTCAAATTGTGAGAACGGGACCCATGCGTACTTAATTCAGAGAGAACAGAATGATCTCTTTTGATTCAAAATTTGTTAAGGTATCCACTTGTTTCAATTTCCGAAAGACAATTATGATTGCTCTTTTTTGTTGTGACCATCTTAATGTATGACAGTCAGCTAATAAGTTAGCAAAATAGGAAAATCAGTCCACTAAATTAGAAAATCATTGGTTTGCACAAGTCTTCATCTCCCTCCAATCACATTGCCCCTGTTTGCAGTTTACTAATTGCTACTGCAGTTGCACAATTGCAGGTAACCATACCCTTAATTGATAGGTTTATCACTAGTTGCAAATCTAAAATCATCTATTACACATGAAGAGGTTTAGATTCCCAGTAAACATTCGTTTTTTAAAATTTACCTTTCAATTAAATTGAATTGAAGAATTTTCATAAATCCTAAAACTAGTATAGCTCAGTGCATTTAAACACTTTTTAGGTGATTCAAAAACCTAAACTTGATAGCTTTACATAAACTTTCTATTTACACCCTCAAATCAAGATTTTCATTTCAATACTATATCCAAAATTCGACTGAAATTTAACTTTTAATATTTTTAGGCCCTTTTGGATCTAAACTTACTGCTCATGAGTTGAAAACCTAATTGGCAAAATATCAACTAAGGCTTCTTAAAATCAATCTCGAACATCAATATATGCCTAAATACATATGTTCCTATAATTCTTACTTCATCCCATATGGTTGTATCAAAACACCCTTTGACCTTCCAAAAATTGGAAATTAGCTCAATCGAACGCCTATTTTTCATGAGTTCTAAATTATTAAAAAACTTTAGGAAAACACCCTATACACATAATTAAACATGTTCCAACTTATAAAAAGTGAAAATAATTTAAATGGTTTTGAAATTCAAAATTCAGTTTATACATGTTTCTTTGCACTCATTTTGGCATGCTTGTTTGAATGACCTCTTCAATTTGGATTGGTTTGAAAATTGGATCATTTCTTATCCTTCGTAAGTCTTGACACTTACCAAGTTTCATAAATTTTAGAGTTCATTGCCATTAGTTCCCAGTTTACATTTCAATTTGGCCTTAACACTTCAACTTTTACATTTCAATATTTTGATTCAAACTTTAACTTTTATGTGCAAGATTAGGAGCTTGACAATGAGAAAAGGATTTATTTAAGTTAGTGAAGTTAAGAGAAAATAAATGCAAATATTTAGAGTATGCTAGACGCATTAGAAGTGATGACCAAAGACTTTTAGCTAAAGATGATGAAATTAAAGAAAAAAGGAAAACTTATTTCTGTAATCTATTGAATGATACCCCATTAGAACATGTAACATTAGATGCCAGCTTAAATATAAAAGAAAATAGGAATATCAATTATTTCCCAATAATTCAAACATTTGAAGGAAAGGAAGCTCTAAAAAATTGAGAACGAGAAAAAATAAGGGAGATATAAAAAAGTGTTTAAATTATCATGGAATAAAACTAATGAGTCGTACTATGAAGTTTTGGGAAAAAATAATTGAACATAGAGTAAGATGAGAAATTAATGTCTTTGAAAATCAGTTTGATTTTATATTAGGAAGTTTCTTACTTAGACAGCTATTTGAGAAGTATCGAGAGAAGAAAAAGAGCTCACATATGATTTTTATTGATTTAAGATTTGTTTGAGAAATGATAAAACTTTTGATAAAAAGTTTTTGGTGCCCAAATTTTTTGACATGGGATAAATGATGTGATATGGTGAGGGTAATAAAGAGGAGTAAATAGAATAAAGTTGAAATATATAATTAGATGTATGAGTAGTTGTGTAAAAGTGATTGAAAAATGGGATAATTGCATAGGTAGAAGTGAAGAAATAATTGAAAAATAGGGTAGTTATGGAGAGTGAAAAGTTTTAGGTTGAAAGGTTGTTTTTTTTTTTTTTTTTTTATGTAAACGGCATCACCTCAGAAAAATTATACAATTGAGTTCTAAAAAAGTTAATGTGGCAAATGATGAAAAAAAAGCATTAATAAGAGATGCATTGATATTATTAAAGATATGTATGGGGAAGCTGTAACAAATTTGAGGGCCATGAGTAGACTTTAGTAATAGACCAAATCACTAGACATCTACGAGAAGAAGTATCTTGGTGTATGTTATTTGTAGATGACATTGTTTTATAGATGAAACTAGAGAACAAGTAAATTTGAAATTGAACAAGTGAATGGATGCCTTAGAATCTAATGGTTTTAGAATTAGTCGCATAAAAACTAATTATATGAAATGCAACTTTAATAATGGTGAGTGCCTAAACGAGAAGCTAATTAATATCTCGGATCAAGTCGTAGCTAGAATAATCACTTCTGGTATTTAGAATCAATAGTTCAATAGAAAGGGAAAATTGAAAAAGATATAATACATATAATTAAAGCAGGACGGAAGAAATGATGTAGTGAGTCAGGAATTTTATGTGATCGTCGAGTCTCAATTAAATTAAAAGGAAAATTTTATAAAATTGCGATTAGACTAGCTATGCTTTATGAGGTAAAATGTTGGACAGTTAAAGAACAACATACATATAGAATGAATATAGTAGAAATGAGAATGTTAAGGTGGATGAGCAGTAAATCAAGAAAAGATGAAATTAAAAATGAAATAATAGAAGAAAATTTCAAAGTGAGGCAGATGGGTGATAAATGAGGTAAAATGGATTAGGAGTGTGTTTGGGAAGTGATAAAATTTTCATTAAAAATTTTTGGTATAAAAGTTCTTGAAATGAGAAAAAATAATGTAATATGGTAGGGGTAATGATGAAGAGTAAAAAGAATAAAGTTAAAAGGAGTTAGTTAAATGTACAGGTAGTTGTATAGAAATGATTGAAAAGTAAGGTAGTTGTATGAGAAGAAGGAAGTGAAGAAATAATTAAAAAAAATAAGGTAGTTGTGAAGAGTGATAAGTTTTAGATTGAATTTTTTTTTTTTTTTGGGGGTAACGGACACCCATTAAGATGATTTGGTCATGTTAAACAGAGGTCTGAAATGACACTAGTTTGGAGGGTAGAGTCTATCCAAGTATAAGGTGGAAGGAGAATGAGGGAGAGAAAAAAAAAAGAAGAAGATTAAAGTAATTAATCAAGATATGAAAATATTAAAGGTTAATGAAAATTTAGTCTTGAATCGCCATGAATGGGGCTACAGAATCCATGCAGCTGACCTTACCTAGGTAGGAAATGACTTATGGTGATGATGATGTGGCCGTGGATACACTTCTTGATAATGGAATCTGTGGACAGCCAATGACGGATGGCCACACCAACACGATAGTTCAAGTTCCTAATTTACATTTCAATTTGGCCTTAACACTTCAACTTTTACATTTCAATATATGGATTCAAACTTTTACTTTTCACATACTTTATTTACTATAAATAACATGTAGGAATGATCATTTAGCATTTTTTTCCACGATTTCTTGGTTTGACCCTAGTTTTCCATTTATTTTTTAATTTTCTTCAATTAAATGGTCATTTTCCATGAAGGGCTTCCAAATCACATGAAAACTTGGAGAATCATTCTTTACACGACATTAAATATGTTCTAATTTGTAACAATGAAAACAGACCCTAGAAACTAATTAAAATCCAAAAATTCAGTTTTACCATATGTTTAAGACATCATTTATTTTTCGAGGGTCTGCTTGGATGAATTTCCTATCTTGGTTTAGGCTGAAAATTTGAGGAGTCTTAGTCCTTATATAGGTTTTCAAATCCCTGAAATTTCATAATTTTTAGAGATCATTTGGTCTTCCAAAATCATTGCTCAAGATGCCCAACTTATTTCAAAATGCATTATTAATGGTTGTTACACATGAAATTTTTGTCAGTCAGTGTTTTTCTAAAAAATTTTACTTCCAACACACTACACTGGATATATCTAGCATGCTAAAACACTTTTCGTTAGTTTACTCAAAGTCTTAAGTTTGACCTTGCTTTGCCTTTTTTTTCTCTCCTCTATTTTCAAGAGATATAAAATGGTGAATTTTTACAAATCAAATAACTAATTACCATTTATTTCTTCCAAAAACTCTCTCGACTTGTCTAACATTAACAGAACTTTCTTTTTATAAGTCAGCTAGTGAACTGGTACGAAAATATAATTCACTGCTCGGACAGACCTATTCTCTTTCTTCCATGATATACCAGTAAATGCCTCAAGAGAGTTATGGGTAAAACATTGATTTGTCCATACCTCCGAACTTTTTCTTTCAATTTCAGCGCCCAAGCATTGGATTATTCTCTGCCTTTCTGCATCTGAACTAACTGGACGCCCATCCAAATGTCTTATAAAGTATTCCAGTAAAGAAACGAAAAATCAGAAAATAGTTTAGTTGAAATCGATAGAAATAGATCAACTTTTTATGGAATAATCACCTGATATATAGGAGTTAATCTACTTGAGAAACACACTGATTTTTCTAGCATGAGGAGCATGCATGGTTACATAGAGAATTGAGTATGCTTCTAGCCATTCAGCAATGGCAGTTGCATGGAAACGACATATGGCGTATCTGTGAAAGTGCAAACAGTGTCAAAGAGCTGCTTTGGCTGGTCCCTCTAATTAACATAGTGTTCTGGCAATTACTGTATGCTTTGTGTTACAAACAACCTATACTGAGGTAACAATTGCCACATTTAGGTCCACTTCCCACCCCCCCCCCCCTTCCAAAAGAAAAGAAAAGAAAAGAAGAGGTTGGCAACTCATAGGAAGTAATCAAATTGATTTATATGTTAAGACTAATGCAATCCTGAAAATCTTTCAGTAATCCTGATCTATCATCATTGTGGATATGGAGGTATATCATGCATTACACAGGACTGAATTTTACAGAACTATTTCAGGATCCATGTTTACAATAAGTGGTAGATTCTTCTTCTTGTCATGATAAAATTTCTACTTTATCTTCATTCACTTTATCTTTTCAATCCAGAGCTCCACTTCTTTCTGACAGATAATATCTAGGTTCTTGTAATTAAAAAAAATAAAAATAAATCTTTGTTGTTATCTTTTCACCCCAATACAAACGTGTGGAAGTACAGCAAAAGAAAATTACTTTAAGAAAAATACAAATTCTATGAGGGGTGGAATTTGTACATGATATACCTCCACGTCCACAACTATCCTATTGAACCTGAGAGCAGTGTACACAAGAATTTCATTCCACCTCTGATCTGGCACTTGCGAAAATTTGCTTGTTTAGGAAGGGCTGTTTCCAGCTCTGATTAGGTTGGTTGAATCCGGGAGTGCTGTGGACAAGGAGAAGGTGACAATCTCACCCCAGAGGTTATCTATGTCGCCTGGAACATCCTGTGCTATTGTTGGGCATGGTGGAGTACACCCGCTGATTGAGCTATGTAAGACAGGGGAGTCTGCTTCACGGGCAGCTGCTGGTGGTATCCTTTAAAGAATTTGGCTGCTGTTCATGATGTGAGATAGACCCTTTGATGTAGGATGGGTAGAGAAGAAAATAGAAGAAAGAGGAAGGAACCTCTATAGATGAGAACTGAAGAAAGAAGGTAGAAAGAATAGATGAATAAGGAGAGAAGAACAAGAACAAGTAGAAGAAGTAGAGAATACTTTTATAAATGTCAGAACTGATCCCTTTAGAGCTTACAATGGCAGTATTTATAGATGAACATGCCGCCTAATCTTAACAAATGAAATCTTTCAAAAATACAAAATCAAATCTTTTTTTAAACAAATTCTAAAATATCCTAAGAATCTTCTGATATCTTTCAAAAATAACAAAATCAAATTTTTTTTAAACAGATTCTAAAATATCCTAAGAATCTTCTAATATCTTCTAAAATAACAAAATCAAATCTTTTTAAACAGATTCTAAAATATCTTAGGAATCTTTCCCTTTTATAAAATTCTTGCGCCTAGAATAGACAGATTTGAAAAGTCTCTTGCTATTTTCATCACCCTTGTTGAAGAAGGTATAATTTGATTTATGATCAATCTTCTAGATTGTGGGGTTTTGTTGGGATCAAAAGAGTATGCTGCTGAGTGCCTGCAGCATCTGACATCCAGCAATGATACTCTTAAAAGACTGTCATATCTGAAGGTGGGTTTAGGAGTCTCTTGGCATATCTTTATGAGCCATTGCCTAAAAAATCAGCTGTTTCTGGTGGGATCTGTTTCTGTTGATGGCTTGGTTGCACTTGGCCTTCTTCCTTGTCTGGTTCATGTGCTGATAGATGGATCTTGAGCATCTGCAATTTGCAAGATTTGCAGCTTTGTGGAGATGAAGAAAATGATTAACAAAATGGGACATGCCTTCCACTGCTTGTGAACCTGCTTCAGGCAAAATCAAATGGGGTGAGGGATGCTGCTGCTCTGGCAAAAACAAACGTCTCACTTGTTGTGGATAGAAATGAGCATGCAGTTTGTTGATGCTAATTGATGTGTTCATGATTGAGATTTCTTTGAAATGCCATGATCTTGGAAATCTGTTTTGAACTCTATTAGCCTGCCTGTTTGCTGCATCTGATTTTTCGTGGGTATTTCAAGAGGATCCATGTTGAACAGTACTACTGAATTGTTAAGTTGTGCAGAAAATTCCTGTCCTTCGATTTTCAAACTTGAAACCTTGTTCTGAATTATGCACACCTTGTTGGTACGACTGTTAAGTCAGGATTCCTCTTTGAACTGTTGTCATCAACCTTTGTTCATGCTTTGGAAATTGATGGTACGAACTTACCATATACAATCAGGGCTAACCCAGGTGAATTTGATGGTTGAATGCATGGATACATGCAAAGGCAATCATATTGAAGCTTCCAAGAGGATGTGGGTATGCAATTTGACTTCTTACTCCTATAAACATGCTGTATTTCTCTTCACTTTTGCTGCTGTGTAGTTCTGCTCATCACTTTTATAGATGGTTAAACCATTACTTCAGTGCAGAAACTGGGGATTATGCTAATTCGTGGGGATATTAAAAATCATTACTTTGCTGCAAAAACCGAAGATTATGGGACTGTTTGGATATAATAAAAACTCTTAAAAATGTGTGGAACTTTTCAAACCTCAGGGCACAAACACAAACTTGTCATTTCAGGGCATTTTTCAAACAGCGCTGGCTGCATGCAGAGAGCTGAAGAAAGCAGCAACATGCAGCGATTTCTAGTGCCGTTGCATACCTTATGCTGCTTTGCCTATTAATTGCTTGCGGACGCATTTAATTCACTGGCTAGCAGACTGGTGCACATAAATATGACACCGACCATTACCACTGTTTACATCAAGGCTGCACTTAATGCAGAGTTTTTCTGGAAGCAGAAAACGTCGTCAAGTTTTTGCTGTATCCAAACAGCCCTTACGTAAATATTTCTGATTTTTTTTACTGGTCTTTAGTTGTGGATGTGAAATATCAATTTAATTTTTTTTTTTTACTAATATATATATAGTATGCTAAATGCTCAATGACAGATGGGTACGTAGCACTTCTCTCTTGTTTTATGAGAGCAAAATAGAGCGAGATTATGTAGAAGATCCATCTCGTGAGGTAAATTGTCTTCATCTTGTGGTATGGTATGTTGGTATTGGAGACCAACCCGAGATGATTTTAACTATGATTAATATATTTCTTTGTAAAATATACTACGTAGAATAATTGTTGTTGTTTTAGCTCCTTTAAAACTTTTTGGTGGCGTTTAAAGAGAGATTATCACTAAAGTTGTTCTTTTAGTTTCATCTTTTAAAATTTGTTACTAAAGTTTTTTTCAACTAACTTGCTGCTTGATTCATATATTCATCATTTTGCATTCATTTCATCAGTTCATCACGTTGCTGAAAAACCTATTGATAAGCTTTATCTAAATTCAAGTAATTTTACTAAATTAACTACTTGATCAGTCTGGATGAGAAGAGATGGATTTGTATTCTTGAAAGAGAAAAGAAATGCTAATTAGATTGATCAAATAGTTTGTGCTTCTGATTAATCTGGAAAAGCAGACAAATTTACTTTAGATGTTGCCTGTGTGATGGACGTTCAAGTCTTTGTTTTCACAAAATAATGCCCAATGCACTGACGGATCAGATTTGTCCATTCATTTGGATTCAAGTTTGATTCCGAAGCTTTGATCAATGCCATAAGGGCCTGATTAACATGAAAGTCATAATTTTACTGAATAATACCATTAATTGCAATGCATCAGTAGAGGGTCAATTATACTAGATATCTTCGGACCTAGTATTCTTGTCATATATTTAAATTTTGATGTATTCCTTTATCTGCATGATGGTGCAATCAATGGCTTGGATATTTATTAAACAAACAGCTGGAGAGAGATTGGATAGAAATTAATACATGGGCCCAAAAACAGCTTTCGCAATATTAAATATGATGCTGTTACATTAATTTTGTAGATTTTCAGATGGAGACCATACTCATTTTGATTGGGACAAAACTTGGTTAATACTCATTTTCAGATTGAACAGGACATTGGCAACTGTTAACAGAAGACAAAGATGTTTGCTGCTGCTTTATGGGTAGCGACTGTGCAGCATTACTTGTTTTCACTGACTCAGGGTTGGAAATGGCGTTACGTGTGACAGTGCTTGCATTGGCAATAACATGAGCTGTTAGTAGCAACTGTGCAGCATCACTTGTTTTCTTTTTAGACATTCTTTACTGATTTTGTGATGAAAAATAGGGGAAAAAAATTTGGACAATTATCTCACAGGTTATATATGCAGTTTTAGAATTGATCCAGTGGTGTAAAATTCAATCGGTTTTGGTAATTTATTTGAACTTCGTGTTTTTTTAATGACGTTCGATTAGATTTGTTTTGTTTGATAAAGTTTACTTTGTGAATTTATATTGATATTATTGGATATCGGTGGATCAGTTTGATGAATTATAGCTATTATAAGTAGTTGATATATCAAACTAATTAGCTATATAAGGTATAAAGCAAAATGTTGTTGCCTTTCATTTAATGGGAATGCTTCTATGAGAACTCTATTATATGTAACCTCATCCATTTTTATTATCTTGTAATCTTGATGGTTGATGGAAAATTCACTTTATCTATTGTATTTTGCATCATTTGTATTGTCATAAAAACTTTTTCATTTGTTTAGTATCAATTATATGGGCTTCATTTATAAATATGTAGAATCGACATAATAAAGTGTTTTAATACTAAATATTAATTTTTAAGTAGTATTTTCAACATTTAAACTATCTAAAATATTATTACTGCGTGCATAAATGTTTTTATTAAATATTATTATATTCTAATGTGTGTGTGTGTGTATATATATATATGGATGGATGGATCTAAGATTTTTTCTTTTTAAATTTATACACAAATGTACCTATTTTTGAGCAAATGTGGCTCATGCGCGCACATATTTGATTTAGATAAAATTTGGACTCTTGGTTAAACAAATGATATTAAATACTATGAACAGATTGGATTTTGCATCAATTATTAACATCTAAATAATGGATGAGGTTACGTGGAATCACTTTTATGTAACCAAGTTACATAGAAGTAGAGTTCTTTAATATGTAGCAAAATTTTTTTGCTTTTAGTTGATATATGTAGCAACAATACTGTCTTTTATTTAATATACAGCAAAAATTTGCTGCTTATATTAACATATGCAACAAAAATTTGTTGTTTATATTAATATACGTAGAGAAATATGTTGTCTTTTTGTATACAAGGCAAAACATTGCTGCAAAAAGTAATTTCATTGAGGGGCAATATGAGCAGCAATCTTATAAATTGTTGCATATAGCTATATGTCACCAGGCAAACTAGTAGCAATTTTCTCCGCTGAATTTATATGCAGCAAATTTAAGGCTTAATGCAGTGAATCTGATTGCTGAAAGAGTCGTTTTTCTCATAGTGTGCTCTTGCTGCTGCTTCCTTTTTTGAAGTGTTTGAGCAGCCTTGTCTGCACTGTTATTTAATCTTTCAATATGTTTTTTTTTTTTTTTTTGGATAAAAAGGAAACACTCTATCCCACTTCCCTAGCAATTTGAAAGGGAGATGGGATACGATGATCCGAGCAATTCATTGCCAAAAAATTGTCTATACAAATTTTTTCCTATATAGTTTTGGGGGGGGGGGCAGTTCTGTTGATCCACAAAAGAAACAGAAAGAGAGTCAGCTAAGGCATGTGCAACGGCATTCCCTTGCCTTAGAACATGATGAACAGTGAGATGGTTAGAAGATGAAAGAATAACTTGATCCCGTCAATCACCATGCCAACGGGAGAGGAAATAGGGCCATCCGTAGTTAGAAAGTTGACGAGGAGGAGTGAATCAGATTCTTTCAATATGTTGATATACTATTGTTTGCCTTATTCCCTAATGTACTGCTTTTAACTTTTGTAGTAATGGTTTCGGATTACTCCAGCTGAAGATGTTATTTTTAGATCCCCTAGAGGCCTAGACTGCATCCCTGGGTATAAAAAACCGAGCGATGAGCTTCATTGTGCTGAGACCACAGGCACTTAGAAGAAGGCATGCACGGCGTCACAAAAGAGCACATCATCAGCACCGGAGCCACCACCCAAAGAAATTCTCTATCTCAAGAAAACTAAAACCAATATGCCGCATAATAAATGCAATGAAATACGGTTGATATTAGAAGAAGAAAATGAATTGTGTAATCTATAATTTCTGCTACCTAACGTGGGGACAGCAAAATCTGCTTTTTACGTAGTACGCTGATCGGGTGTGTCCAATTCAGCAATAGGCTGCTTTCTCACTCTCTCTGTCGTTTTCACGTGGCGTGGAGGACATGTTTGGAAGCACTAGAATTTTATATTAGATGGTTGAGGAAATCATGATTCTGAATTGGCCTTTTGACTACAAACAAAAGGGGAGCGTTAAGATTTTGGAACCAGTGACAGCAGAAAGAAGGTGAAGTCATCAGAGGTCCCGAGTAGCTTCAAGGGCCACCTGCGACATGTATTTTGTGTATTTTAATTGTGTATAGATTCACATGGGGTGTGTCTGGGATTGTGTATTTAATTTCGCGTGTACGTGAGAGTTATAAATAGACATGTGGTCTATAGAATTTAACATTGTACAAAATAAAGATAATTTTGGTGAGAAATTCTGCAATAGAGAGGCAATTTGTTGCTTGTGATAGAGGAGTTGCAATTGTTTATTGATTAGTGAAATACTCTTTCTTTGGTAGAGTAGGTGTTTAGCTGAACTATTTGATTTTTCTGTGCGCATGCTTGCATTATGTTTTCAACTGAACAAGCGGTATAAGAGCAAGGTTCGAGATGAAATTTCTAGTTTTGGAAAATCTCGAGGAATTAAGATTTGGAGGGTTGCAAGTAACCAGGGTGCATATCTGATTTGTACGATCGAGATCTCGTGGTGGTGCGTTGCAGATGATTGGAGGCGGCTTTGGCAAGTGATTTAGGGGGACAAGTATGGTTAAGTGGTCAATTTGTAGATGAATGGCTGGTCACCGATTTTTAGCTAATGGTAGCACTAGTAGGGACTTTGAGTGGAGAAGAAGCAGAGCAGATCTGCAACGAAAAGGTGCTGGTTGGTTGTAGTCAGCAGCAACGGAGAAACCCCCAATGGTAGTAATGGATAAGAAGGAAGGAAGCCAGCAAGCGGTTTTTTTAGTGCTATTCGACGGCCAAAAGGTTTTCTAGTGTGGTAAACAAGTCAACAAAGTTAGAATCTGTCGAGCTTGTGATTGATCGATATTGATCGCCGATCCGGTATACAATGGGCAGTGGTGCGCAAAGGAACAACAATGTGTGGTGGTGGTGGCTAGGGCCGATGCTTGTGGACTGTAGAAGGCGACGAACGGTGGTTGGTGTGTCATGTTGGACTAAAGACTTGGCTAAAAATGTCAGTTTTGAAGGTCCATTCTTTTAATCTAGAGATCCTGTTTAGGCGATTTAAGAGTCAATTTTACATTTTGAGGTGCTCTAAATCATGTAGTCAGTTCAAATTAGATAGATTTAGCTTATTTTGAAGTGTTTTATTTGAAGAATGGCAAATAGAGGAGAAAGTAGTTTTACTTTGGTATCAGATCAATCATTATCGTAAACAAATACAAGGGCGGTTAGTTCTATGGCGGAGCCATTTAATGGGCATAATGATTCCACTATTCGGTAGCAATAATAAAGAACATTTTGACTTGAGAAGGAACAATACAAGCATTAAAGAAAGAATTCAAGAAGCTTGAGGAGATAAGTGATGATATTTATAGCAAAGTATGAAAGATCTGACAACTGGCACAATTCAGATGTATCTTGCAGACAATGCTCCTTGAGAGATGATTAGTTGGATAGACTTGAAAGAAATTTGGACAAAGCTAGAGATCACGTATAAATCTAAATAATTAACAAATAGATAATATCTGAAAAAGGAATTGAATGCTTTAGATTTATAGTGACTAGAGATCTTGGAAAGCACCTGGATGAATTCAACATGATCATAATAGATTTAACTGCTTTAGAAGGGAAGATTAAATAGAAGAATAAAATGCTACTTCTATTAGCCTCATTACTTAAGTTCTTTGGTCATATATCATGACAACCTTGTTATTCAAAAAGGATACGTTGGAGCTTAACTATATTATTATTTCTTTGTTAGGGATAGTGCTTTTGTTGTGATAAGATCGTCAAATGGTTTAACTAGATCAAGAAGTTCATCCATATCAAATAAAATTATTGAGTTTCGGGAATGCCACAAAAAGAACCATATAAGGAGGTTTTGTTATAAATGGAAAAAGAGTAAAAGGAAAGATAGAAAAGGAGAAAAGGAGAAAAGGAAAAGAGAAGATAGATGATCTTGAATCATTCAATTATTCCTCAGTTGATGTGGACTTTAGCAATGATGTATTGCTTATAATAGAAGCATGTGCAGATAATGATGATTGAATTTTGGATTCTTAACGTTCTTTTCACGTGTACACAGCCAAGGAACAATTTACTACATATAAGGAGTGCATTAGTGGTACTATGTGGATGACAAACAAGGCAAAGAGTAGAATTGTCGGTATTGATACAATACTGTTTAACATGTTTAATAGAGTTTTATGGATGTTGACTGATGTGAAGTATATTCTTGACCTGTAAATGAATTTGATTTTATTGGGGACATTAGACTCTAGATGACATGAAATTTTTGCTACATGTAGAGTTCTCAAAGTAAGTGAAGATTCTATGGTTGGGATAAAAGGTTAGAAGATTAAAAGTCTACATAGACTAGTAGGAATGTGATGACAGGTTGAGTTCCTATGAAATCCGAAGTCATAGGCATAGGTGGAGTACAAATGCTTGGTTCTATTGTAAATTTTGAAAAGTGGACTTTTGTTTTTGTAGTTAGTTGAAGACTATCTAATTGAGATCATAATGGAACGGTGTGAGAGGTGAAGCCACTGAAGGTCACATAATAGAGGTGAGCTATACGCGACAACCCTAAGAGGGTGTGATTAGGGGTGTTAATGATAATGGTCAACTCGCCAATTTGACTGTCCAACCTGTTTATAAATGAGCTTGGGTTGGGATTAATCCACCAACTTGTTCAATTATTTAATTAAATAAATGAATTATAGTTGAAGTTTTATAACTCGTCAACTCATTTAACCTAAGTCACATATTCCCTCTCCTGCAGCTAACTCATCGTGCTCTAAGCCCCTAATCTCATTCATCGTAGCCCTCAACCTCACAGCACTCTGCTTCTTCTCTAACGATTGTCCCTTGACAGTTAATAAGCCTCATAATCCTCTAGGCTAAGCCTTCCCGTCATAGCTTACCTTTTTCTTCATTACAATCGACCTAAGCCATCTAACCCTCGATGTCAGATCCAGTGCGAGCTTTCCAAGCAAGGGTCTCTCCATTCCTTCCTCCCTCTCTCTCTCTCTCTCTCTCTCTCTCTCTCTCTCTCTCCCTCTCTCCCCTATTCTTTATCTTGTTTGCCCCCCTCATCTCTTTCAATAGTCCCTCTTCTCCTTCAACACGACTGGGCTGCCCTTTGCCCCAAATCTCCTTGCCCTTTTTCTTGCTTAAAAGTCCCTTCCTCTCTCCTTCCTGTGATGAGTTGAAGTCCCCAACCCTTGTCACTGCTCTCTAATCTCGTGCCTCTGTTGACTTTGGCTAGCTTAGACTCCTTTCCAAGCAGGTGAGGCTTCTCACTCTCTCTCTCTCTTCCCCCCCTTCGGTCCCCTCTCTATCTTTGATTTCTCTAATTTAAGGTACTTGCTTTTCTTAGATCTATTTACGTCCACCCTTTCACCATCTCTATTGTTGCTATTCATTGCTATTGATAGGTGTATTAATATTATGCCTATTTTGAAGCTTTTCCTTTGTTTGCCTTGTAGATTCTTGACCAAGATCAATGTTGTCAGAACCGCACTGGTAAACGAATTGGTCCGGTTTGAACCGGTTCAACCAGTTAAACAAATTGGTTTGAATCGGTGACGTCAGCATGGCATATTTATGATGTTATAAATATTAAATTATTTTTAAAATTTAAGTAAATATATTGATGAAATTATATTTTTATAAATCCTAAATATATATGTTAGATTTTACAAAAATCACACATCATTTATGTTGGGTGGAGGAAAACAACATATTATTGGCAAAATAATAGAGAGGTGATCCAATGCATATTTTTTAAACATGTATCATGCAAACAATTGTATGAAATAAATATCGAAACTATTTCCGCATTTGCATATACATGAATGACAGCCTGAATCTTACCGATAGAGGATATAGGAAAGAGGTGGCAAAAAAAAATGCTGATGAATCTTTGTTGAATTATAGTACAAAATTCTAAGAGAAAGCACACAAATACGGTAGCTACAACAATCTTATGCCCTGCAATGGTCTTTTTGTATTTTTGAAACTCTCTTTATAATAATTTCTTTGAGTTTTTGAAACTCTATGCAGGTATAGGACATACGCAAAAATGGCCAAAAAAAATTATATGTTGGTGATGCTTATGGTTTCTACCACACATTCTAATATGAGATGAATTGTCCATGTGAAAATTCATTTTTACTACGGGCATAACCATCATTGCAATTGAGAGTTAGCATCTATAACTTTTTATTTTAACGGCATAGATATGAGGGAAATAATAGGTAAAATTTATATGTATGAGAGAAATATTTGAAAATTTATGGACATAAAAAGAATTACAAATAAAATACATGGACATTTGGGAATTCCCCTAAAATAACACTAAAATTTTATATTGCTTTATATTTACAAAATACATGCTTGGACATACATATTAACAGCCACAATCCAAAAACATTATTAAAAAAAAAGATTTGGATTACGCAAACATTTGCGTTGAAACCAACGTTGCAATAGATCACTGCCGAAAATAACATACGTCGATGCTTACAACTTGGGAAACAATGTTTTACCAATAAATTGGTACAATTTTCTAACTCAAGGACTGGAATTTCCTCAAACAACTTGGATGCTATTATTATCTGCTGCCATGGGAGACCCCAATTTCACACGACCCATGTCCGTGCCAGGACCCAAATCAAAGAAATGCCAGTTGGTCTCGTTGAACGCCCTGTAGAAATCCTCCTCAACCATCTCCACACAAACCTCCTCATGCCCAACACATGCCTTGTTGAAGCTGCAATCTTTGAGTCCCCGAACTCTAGCACGGACCGTTCATACCTCCTGAAGCTGTTCCCAAACACCATCATCCGGTTCAGCCTCTCCGGCGTCTAATTCGCCTCGATCAGGTTGTCGTACAACACCGCCTCACAATGCGGCATGAAGAAGACCGTTGGGTGGTCAACAAGCCTCCTCGCATGCTTGTCGACGGACAATACGAGGTGGCCGAGCGACACCATGACCCTGGCCTTTGCGACGGAGATGACGGGATTGAAAACTTGGACGTCACCGATCCAATTGAAATTGCGGCGGAGTAGGATGGCAAGAGCGAGCTGGAGGCGCGGGGGGTAGTGGGAGCCAATGCTTCCGATGCCGTAAACGACCATCGGCATGTTAGGGTGGGAGGAGAGCGCTTTGGAGAGGGAAGATAGGGTTTTAGGGGAGCGGAGGAGGGCCGCGAGGGCATTGTAGAATTGGGAAATGGAGCTTTTGGAGGGAAATGTGGATCTTGTGGAGCAGCTAGGATTCGTCGGAGATGTTGAGGGGGTCTCTTTGTATGGCAAGAGTCCATGGGATTGGTGCTGGGATTTTCGACGATGGTGGTGATTTGGGAATCTGGGATCTCTTCATTCGGCGTTCGCTCCGATGGGGTAGAACAACGGTCCATCCTTCGGCCGTGATTGGTGAGGCTGCCCCTGCCGGAGGCATTCCTTTGGTAGTGATTGGTGAGGCGACCACCGCCGGAGGCATTGCTGGGAAGGCGTACGGTTCTTTTGTACAGTGGAAAGAAACAGAATACTTATTGGGAGCCAAACCACTTGAACTCGGAGTCCGAGTTTGTTTTTGCGTTTTTTTTAAGTATATATTACGTCCGACCGTCCGACCGGGCGAATCTGGTTCGACCGTCATTCCGATTTGACCGCTGTTTCTCCGGTTTTGTATAAATGAACCGAACCGCATGAAAATGAATTGAAAACTGGACTAGTTCTGATCTAACAACACTGTTCTTGACACGTAGATAATCAAATGGCTTTGAATACTAAATATTGTGTTAGATTGGTAGTTTCATAATATATATCATGTTATGGGTGTATAATCTGAGCTCTGTCTTGCTGCATTTGATATAAAATTAAGAATTGTTATGCAAAACAGTATATGAAAATTAATCAACCCACCCTACATCACAAATTTCTTCATCATCTGTGATTTCATCAAAGGCAAAAAGGGTTAAGAAGTTAACTTTAGTAGGGAAATTAGTTATATACATAACCCGTTTATTAAATGAGTTATAAATGAATTAAGGTTAAAGTTTTTAAATGGGTTAATAAACGGATTAAGGTTGAGATATTTTAAATAAATTCAATTAGGATTAGACTCCAACCTATTTAACCCGATCCTTTAACACCCCTAGGTGTGATGGACCATGCAAGTTTGAGCATGGTTAATAAATGCAAAGTGATTGAAGACACGAGTTTCTTTATGAGTTGGTTGGCTTGTTGTGTGCAAACTTTAAGCCAAGGTGGATATTTGTTATGTGTATCTTGTATTTTGCAATTTTAATTGTGTGTATATATTTGCACAAGGTGTGCATCTATTATTGCATATGGGATTGTGTACGTGTGTGCGAGTTATAAATAGAAATGTGGTCTATAGAGTTTAACATCATATATATTAGAGAGAATCCTAATAAGAGATTCTGTGAGAGAGAGACAGTTTTTTGCTTTTGAGAGAGGAGTTATAATTGTTTATTAATTGGTGAATTACTTTTTTATCTAGTGGAGTAAGTGTTTAGGTTAACCACATAAATTACAAGTGTTTGTGTGTGTTTACATCATGTTTTCAACCTTAAGATTTCCATCATTCTTGATCAAATAACTGCTGTGATAACTAAAAGCTTCCTCCGGAGGGTCAAGTGGAGGAAGACGTAGCTTACATGATCATGATTCCAATGGATAGGGCAAGATGGACAGGGTGTCAGAGGAAGATTCCAATAGGGTGCTCAACAAAAGCAGAAGTTATAATAATAGAGGGAAAGTAGGATAGCTGGAAGAATGACATACTATATATGAGGGTCTGTATCTTTAGGCTAAAAGACTAGAGGAAAGTCAGAGAGACGTTCTCTTCTCAAATACATTGGAGGTGTGCGCTTCTGGTAATAATATGGGAGCAGAAGAGCCAATATTACTAGGTCCACAAGAAGTGAAAAGTGAAGGGCTAAAGGGGAAAGAAGGGTAGTGGCAAGAGAATTCAACTAAAAACCAAGGGAAGAATATGGTTCGAGGGTAGAAACAAGAAAATAAGAAGTGGGCCAGAAGATTGAAAGTGGAAGAAAACAAGGGAGAGGAGGGTGTAAGGGGAAGGGGAAGAGAGGAATGCAGATAAGTGAAGAAGGAATTATAAAGCTTGAAGGAAAGGGTCTGAAGAAAATGAGGTGATAATTAATAATTAATAAAATATTTTGCATGTATCTTGAACTAATTTGGTGGGTAATTAATTGAGTTTGATGTAAAATTTGCATTAAAATATGTTTTGGCCACACTTGGATATTGATTATTAATTCTAAGATTTTTGAATAATTTTGTGATGTGCTGGCTTAAAATTAAAACTATTTGTTGTGACAAAAAATAAATGAACTTGAGATTTATTTACTAATCTATCAAAATTACTAGGGGCGGAATTTTATGATTTAACTGTTATAATTATATATTTAGCAGTTGTCCATTTAAAAATCTGGCCGTATATTAATTCCAAGTGAACCGTCCAAAGCTATCCAGAAAATTCAGCCAACACTCATGCAACGTCCAAACCAGAATTAAAGCATGCAGATTGCAAAGTCATCAAGACGAAGCCGTCCAAGTAGATGGCAGCATGCAGTTTTTGACGTAATTTTTGACAGTAAAAGCAATGCAAAGCTTTGGTACGGGATTAGCAATTTTCAAAAGATCTCATTCAGCAATTTCAATGCAGATACATCTGATCCAAACGGTTCAATAGTTCAATGATTCAGCACATATATTTTTCAACAGAAGCACGACAAGGGCATAGTTGGATGGTGTGGATTTCATGGATCATACGCAATCCAGCCATAGCCAACCTTAAACTAAGTGTGAAGATCAACCAAATGCGGATTAATTGCTACAGCTGGCGATCCGTTGCTACAGCTGCAGCTCTTACACTCTTATAAATAGGTGGAGAAGGTAGTCCACAAGGGACGACAGAATTCCAAGAGGAGAAAATGTGGGATGTGCAACGGGGTGAAGAATTCAAGCGTGGAAGTGAAGATCAAGCTAAAGGAATAGATTCTCTTTTATTTTTGATTTTCTATTTATCTGAGATGGATATTAATTTTTATTTTTATTTTAGCCTTGTGTCCAATGTAATTATGTGTGACTAAAAATCTCATTTTTGGGTTGCAATGGATCTTGTTTTTGGGTTGCAATGGATCTTGTTTTTGAATCATGATTAAATCATAGCTTTTTTAATTTTATACTATTAATATTGAATTATTTATTTAACCTTTTCTTATTGCTTTTATGAGATTGGCTGCCTTATAAATTGATTTGGGAATTTTGTGTGATGCTTGAAAGAGATTGAAATTAGCCTAAATGTTAAATAGCACATTTATGCATAATCTTGAAATGGATTTATTTTGTGGGATGTGTGAGATTTGCTAATATGAATAGAAATATCTATTAGCTATGGTAGTCAATATTAGAGATGTAATTAATCTTGCTTGTTAGTTTAAATTCTTATGGTTTATATTAGAAGTTAAAATTAACAAGTTAGATTTTTGTGGCCAACAAAAGAGGAGTATAAATAATATTGCCTTAGACTAATAATCTATATTAATAAAATAAATCAAGAAAATATAATAAAATTATGGGAATAAGCAAGTAAAGTTGTAACCCTAGACCCATCCATCAGTAAGAGTGTCTTGTTTAGCTTACTCCTGTTTGCATCTATTATCTTTTCTTATTATTTTCTTTCATATTTTCTCATCCACTTTAAAATTTTAATTTCCAGTTAAACTCATCTAATTAAATTTTAAGTTTAAGTTTTTATTAATTAGTGAATAATCTTAGTATTCAAGTCCTCACGGGAACGATAACTCTATTAATTTATATATTACTTGTGTGACCCGTATACTTATAAAAAAATAGGCAACAGGAGGTAGATGTTAAAGGAGGAGGGAAAACACATAGAAGAGGTAGGAAGCTGAGATGTCCTTTCAACCCCACCTAGCATAAATGGTAGTATCGGCATGGAATTGCTGTAGTCTTGGGAACTCATGTTTAATTTGAATCCTTCATAACTTTGGTATGGAGACAAGCATTTCTTTTGGTCTTCCTAATAGAGACAAAAGAAGATCTAAGGAGACAGACTAGATAAGAACACAACTGAAATTTGACTATTGTTTCATGGTTAATTGCACTAATAGAAGAGGAGGATAAGCTTTGCTTTGGTCAAAGAATACCAATATCAGAGTCCTTTCCTATTCAAAGAGTCATATTAATTTGGAAGTCATAAATAAGACTAGAAACTTTAGCATGAATTTTTGTAGATAATCTGAGGTCCAAAGGAAGGTGTCCTAGTCTTTATTGAGAAACCTCATTCAATTAGTTTTGCCTTGTGCAATGATGAGATATTTTAATGAAGTGACTGGAGCTTCAAAAATATGTTAGCAATCGTAAAAGACTAGAGATTTAGATGGAACAATTTAAGGAAAATATTAAAGATTGTGATTTACAGGATATTAGTTTCATGGGGCCTCAAATGACATGGAAGAAGAATCAGATAAGGTGGGGCAAAGTAAAGCAAAAATAGAAAGATGCCTACTAAGTTTGGATTAGTTGAAGTTGTTCCCTTTTGTACAGCGTATTCACAAAGTGGCATCTATTTCAGATCACAGTCTTATACATTTGGCGTTAATCTCAAGGATGAAGCAAAAAAGGCAAGATAATTTCGACATGAACTCTAGTAGCCGAAATATGAGGCAAATGACATAATTCGGAGAGTTTGGAGAAAAGCTCCTCATAGAAACCAAATAAGATTTGGTAAAATCCTATGGAAAGTTTACAAGTACAGTAGAGAGCTAATGGATCAGGATGAAAAATCTAGAGGAAATATGTTCAATATGATCTAACAGCAATATGCCAGTTTACTAGCACTCAAATTTAAAATTGCCTTAGATGAAAGGATAAAAAGGATAGAAAGTAGAAAAGGAAATCAATAGTTTGTTGGGAGATAAAGAATTCAAGTGAATTTAAAATCAAAGGTCCATTGGCTATAATGCGATGATAAAAAAATACAAGCTATTTCATAAAGTGATGTTTAAGAGAAGAAGATAACATTTATTAGAAGCATTGAAGATGACAGAGGCATTAAGGTAGAGGATCAGGGGGCAAAAGAAGCTCAATTACTAAAATACTTCAAGCATATGCATTGAAGTCTCATAGGGTATTAGACATAATTTTGAAATTAATATAGAGCAGGGTGATAGTAATGGACAATAAGTTTCTAACCGAGAATCTCATGAAGGAAGAAGTATGATAAATAATAAACGAAATGAATCCGTTAAAGGCACTAGGCATGGATAAAATGTCAATGAATTTGTATAAAAAAATTGACCTTTAATTAGAGAGAAAATATAACACCTTTAATTTTTAAATTGTAATGCTAAACATACAACATATATAAAAGGAAAACTTTGGGTCATTAAAATATTAAAAATTAGAATTTTATTAATATCCTAAAATTATAAAGTACTGAAAGAGATAATTAACAAATAAAGAGTGATAAGTAATATTTTTAGTAGAATAATAGCAAAGTTTGTTAATTAATTTAATTAATAGAAATTAAATGATCTATAAAAAAAGAGAAGAAAAAGAAGAAAAAAAGAGAAAATGAAGAAGAAAAAGGAGGAGAAGAGAAGAAAAAAGGAGGGAGAGAATGTAATGACAGAGTAACTTAATCTCTTATTTATATTATTTTTATATTGAAATATTCTTTAGTTAGAGACTAAACTTTGTTTAGCATATGATTAAAGAAAAGACAAAAAATATAAATAATGAAAATATGAAAAAATTATAAAAATAAGTCTAAATGAAAGAAAAATGATTTGAAAATTTTTCTTAAAATTATCGAAAATTTTAAAAATTAAAAAGGAGAATTTTGGAATTTTTACAAGAACTACGGTAAAGTTGTAAAGCAACAGAAAACTACACATAGCTAACTTTAAAAAATCACCAAAACTTATGATATGAAATTAGTACCATTTGAAAACTCTTGAAGTCTATTTTCTAACCCAACAAGAATCATTTAAATCGGACTTCAAATGAGAAAGACATATGCAAAGAGTGAAACTATATCCTGATTTCTACATTATGACGGAAATATAAACAATTCTAATTTAATTTGTTAAAATATATTTAATAGTTAGATAAATTTTAAAATCATATCATTAAAAATAATATAAAATTTTGAATTCATTCGTATATAATATAATGGGTTAGGGAGAAAAATATAGAAATAAAAAATATTAGAAGTTAAGTTGTCAACATAGTTTTCAGCGTTACTGCATCAATTGAGAGCATCATGAGTGGGTCATCATCAACTATAGTAAGAAAATTTAAGCTGAATTTAGGTGCTACCTCAATTAAGATAATCTTAGATGGATAAGTGAGAAAATTAGTGCAACAAATTTGCCACACGGCAAGACAAGGTTCAGCCATGTGGGTAGAATAAATTCAAGTAACTTGCACATGGAGCTCTTCCATTAGTACAAACTTGGGGGGCTCTTATAAAAAAACTAAATATAGCCTATCCTAGCCTATGCAAGAGTTAATCTCACATACTAAATAACGAAAAATTTATGATCATAAATAGTGTACTTAGGTGAGAAATTCAGATATACAAGCAAGGGTGAGTGTAAGTAGAAGAACAGAGGAAATGTGCAAAGGAGTGATGATAGACAAGAAAGATTAGCAAAAAGGTAATGATCTTAGACTTTTTCTTATTTAACCTATATATTTGGGCTAGTTTTCTTTCAAATGAATGGTTTGGATAATGATTACAAAGGTTAGATTATATTGATTTAATTATTTTAGTAGAAGTGTCCTAAAGACAATGCTTTTTAGAGACATTTCAGTAAATCAATAATACATTCATCAATAATAGAAAAATGAGAGCTATAACTTTCATGTTGATAATTTTTCAAAATAATACTATTTAGGGGGTCTTTTCGGGACACAAGACAGACTTATTTTCAGCACCGTGCTCGACAGCTAGGTACTACACTTAATGATTTAGTCCAACAATTAATATGATGATCAAAGTAGGATACGATGATGTTAATGACTCATATGTGAAGTAAACATAAATTCTGAAGTTTTAATATTTAATGGTTCATAATTTAATATAATATTTTTAAAGGATATTTATCACATACCTTAGTAGAAAATTTTCTAGTAAACTTTATATATATACAAAATAAGGTGAATTAATTTATGTATTATCAATTTAGTATAACTCAATTTATACCAAGAAAGATTCGATGATCCAATAATAAGATCAAGGGATTAAGGAGACATAAGCATGAAACCTGGTTTAAATATTTTACAAGACATAACAAAACTACTAAAATGGTGAGAGCAATTGTCAATAAATGATGAGATTTAAGGACCAAATCACCTCGGACTTATATTTTGATTTTTATATTAATGTAATATTATATAATATTTATAAAATAATCAAAGTGAATCACAAAATGAGAAAGATCTAAGGTTATGATATGGGTTCAAATAATTTTAATGATAAGGAATATGATTTCTATTCAAAAAATTATTATTCTTTTTGAGGATTAAACCTTTAAATTTTCATAGAATAAGTTGTGGGTCTAAACTATAATTAAAAATTTTAACAAATAAATAAATAACGATGACTTGTATACTAATGTTATAAGAAGAAAAGGAGTCTTAAGAACTAATATTTTTAGGAACCCTAAGAATTAATATTTATATTTTAATTATAGAAAAAAAGAAAAACAACCACAAGAGGAAAGAATTCTTATATGTATTAGCTGCATTTGAGGGGATATATAATTTTTAGTCATCCACTTAAATGAGATAAGATTATGTATGGGTTAGCATATGTGTGATGTATAAACTTTAAATACAAAGTTTATACATATATATAAATTATCTAAATGTATTTTTTAGTATAGAAGGATGAAAAAACTTTAATACATGAAATGGAGAAATGAGTTAGACAGAAATTTATATATTTTAAATTGTAAGATTTATAGGAATGTGATTAACTTAATTTCACAGTGTCACTAGGTTGAATTTCATATATGAAAGTCCTAAATGCGAATAAAAGGTTTGTTTAAATATAGGATGAATCATATTTAAATGAGATGCTCAAGAGAAAATGCTTGAATTTCTTATTTAAAGGCCAATCAGAAATTGGTATATAGGAAAGATAAATAGCCATGAGTTTGGCATGCCTGATATGCTTAGATGTATTCTTTGTTGGCGACGATAGGAGGGTGTAAAGAAAAGATGGAGGAAAGTTAATGGTAAACAAGTCCTTCAAAATGTTATTTCAAAAGAATTTTATGAGAAGAAAATTTGTTCTTACCTTTTCGTTTTATGAAATGGTATTTGCCAACAAATGATTTTTACGTGTTTAAATTCTGCACTTTGCAATGAAAATTTTTTAAATTATTTTATGACATCATGCATATTCCTCGTAATGATTATAATTCATGGTATGCTTGTATGCATTAAGTGCCCTGTAGGGTGAGACAAGAAGTAATGTTTCTGAGAAAATTGACCCCAATCACCTGACCTCGGGTCTTAAAGGTGGCGCCAAAGGCATTTCAAGTACCCTATAGAGTTAAGCGGGATGTATATAATTCATGTACTGCATTGTTAAGTATGTAAGATCACAAATGTTATTATGGATGGATGATCACTTGATAATTGTCATATGCCAATGAGAAGTAAGTCATGATGCATGTATATACTTATTTGATTATAATACATGCATAAAGAAAATTTAAGAATCTGATGTTTTCAACTAATGCAATGGATTATGAAATTATATATATTTCTGAATGCTTACTTACTAAATATTTTATACTCACTATTTTTAAATAACCAGTGAATGCAGATGATGCAGACTTGATAGAGGAGTCTTTACTGCTAATAAAGCAGTGAAGATATGATTTGTAATGCTTTTGAGGTATTCCAATTATTGGGATATAATTATTAAAATTTTATATTTCAAGTTTTTGTTTGTTAGTGAAGGTTATATGGTGTAGAAGTTAGCTTTTCATGTAAGGTATAAACTAAAGTGGATATAAATAAATTTAGTAGTCACTACTGAATTATTTACTGATTATCAGTTTTGTCTTACACATACATAGATTGCATGGCACGCTACCAAATTTTAGTTACGAAAATAGATTAGAATAAGTTCTAAATGAAAATAGAAAAAATTTAGTCTAAACATATCAGAAAGGCTTCCACTTGTATAAGAATGAAACTTTAGCTTCATTCATAAGTTTCACCAATTAAAAAGATGCGTGGAGTAAGGTTTCACATTGTAGTGTGCTCATGGTTTGGGGCATTATAGAAAATTTTTGAAGTTTGCAAGCATCTACTTGATATGGTGGTGAAGAAGGAATAGATCAAATTTCTAAATGAGATAAACTCGACAATGATTGTGATAATTCCAAAGATGAAGGGGGTTACAAGCATCAAAGATTTCAAACTTATTAGCCTATACAATATACCTTACAAGATCATATAAAAATTTTTTACCAACAAGCTAAAAGTCGATCTACTGTGAGTCATATTAGAAGAGCAAAGTGCATTTGCACCCCAAGGGCTTCAACAAATAACATGTTTGTAGATTTTGTTTGTAGCTTTTGAAGTTGTTCATATTTTAAAGAATATAAGGGGATATGGGAAGGAAGAGTTGACAATAAAGTTTGACGCCTAAAGCATATGATAGTACAATGACATTTTGTGTTGAACATTATGAAGAAAATGAGTTTTTGTGAGAAATATGTCTGATTGATGAAGAGCTTTATGGCTTCAGTTGTGTTCGAAGTCCATCTAAATAGATTAAATTTATCTCATTTCTATTGGTCCCAAATAGATGACTTTTACCTACCAGGAGGGAGGTGAATCAGTTATTAAAAATTTTCTTTTAGATTATGCGTAACCATTTGAAATAAATTCCCTATGATGAAACTCGCTGGAGATAGAATGAAAGGATACAAATAGAATACAAAAATGTAAGCAATTAAACTGCAAAAGAGACAATAATATATAGTGCTCAGGGCAACTTTCCCTACTCCACTTTTCCAAGTGGAGTAGGGAATTCCACTTTATGCCTTGAGTTCCATGATTGAATTCAACAATACAAATATAGCACATGCTCTCTTTTAGATTCTAGCTTTATAGGGTATATACAATACTCACTTATTGATGAGATAAATTTCAACCAACAAAGTTTAATCTGTTGGTGAGATAAACTCAAACCAATTAAACAAGACTCATTGGTGAGGCAAACTCAAACCAACCCGTATTTTACTTCTTATTGAATTCGGTTTCTGACACAGATTTAAGGTAACAACCCAAAAGAAAATAGACAAAAGAAAATTTATACTTTGCAGCATGTAATCAGAAGCTACTTGTTGTGTGAAGAAGATGATCTTATAAGATCACTTGAAGTAGAAACACTTTGAAGCTTTAATAGCTGTTCAAATAATTTCAACACTTTTGAATATTAGAAGGTGTGAGCTTATCTTGTTCTTATGTTCATACATCAATGATATTTATAAAAGTGAGGAAGTTCTAACTGTTGGAGGATAGTTATCATGCATTTAATGCACCAACATTTGAAATTTTTGATGGTTATAACGTAAGGTTAGAAGTGGAGTCAACCTGGAATTCAACTTCACTCAAGTTGCATGTAAAGTTGATTTCATGTATGACTTCACCTTGTTAAACCTTGCTGTCCATTTTTTTGCCTTTGTAGTTGTAGGTGAAGTTGACTTTGATCGAGACTTCATTTTGTTGAAATTTGCTGTCCACTTTTCCATTTTCAAAATTGCAGGCAAAGTCTACTTGGGATGAGACTTTACTAAAGTTGCAGAAGAAATTGATTTGGGCTGAAACTTCACTTCACCGAACTTGCTATATTTGGATTTAAGCTCTTAAAATTTAATTTATCTTACATTTTCATCTTTATACACGTAATTGAAGATATAATATCTGAGTATACTTACACATATTTATTAGATTCTTCTTAATGATACTTCAATGACTTGTTAATCATTAAAATGAAATTAATTTTTTTATGCAAGCATACGATAAAATATTCCCTTTTTGATGATTGACGAAACTTGATCGAAATTTCTTCTCTTCTTCTCAAATAAATCACAAATATGTCAATATGAATATCATGATTCTCTTTATTAAACAAAAATTCAAAAAACAATATATATGAGATGATATAAGATGTATTCTCTCCCTAAGATATATACAATCCTATTTTCTCCTTCTGAGATATTTTTATACCACTCTACCTTCCTTTTGTCAATTAACACAGAAGTTACAACTTAAATCTTAGAAAAATGGATCAATAAACGAAGTGAAAAATGGAGCATAGTAAGTTCTTTTCATGCATTTAAAACCATTACATAAGATATTTCCTTTCATCATTCAAATCATGTTTTTATATTTTAAGTAATTCGTCACAATCATATAATTGAATCATCATTTAATGTGTTGTATGATATGATCAAACTAAACATGTGACCTTCATATTATACTCAAATAAGCTAATTATATTCTTAACCATTCAAATAATTTATTTTAAGTCACAAACATATAGTTTATAAATTGACCATGTGACACAACTCATTTACCGATGCCTGCATGTAGAAAAGTCTATAAAAGTAAGGTACCTTCACTTAACTTTGATGAGATTATTTTGCTCAACTCTCTATTTCTTTTGCAATTCATGCTCTTTCATCCTCTAGATGACTTTGCACTCATTTGAGATAGAACCTAAATCACAAATGTGATATTTTCTTTCGTTTTAATATCCGTGTCTTGGTTCAATGAATATTAGTACTGTACAATTTAGAAACTCAAGAAGACTTGATTCCTCCTTAGGAATGCCTCTTTGCGATCCAAACTAATCTAATTCTATTGTCAAATATTTTTGTTGCCTCACATTCATGTACTTTATGTCCAAATTTATTACAAAAATACAAACAACTCTAGTATAGTTGGAGTAACATGATGGCCTTTTGGTTGCCTATTAGGCATTTTTATTCATGACCTATCAACAAGCTTCTTGATATGGGAAACTTGTTCCCTAAAACTTGTTGTACCATAAGTCTCAATCCAAGTAAGAGCATTTAATTTGTTCAATTTTATGTTGATTGCTTCACATATGCAAGACTTATTTTATTAACTTGAGTAGTCACTCTAAAAGATTTTTGCACAGTTTTTCCTAGTTGAAGAACTTAGCAAATGAATCTTTCAAATTTTGATTTTCATTCCTCAATGCCTTTATCTCTTTCTCCAATGCATTTATATCATTTTGCAATGATGCATTTTCTCTGCCAACTTTCCATTTGCAATAGTGGTTGTCTTCAATTGCTTTCTCTTTGAGCGTACTTGTACCAATGTATTTAAATTTATTAAATAGTGAGTTATAAGTTTGTTACAAATCACCCAACTCACCATATGTAGAACAAACATTAGAAGATAAAATGCAATAGGAATCGTATGAGCTTTCTTCAGTATCTAGATGCATCTAATGTCATTCCTTATATCTTCATTTCCTTTTTAGCTTTATGGCAAGCTTTCTTTTCATTTTCTACAATAGTTATGTAACAAACTCTTGCCCAAATTGCTACATCCTCTTTTTCACTCGAAGAAGTGCTACAGCTTGAGATATTATTTTCTTCCCTTGAGAAAATTTTCCTTTTTTTTCGAATTTTCAAATTATTTGAGTGGTGTATTTGATTTGTTTATGTCCAACACCACCACATTTATAATATTTTTGGGCGTGCATTGCTAAACCTTGCTATCCATTTTATTGTCTTTGAAGTTGTAAGTGAAGTTGACTTGGAATGACTTGGCTGAAGTTGCGGGTGAAATCGACTTGGATTGAGACTTTGCTTTGTTGAAATTTTATTGTCCACTTTTCTGTCTTGGAAGTTGCAGGTGAAGTCAACTTAGGATGATGCTTCACTGAAATTGTTGGTGAAATCAACTTAGGTTGAGACTTCATTTTGCTGAACTTGTTACATATGGATTTGAGCTCTTAAATTTTAATTTATCTTACATTTTCATCTTTATACATGTAATTGAAGACATAATATCTAAGGACACTTACACATATTCATTTGATTTTTCTTAATAATATGTCAATGGCCTGTTAATTGTCAAAATCAAATTAATTTTTAAAGCAAGTATATAATTTGTACTTTCTATCCAAGTAGAGGGCTTAGACAAGGAAATTCAAGGTGTGTTTGGTTGGAGGTAAAACTTTTGATGAAAATTTTTTAAAGTAGAAATTGTCAAATCAATAAAAAGTGATGTGATATAATAGGAGTAATGATGAGGAGTAAAGAGAATAAAGTTAAAATAGATA
>JAXCLR010000092.1:45197457-45216357 GCA_035584095.1 Annona squamosa
AATTAAAAAATAGAGTAATTATGGAGAGTGAAAAGTTTTAGATTGAAAAGTTTTAGTTGACACTTTTTTATGTTAAATAAACGCACCCTCAATTTATTAATACCTATTTCCTTTTGTGCTAAAGGCTTTCTATTCTTATTAGACATGCTCATAAATCTGGCTTCCTTTCTTAAAAACCCATAGAGAGGCTCCATGAGTTTTACATCTGTATTTTTTAGATGATATACTTCTTTTTTTAAAGGCATATTAGTGGGAAACTAGGTAATTGCCAAACTCAAGATCTATGAAGAAGCATCTAGTCGGCTGGTGGTAAACAACGAATAAAAAGCTTCTTTCTGCAGTAGAAATAATAGGAAAACAATAGATGATATGATTAGCTTTGTAGGAAAGTAGATTGATGTTTATTTGGAGCTATCTGTTTGGCGTGATCGCAACAAAGTGTTGGGATTTTCAAAAATATAATAATATTACATTGTATCATAAATGATACAAGTAAGTTGGTAATGCATTTGTCAACTATACAATAGTTCTTGGGACCAATTCTAGCTCCTGATTATTTTTTTGACAATTTTTGTTGCAAAGCAATGATTCATCAAGAGATACAATGACTTGAATGTCTCGATGTGGTCTGAAGAGATGCAGTGGGATGTATTCTTGAAGTTATAAATAGAGATATCATTCAAGAGATTTAAATCATCCACTCCTCTCCTCGCAGACGTTCTATTGCATTGTTTTATTTAAGGCATCATTTGCTCTTGTCTTAATTCAAACAATTGTTGTCCTAGTTGTTAATTTACAAGATTGTCATATTGTTTTGAAATTCTCTTCATTTGACTAATAATTTTTTCTTCAAGTGTTCATATGCTTAGAAGAAGAGTTTCTTCCTGTTCTAGTTCATATTTCACTTTCTTATTCTGGGGGCAATAACAAAATTACCCTAAATAGCAAATAGAGTAACAAAATTGTCTTAAGAAAAGTGATGTTGTAACGCACTTGAAATGAAACTTAGTTATATTTTTCTGCCTATACCACTTTCCTTAATCTCCTTTTTTCTTATATTTTTCCCAATACAATTCAAGAGTTTTTTAGAATATTGAAGAGAAAGTTTAGATGAAAATTCAAGGTTGGCATAGTAAACTAATCTTAAGTGGGAGGAAAGAGGTACTATGGAAAGTTGTGGCCTAAACAATTCTTAGCCATATTATGATTCTCTTTGTTCTTCCAAAGAAGGTTTGTTATGAATTAAATGCCATGAAGAGTAAGTTTTGATAGGATGAAAAAAGAAGAATCAGCTAGATGTCTTGGGAAAAATACGTCATCCAAAGGAAGATGACAGCCTGGGGTTCAGGGAGCTCTCAATTGTCAATCTATCTTCAGTAGAAAAGCAAACATGGCACTTGATGGTCTAAAGGGACACATTATGCCATAAGATTTTTGAATTCATGCATTTTGGATACAGGAATATTTTGGAAGGGAGAATTAGAAATGAATGTTAATATCTAGAGAAGTATTATGAATACTTTTCCAACATCCGAGGAGGTTTAAAGTGGAGAGTGGTAGGGGGTGAAAAGTTAACATTTTGTCTAGCCTATGGACAAAAGAGAAGAACGTCAAGCTAGTGCCCTTCCAATGGAAATTGAAGAAGATCCTTCGGTGGGGAGTTTTATTGTCAAATATACCTGAGCCTGGAGGGGAGAAAATCAAGAAAGCAGTAGGGGAGAGGGGTTGGGAACTTGTTAGGGGATGCAAAGTTTCCTAAAACTGATGAGGAAGATATGCCTTTTGATGACTAGAAAATGACGAAATATTTAATGTAAAAACTACTTATTAATTGGCAAGTGAAGTAAATGGGAATTCAAATAAAAAGATAAATGATGGAGAACATAAAGAAAAAGACAAAATTTTATTAAGGATTTGGAAGATGGTGGTCCTAGAAAAGGTGCAAATGTTCAGGTGGAGGCTTTGCCTCGACGTGCTTCTTACAAGGGTAAATTTGGCTAAGAGAGACATTTCAAAGGAGGTGCATTGCCCTTTATGTAGGAATAGGGAGGAAGCTGAGTGTATTTATCTTATGTTTTGGAGTTGCAAAGAGGTAAGTGGTGTGTATATATATATATATATATATATATATGAGACCCGATCCTATGCAGTCGGGCTGCACCATAATTACGGTGCAGTCCGCTGTAAAATGGACCCCACATATATTAGATTGTAATGAAACTTTATAGATTCATTTATCCATATATAAATCATACTTTAGACAGTTTAGATGTTAAAAAAACCACTTTAAACTTGATATTTATATTAAACTATTTTATTATGTTGATTTTGCACCATTTTAAGATGGGGACTGCATACATGTTGGATTTGGATGAAAATTGGTATGCTAATAAAGTGAACAATTTTAAATACAATGGTGGGGTAGATTTTCGATTTATGATCAGGTGGGGCCCACAGTGCATGGACTGTACGGTGTAGTCGCATGCACTGGATTATTTCCCTCTCTCTCTATATATATATTTATAAGGTTCCGCTTCTATATAACCAAGTTATATAAAAGTGGTCTCATGTAACCACATCAAATTTCAAGATATTAATCTTTGATGGAAAATCCAACACATTCATTGTATTTAACACTATTTTTTTAGCTAAGAAACCAAATTTCATCCAAATCAAGTACATTTATGGGCTATATTTGCTCAAATATATATATATATATTCATTTAAATTAGGAAAAATGTTTTGATCTATTAATACATGTATTAAAATATAATAATATTTTATATAAATTTTTATTTATATGTATTATTAGAGAATCATTTATTTATATAGCAGTGATATTTTAGATAGTTTAGATGTTAAAAAAAATAAAAAGTGTCTTATGGATGTTGACTTCCCGCAGCATGACTATCTGGCGATTGCAGTATATTTGCAGGAGCATTAGATGTGTCAGGAATTAACGAGGGACATGCAAAATCGAAATTAGGAGTTGTGATATGCGCTACGGTGGATGACTCATGCAGTGACGTGTAGTAAAAAATATGCCGGCCTATAGACGGCTTCCCAACGATCTGCCATGTTAGGTACGGGTGACGGCCGATCATCTTTGAAATCCAGCATGGGCGGAGATGATTTAACTGGTTTTACAAGTTTTTTACCCATGCACCCTTCGTACGAAAAGTTTTTGCCCTCGTGATGACATTTCGGCGTTACCACAGCCCATTAGTATTGAACCATTTTTGTCATATTGATTTTATGCATTTATAAATGAGACTCATATACTATGAAATTAAGAAAATAAAAGAGTTTCCAAATACTAGAAATGATGTTAAACACAACGGATGGAGTAAATTTTCTATCAACCATCAAGATTTAAAAATTGAAGGAGATTATGTAGAAAAGAAGTTTCATACAAGTAGAACCAATATACATATATATATATAATAGTGTGTTTGGGAATGAGTAAAACTTTTGATGAAAAGTTGTAAAGAGTAGAAATTATCAAATGATGTGATACGATAAGAGTAATGATGAAGAATAAATAAGATAAAGTTGAAATAGATAGGTTAATCGTGTTGGTAGTTGTGTAGAAATGATTAAAAAGTAGGATAGTTGTATAGAAAAATGTAAAGAAATGATTAAAAAATAAGATAGTTATGGAGAGTGAAAAGTTTTAACTTGACAATTTTTCCTTAATAACAAACACACCCATAGTATGCTAATATATGACTATTTTTTAATAATCTATCTTATATTCACACTAACACATGAAATTAAAGAAAGTAACGTTGACAATTATCTAACCCAAACCAATCCACTTTCAAAATAGGATTGCTTTAAATTATGTTACGTAACTTAGTTTTTCCAAATTCCTGACTCAACCCTGTTATAAATCAGGTTAAGTTTGTTAGGTTTAGGTTGAAACTGACCCTGTTCATGTCCCTAGTGGCAAAGACGCCAGGCCAAACAGGCCTGTGGTTTCCACAAGTTATGCCTGACAAGTGCATCACAACTCCCGTGCAGTGAAGGGGAGAGCAATTTACGTCAACGAATGTGGAAATCTCTAATGGAGGAATTGTGGATATTTTCAAAACGCTATCAGCCTCAAGTAACAGGTGTCCACTGTCTCTTTTTCTTTGTACATGCTGGCGAATCTGGTATTACAGGAACCAGTTCTATGGAGAAGGAAAGAAACTATCGTTCCATGAAATTCCCAAATGGGCGATCGAGTAACATACATCGGATACAATTTAGCCCAGCTGATAATACAAAGGGGATTTCTAATCCATACAAGCCCGGCCAGGTGGCTGAATCCGAAGAAAGTAGAGAGATCAAGTTAAAAGTTGATGTAGCCCTCAAACCCAACAACCGAGCCATAGGGTTCAGGGCAATTATTAGGGATCACAGGGGAGCTTTCTTTGGGGCAAAAAGCTGGTCAAGAGCTGCAATTTCTGACTCGTTGATGTCGGAGGCAACAGCCCTGCTGCTTGGTATGCAGTGGGTTGCTGGCACGAATCTTTCCCAAATGATCGCGGAGTAAGATTCCCTCATCCTTACCACCACTTATGAAGGGAGACGGCAAAATCTTATCAACAATCGAAGTCTCGGTGGAGAAAAGTAAGGGTCTTGCACCCCAACGGAGGCCTCGCAAGTTTACTCATGTGCTTCGAAGCGGGAACAAGGCAGCTCACTCTCCGGCATCCAATGCATGTCACGCGGAAGAATCTAACTGCTCATGGTGGCCGAAACCACGCACATGTATTGAACCTATCCCCTGTAAAGACATTGATCATCGTAATGAAGTTTGCGGTGATCTCCCTTCACTCTCCATCTGTTCCTTAGTCGCAGAGTAGTGGGCTGATATCATCTTTCCCATCAAAAAGCGGGGGAAAAAAAAAAAAAAGCATCTCAAGTCTTGACAGTTGTTACCCTGAAGCAAAATGTAGATCTAGCCCAGCAACACCATCAGCACTGACAGAAACAAAATAAGAGGGCGGAAATACACTTCCAACTCTCCTATTTACATGCAGCATCAGCTGTTAATGTCAAGAAAAAATGAACAGCATTATTGCCATTCATGGAAATGCATTCCATGAGGCTAAGAGATCAGGAAATTAGACAACTTCCATGCTACAAACAATCACATGATCCTTCACAGCAAATACGATACAACTTCCAAAACTGTCCTGCAACGCAGCTCTGCTTATTTTGAAGAGTTAGACATTCACCACCTCCTGGAAATTAGACACAGTGCATCATTTCCATATAGTTGGTCAGGTTTTAAAACAAACAATGGGGTCACCAGGACCGCTAGAATGCTCACATCATTCTCAACTGACATGGCAAAAAAGCAATGATGAACCATCAGTTCACAAATGAGTTCCAAATTACCCATGCATTTGGATAGTTAGGCTTTGAAAACCTTAAGCAATACTCAGAATTTGGAAGCTTCCAACAATGCTCGCCAGTCTTATGAATAGTTTTAGAACTGTGTGCATGCAAGAAGCTTTTTGCACAACACAATTCTGTCAATTGTACTAGAGCTCCGGGCAGAGACTTACCTTTGAACGTAAAAATATAACACCATATTTCAACAGAAGTTGTCAAAAAACTAAATGTTCACCAATAGGGAATTGTAAACCCCACATAAAATATGCAATACTGAAAACCTTAGATGGTCAAAAATTTCAGCAAACAGAACTGGCCATATTGTATCTTGCGATATAAGAAAAAAAATTTGGGCATCAATACCCTAAGGGTCCTAGTGCGTGGGACATATACCTTCTCCTTTTGCTTATAGATTGTATCAATCTTCTTGATATACTCATCAACCAATTTCTGCATAAAGACAGATAGGTATCAACATTAGAACAGAGGAGGGATACATTAAACCATTCTTGGCCTTTTCTCAAAAGTCAAGGACTCATTTTGGAATCTTCTATAAAGGCTAGATGGGTTCCTGCCTAATTCAGAAACCATCCCAAAAAACATTACGCCCAAGTTGAAGCTCTGCAATGAGATTTGCCAATTTCTGCCATGCAGTGATCCACAAATGCACAGAGAGAGAGAGAGAGAGAGAGAGAGAGAGAGAGAGAGAGAGAGAGACGACACAATAGAAGCAATTTCTTTTTCTTCTTAAAATACCTGCAGATCGCTTGACAAGTCCTTCACATTATCTTTGGAGAGCTTTTTCTCCTGCAACAGAACAAATGGAAGAGTGTTTCTGATGAAGGAAGTGTTTCAAGAAACAAATTTAGGAGAAGACAAAACCTTTTCAAGCTTCTCATAGGCTTTTATTCCATCTCTTCTTATATTTCGAATAGCAACCTGTTGCCCAAAGCAAGTTGCATTGCAACGCATTACAGTTCAGAATTGCAGAGGAAGCAGTTATCAGTAAACTGGAATCAGGATTGCATTACAGGCAAATATATACACAACATTATAGTCTCAGGCGTGCAGTTAAAAAGTCGAATTCAAACCATTGAGGTCTTTAGTGCATATCAAGAATTTCACAGCATTTGACACAGTGGACAGAAGCAAGACATAGTGCATGTGAGTCCAACATTCTGAGTAAAATTTGAGGCAAAATACAGCAGCGGAAAGGGAGGAAAGATATCTAAGAAAAGACATAGCAATCATGTAAAATATGTCCATAAGGAATTTCAGATTCCTGAAAATGAACCATGAAGTTTTTTTCTGCATGTGTATACCAGTATGGAGGGTGATGATATGGATTGCTTTTAAAATGCCACTCAAGAGAATCACACAATAGCCCCACGTTTTGATCAAATTTGCATCTATGTTTTATGAAATTTATATTTTTAAGTGCCTGAGTTTTTTGAAATTACAAAATAGTCTAAATTAATAACAACTCACTGAAACCTTCAAATGTTCAGAAAAACAAACAACCCAATCAGTTCCCTTTTTTTTTTTTCCTTTTTTGTTGTTGTTGTTGGGGAAAAAAGCAAGCAGCATTCTTGCTCTTAAAAGAAGAAGAAGAAGAAGAATTATATCTTCAAACACTGGGTTGGCTTTTATAATAGCAGACCATAGAAAGAGGACAAAAATCGTCAGGAATCCAGATCGAAGCTCTAGTAACACTAAACTCAATTCCGAGTAAACTGAATTGCAAGCCAAACCTCCTTCAATCTTATAGAACCCAGATTCAAGATGCAGATTAAAGAAGCTATGTAGTTGCATATGTTAGTCGCTAAACATGTTACCCAAAGCTCCTGTACGAAAACTATGGGAGAATCTATAAGTCATTCTGATCGACAGCCAGATATTATTGATGACTCACAAATAGAAAAGGACTGAACATAAGAAGCAAGAGGACTCCATTCTTTGGAAGGCAGAATTTATTTAGTCATCAGATTATTCATTGGTCTTGTTCCAAGAACATAATGAAAATTGCTTTGATTTTTTAACCGAAAAAATTATCTAACGGTCCGCCTGAGATTGTTGAAGATCCAAAAGTGGTGAAAATCCAATTGTACAAATTCTTGGGATCATTGGAATTCTAGAAAAATTAAAGGATGATATGAAGTTTACATGGTCTCCATTTTATAGAGGCATGGATTCAAATATTGGCCTATACGGAGGCATATCGACCGTATCATATCTGTATCGGCCATGCCCAATCCGGGATACTGCAGTGTTTTGGCTAGGGTTTTAAAAAATTGAGTGTAACGGCCGATATGGGAGGCATATAGGGGTGTATTGGCCAAATGAATAAAATTATAAAAAATTCTATTTTTCGCTCTTTTGCACATGTTTTCTATTCCAAAACTCTTCCCTTTCTCTTCACTTATTTTTACACTAACATTCATTGTTTTTTCTAAATTTTTATTTTATTATATACATTCTTAATTTTCAGAAATCTAAAATTTTAAAAATTATTCTGAAAAAACAAAAAAGAGAAATTTTCATCAGTTACACATTTTTATACAGTAATACAATTGATTTTTTTCTTGCAATTTAAGTAAAATTCAAGGTTGTTTTTAATTTATAAAAAATTTTAAAATCCAAAAGGAAACTTGAACATCTCAAAAATAAAAAAGTTATCAAAATTTTATGGGTTTTTATCTTATGTTTATGCAAATATATTTTATTTGTGAATTGTAATTAATTGATTTATGACATATTTTATATTTTTGACTTTAGTTATATTTAATTTTGCTATGTATCATGTATGTTGAATTGTTAATGAGTTTACATGCCTTGTCTATGATTTCTTTTTTCATCTAAAATTTATATTGTATGTTTAATCATAAACTACTTATAAGAGAAAATAGACCGATACACCATTCTATATATAGGCAAAATGCTAAATAATTAAATATTCTTGCATCTCCCAATTTGCTTATTTTTTAACATAATTTTAAATATTTTTTATGGTAAAAATAAATTCTGTCTGATACTGATATTCCAAACCATGGTTAGAGGCCTATAAAGCACATGAGACAAATCATAGGAGAAAGAAAGATAAAGAATCTTCTTTGAATTGTTGTCTTAACAGAAGATATACAAATTCAACATGTTGGATTACATCATTGATGTTACCCAAATTTGACGAGTTATGCTGTAAAGTGGGAATGTGGACGAATCTGCATTCAAACTTGAGGGCTAGTTTGTCCAAGCCAGAGAAAATGATGAAAAATGTATCAAGGTTTACATTTAAGTTAAGATTTATTTACTTGCAGGATCATTTAAATTTTGAATATTTAATTATTTTGTAAATTGGATGTATAGCTAACGGATAGTTTGAATTTTTCCCTTTGTTTAGGGTTTTAACATGCCATATCTCATCAGGATTGAAACTGCATTCAAGTTTCTTCCATTCCATAGATAGTAGTAGTGTAGTACTGCATTAGGTTTTTAAGACAGACTGTTCAATGACTAAAAGCTTTGTGGCATCTGATTCTTACTCTCTAATGTGATCCCATCCCTGCCCCAAATTATCTCCATTTTCTCCTATCTTCTTCTTTCTATCTTTTAAGAAGATCCTTCCTCTTTGTTTGGTATTTCCCTACCCATGTTACAACCGTCAAATTTTGTAAAAAGCAAAAGGTTAATAGTAGAAAAAACAATGCCTAAATGGTTCCATTATCATGAAATCAGCTAAAAACTGAGGCTGAAGCCAGGAAAAAGAAATTTAGCCCCGCCATCAAATAATTGATTAAAACACCTTGCCTCTCTTCCTTGATATTTGTTTGATTAGAGGACATATTCATATCTAGATATAAAATTTTCAAATTCAAGTTTGAATTAACAATTTGATGAAAAAGATGGTTAGCACTAATGAATTGAGAATAATATGGGGAAAGCAATTGCAAAATATTTTATTTGATTAGAGGCGGCATTCATTTGCTGATGTGATCCATTATTCATCACATCAATGCAAAGACATCTTCCAGTGATCCTTTCAGCATTCCTACAGGTTTTGAATTAAAATTTTATCCCAAAAGACTGATGATCTTCAGTTCATTGAGTAGAAACAGGATGAAAGTAAGAATTGTGCATATTTCGAAAATTTTCCGTTCTCGTTTTTAGAAAATGACGAGTGAATATGATGGATTTCCCAGACAATATATTGTCAGTGCTCCCGTTTACATTACCTGCATATAATAAATTCTCAAACTCCGTTAACATGTGCATCAAGGAAAGGGTCTGATAGAAATTCTAAATAAGAAAAAGAAACAAAAATGCATAGCATACCTTTCCTTCCTCAGACTGTTTAGACACAACTTTCAATAACTCCTGCATTTACAATAAAATATGTATGAACAGGGAATTAACACAATCCTTTTCCAGACTGCCTTTTGAAGAAAACAAGACATACATCAAAAACATTGAGAAAAGGCTGTGAACTTTTTGGATTTTAAACAGAGTTTTTGCCAACATCACAAAACATTTTCGAGTTGCTTCGGTTAGAAAATAGACAAATACAGCCAGCAGATCCCTGTTTCTCCATGAAGCAATGGCTAATATATCCCACTGAAAAGTCTAATTATCTATTGCCAGTGTATAAAACATGCATGGTAAAACATGATCGGGCCCGGTTTTATGTAACCAGGTTACATAGAAGCGGTTCCTTGTAACCCTCTCAAATTATAAAATTTTGATGCTTGATGGAAAATTCAATCCATTCATTGATTTAACATTATTCGTTTAGTTATGAGACCAAGTTTCATTTAAATCCAATAATTGCATAGGCCACATTTGCTCAAAAATAGGTACATTCATGTATAAATTAGGGAAAATGTTCAGATCTATTCACATATACGTTGGAATGTAATAATAATTTATAGAATCATTTATCCATGTAATAATGATATTTTAGATGGTTTAGATGTTGAAAATATTACTTAAAAATTGAGATTTAGTATTAAATCATTTTATTATGTTGATTTTACATGTTTGTAGATGGGGCCCATATACAGTGATATTAGATAAATGAAGCATTTCTATGATAATACAAGTGATGCAAAACACAATACATTGAGTGAATTTTTCATCAACCATCTAGATATTGAAAATGGAGGGGGTCATATAGAAAGGGGATTTCATAGAAGCAAATATGTGCCACATGCTATAGGAAATTCATATATGGTTCACGCATTGTTGCAGCAATAGAGTGGTAAACCAAAGTGCCAAAATATACAAAGGAAGAAATGCCAAACCACAATAGAAGCAAAAAGGAACTTGATGGTGATTAAAATGTTGCTTGTTCCAACTGTCAAATATGCATTTTACAGGAATTGACATGCAAGTGCGTGTAAATCACAGAATTTGACAAATAAACCTTTTTGCATAACAAATGTAACATGAAAGAGGAAAAACCTATACATACGCCACTTAAATGAGTTGCTATCATGTAAGAATGATGTGGAAAATGATGCAAAAGAAACACACACCTTCCTTCTTTCAGCTGTCAATGGTGGAATGGCCAATCGAATTACTTCACCATCATTGGTTGGGTTTAAATCCAGATCAGAACTGACTATGGCCTTCTCAATTGCTTTTAAGCTGATGCATCAAAAAGGATCAAAGGTATTCAAAAGATTTCAAAAGCCAAAAAATATTTTATAAGCAATGAAAATTTTACCTGGATTTATCAAAAGGCTGTATAAGGATGGAGCTTCCGTCTGGGGTACTAATTTGTGCAATGCTTTTCAAGCTCACTGGACTTCCATAGTATTCGATCTAGGTAAACAATAAAGTTACACAGGCAAAACCAATATATTAACCTCAGCCAAAGAAGCAACACCTAACACAGATAATGAACAAAATTTTTATGCATAGTTGGATCGGAAACAGAGCATGTTTTGTAGATTCTACCAGTTAAAACCGGTAAAAGAAATTCAAGAAGAAAAGAAAGCGAGGGAAAAAACCTCATTAAAATACTGCAGCCATGACAGAAGATCTGATGAGAATCAAAAGCAAGATTTCAAATATACCTATTCTAGGTGCAATAATCTTATGAAGACACAATCATCGTAGAAAATTTTTCTGAAAGGTTTTTGTTGCAATATATTCTTTCTATCTTAGAATTGTTAGTCTTTGGAAAATACTAGAAAATCTCCCAAGATATTTGAGAATCTGTTCAGAATAAATTTATATCTATTTTGAGTTTACTTCTCCTAGAAGTTTACTTAAAATATACAATTTGTTTTTCCTAAAAGATTATTTCTTTTACAAATGTTGCTAAAATAAAGTGGCACGTTCACCTATCTATATATAGCTTTTGTAAGGCATACCATAGTTTGGGTTTTATAAAAGAATTTCTCTGGTTCCTCTACTATTGCTTATTCTTCTTATTTCGCCTATTTATTCTTCTGTTCTTTCTCTGTTTCTTCTCCTCTCATCCTAAATCAAGCTCGCTCTTTGTGTGTGTGTGTGTGAGTGAGAGAGAGAGAGAGAGAGAGAGAGAGAGAGAGCATGGGCATATAGACAAGTAGATACATTTGTGTAAAATGAAAACATGTTCAGACATTATGAATTAGTGTGTACAATCCCATGCATCCTTGAGAAGACACCGGGTTCAATCCCAGGCCTTGAAATGCCAAAGAGGGCTTGAAAGGGCAAAGAGTTTATGAATGGTTTGTTCACTTAAAATAGAATGGTTTTGGGCGCATTGCAAAGGTACAGTAGATGTTTAGATCTAGGTGCATTCCAAAGGTATAGTAGATGTTTAGATCTAGAAATGAAATAGCAACAATAAACTCATTGCACCAAATTATTGGCAGGGTGAATCATGTTCTGATCATCTGAGATCCTACTTTTTCATGAGACAAGCTTCAGAACCAGTGCTACATTTACTGGATTTTTCATAATGGTTTAATAACAAACAACAACTAATACAGGGAGGCAAGCATGCCCATCCTAATGATGAAAATAAAAAATGCAAAGCAGAATTGAATCCAATGGAAATATGCTGGCCTTAACTTTCTTTTACAAGTTGTTCAGGTTCTTTGAACTTACAACTTCATATAATTTTAATGACTTTTCTTTTGTTCAGACAACATTCACTGGAATTCAAATATTGGAAAAAGGATAATCTTGATCAAAAAAGAAAATGAACGTTGGCGTAACATCATTTATAAATTTATTTTATGAATATCAGAAGCTATTTCCTAAGTACAACACCTGAATAAACGCAATATTCCCCACAAAGAGTATATAAATTTATTGTGTCAATATCGGAATCTATTTCCTGATTATAGCACCGAAGAACTGTCCAATAGTTTTTTTTTTAAAAAAATTAGAAAATACATTTTTTCGTACCTCAACCCGGTCAATCATGGAAGGATTTGCCCTTCCTGTTCTTATCGAGTTGAAACTTGAATACATTGCTTCAATGGTCTTTTCCAACCTTTCTTTCTGAAAACCAACCAAGGCATAAGTACAAGACTTAGCAGACTGAACTAAAGAAAACAAAAGATAAACTCCTTCACAAATCAACACCATTGGCATCATCATCAGATAAGCCCATTCCACAAATAGGGATTAGCAGCAAGGACTGTTACATTGTGCTGCTCCATTTTGGACTACTTTCCATTTACCCGCATGTTCTCACTAGTAACTAGTGCATTCCTTATAATCCATTGAAGGGAACGAAACCACCATTAACCCCACATCTTATTACCTATTGGTATTGCCCTAATTTTGCCTATAGATTTCATTTCCATTGCTATCTTTTCTTGTACTGACACTCATGAATACCAGAGGCCACATTCTATGCTTTTCTCATCCTTTTAGAATATGGTCCATTAGCAACAAAACATTCACCCTGTAAAGCATGGTTTTTCTTACAGCTACTATTATAAAATATCCATCTTATTTTGATTAGTTCTAGGCGGAACCACAGACCAATGTTTATTAAAAAAAAAAAAAGAAGAAGAAATCATTTCCACGGAAGTTGTTTGTTAACAGAGCCTCATCATTCCTACTAATGACAGTAATAACCAATATAACTGGATGATTTTCAAATCATTGAAACTATGCCTTGAAAAGAAAAACTCATTGTCAAAAAAATAATAATAACCACAATGACCAATATAACTGGATGAGTTTTGGTTCAAAGCCTTGAAAGGAGCTCCAACTGACCATAGTGAAGAATAAAAAGCTCAATATAACCTACTATATCTTTTTCAATAGATGACTTTTCAGCTTCAATTTCTTCAATGGTAGCACACTTCCAAATGCCTGTTCTGAAGAAATAGCAAAAAAATGAACTAAGACACAGCATGCTGCCATTTAACCTCACTCCTACATGAACAAATGAATAGGCAAACAATATTTGACACCTGCCATTGTCAACAAACCATTTTCCAAACTCAGTAATGCAATCATATTGTAAGCACTAATTAGAAGAAAAGGACAGGTGTAAAATATGGATATTTTTAAATGCACCCAAGTGCTTTGAGCTACAGTGTACCTGGTGTATTTAACCCATTTTTTAATTTTTTTTTGAAAATTTTTTTATACAATTATTAATCTAGGTGAATTTAACATGTTTATCAATTTTACCATTTTTGGACATTTGTTTTGGATTTTTTTAAAATCAGTGGCAGTTTCTTAATTCAAAAATTACGAAATTCAAATATTTACAAATATCCAAAAATGGTAAAAAGTGATACACATGTTAAATACACTTAGATTTACAGTTGTATAAAAAAAAAAAAAAAAAATCAAGAATGGGTTTTCGCACCTGGGTGCACTGTATCACGCCTCGTAGAATATAGCGATATCTTAAAACAGTGATAGCTGCAACTGAAAATTAGATAAGGTTTTTGTTGAGGTATAACAGAAGTTTGCTAATCTTACCTCCTCTTCACCAAATATTTTGTGGCACGGGACTGGACAGATGATTTACCACCAGCAACTTGTAACCTGATAGAATTTGTGCTAGAACAGCAAGAAAATGCGTTTGCTGATGTGGAAAAACACTTTCCATAACCGTGACCTCTGCAAGCTCCTGAAAATATTATGCTCTAAGGTGGTTTGGTTGTATGAATAATCTGGAAAATGTTCAATTGCAATTTCTTTTGCAGGAAAATGTACATAGAATAACAATTCTCTTATCAAATTGTACAACTGGCTTTAGATCACTTATATGATGCTAAATACTATATAAAACATCACAAATACAAAGACGGATCATTATAACTGAATTGAAGGCAAGTGATACACATTTCATAACAAAGAAAGATGGAGACAATTGCCAGGTTTGAATGGGAAAAAAACAAGTAATTGATACATAGGCGCATGCTTGGGGATCAATAATGATAATCAACCACCTAGATGTTGGTCACAGAACCAACCAACAAAGAAAAAAAGAAAAACTGTTTGGATCATTGAAATGTTGGTCACATCTATGATCTTTGTTGAAATATGAACAAGCCCATAATATCATGGGAATAGTTAATGAACTACCTAGATGTCAGAAGGCCCCCAATGAAGTCCACTAAAATGTCCTCCATCAGCTTATCATGTATGGGAATGGGCAGGAGGACCCTAGGGGTATCCAACCTTGCTAGTAAAAGTGCTTGAAAAATCTCTCATAAGTTCTGTACACTACCGAATCTCACCATGCTTGAGTCATGTAAATACTAATCTGTAGCTCCTTTTGGACTTTTTGTTGGATATCAGCTGGACCTGGGTTACAGCTGGCGCCTAATGTTGATGTTTTAGCAGAAGAAATTGAACATGCATTTGTACAATCTGGAAATTTTAAAATTGCCTTACGAGGGGATCAACAGCTTTGATATGCCCACCTTCTTATGCTCAACTAGGAAGTCATAACGCATGATCCTCGCAAACCAATTTTGCCAGGCAGGCAGGATGCATGATGCATTGGTAAGTTAAGGCTATTGTGATCACTTCCGATACTAATCCTTTGTCCCAGCAAATAAGGTCCCACTTTTAATGGCCAAGACCAACTGCCCTAAGTCATTTCCTCACATGTTGATTTAGATTGGTGCCACAGGGAAAGCAACTTGCCATAATAGGCAGTAGGATGTTTGTTGTCTAATGTATTGAAGCATCATACACCATGATAAGGGGCTTTTGAAAATCTGTTAAGCTTAAGATAGGTGGAGATGTCAGGGCTTGGTTGAGAACCTCAAACACCAGTCAAGCCCGTGAAGACCATCTAAAAGCATTCTTTTTCACCATACTGGTTTGAGGGCCGCTAAAAGGTCATACCCCTTTAATAAATTGGCAGATAATGTGTGATACCCAGGGATCTATGAACCCCCTTCACATTTTCAGGACTGGATAAAGTGCAATACAATCTATCTTCTTGGATCTGCTTGTTGAAGACCATCATGTGATCAAGGTATGTACCTGTTTTTATCAAAATCGAGACAGTGATCCAACCAGAATTTTCTGGTTCGGTTTGAACTAGTTTGACCACCTGTTTAAACCAGATTGAACCATAATATAGTTTTTTTCTTTTTTAAGACGAATATTTTCACCCATCTTTGTAGTGATGGTGATGAGTGCCTTACATATTAATTAAAATTAGTATATTTTAGGACGTAACTTTAAACAGTGTTGCATACCCCATTGAAAGTTGGAATACTTTCTGCTTGCGCTTATCATCCTTGTATTTTGCAATTTTCCTAGTTAGTTTAGTGAAAATGCAGGATTGGCAATTGGACTGTCGAGGTGACTCAGACCAGATATAAGGCCAAATGCCAGTTGAACCAGTCAGTCTGAACCAGTTCTTGTAACATAAGTCCAAAGGTACACATCTCATTTGCATAGCGTATTTCACTTTGCACACTTTGTAAACCACTTGATGATGCTTGAGGTGGTCCATCCAACTCTTGTTACAGACTAGGATCAGCGTCATCAAAGAAAGCTAACAGAAACTCCCTCAAATGCTAATGAAATATTCTGTTTATAAGTGCCTGAAATGTAGCCAAGGTCATCTGAAAGCCCGTAGGGCACAACAAGAAACTCATTATTGTCCTTGATGAGTCCTGAATGATATTTTCGGTCCATCTTCTTTCCTTCTTTTTATTTGGTAATACCACAATCTCGGAATTAGTTTGGTTATGGCCCGACATGGCTCATCTAGCAAATTCATTGACGAAAGTCATAAAAAAAAAATCTTTCTATAACACTAATCAGATATGAGGCCTGGTAATCCACGCACATTTTCCAAGAACTGGCCTTCATTCGTTCAATCGCAAGTTGCCATTTGTCATTTACTTCCTGTAAACTATAAACTAAAAAGCATCCAAAACTGTCAGATGTTAAGTGCATAAAGTTACAGATTACATTAATTCAGAAACATCAGACTGAATGAAATCAGTTTGAACCGAATTACATAATCACTTCTTCAAGAAGAATTACGCAGCCGACAACAGATTAACCAAATGGTGGATTTAGAAACACAAAACGCCCAAAATCATTCCCGACTGAATACCATGGTGAATTCATGAGCTTGAGCAGTCTATCCCATCATGCACGCCTCAGGAAAAAACACACATGAAACGCAACTGGGTAGAAAGGAGGAATACATGGGAATTTGGAACTCATTTAAGAGATTACTACTGCAAGAATTAGAGAAAAGAAACGTATGCGGAGTTGAGCGACGCTTACCGGGTCTGGATAAGAGAGCTCTGGGCGCATTTAGCTTTGGCGACAGAGATGTAGCAGTCGCTGAAAATGGTGCTGCCATGTGCAGTAGTTTCTGAAGAGGTCCGGCAGTTGGGGTTAGCGAGGTTGGTGGGAGAAGTGTGCGCGAGCGGAAGAGGATGTAAAAGAGAAGTTGGGAGGATAAGGGAAGCAGATGTTGCTAGCTCCTCCGGAGGTGGATAGGTTTGCAATTGGGGCCGGATTGATTTTTTTTTTTATTTTTTTTCTTCTTCTGTTGTTGTTGTTGTTGTTGTTATATATTTTACATCATCTAGACATCAATTCCACTCGAGGCGTAATATATTTTTACAATTTTACATTTAACGTTTTTACAATTTTCCTACTTTTCACAGGAAGACCACAGATGCTCCCACGCTCAAGCCTGTGCCAACAGCAGCGCTGTGAACGCCGACCAATTTAGCAGCATTAGGGCCGGCTTGTTGATTTTGGGCCAATGTTTCAACCGTCCAGATAGTTGAGTTTTTGCCATTTCTTGTGGAATTCAAGCAAAATGATAATAATAATAATGGTGAATTCTTTATGCATCTACGAGTATTGCCCCTAATTCTACTCATGAATTTTCAAAAATATCACTCATATTTGCAAATTTTTATCATAATTTCATATATACTTATGTTGTTAAGAATCCGTTAAACAAGTCATTAACCCCATACAAAACGATAAATATATTTATTTACAATTATGATTTTATAACAAAAAATTTACATTATAATGATTTTTTAGTATTTTTATAACTATAAAATAATATATTGTTTAAATATGATTACTCTAGGCCGACCCCCTCCCATCTTGAGGAGGGTTCGGAATAGAGGAACCCGCATAATTCATAGCTAAGAAATTGTCGATACAGATTTTCTCACTGATAGCTGGTGGAGGATTTCCCCACCAAGACATATGTTCCCAGTCAGACAAACATGCCAAATCAGCTAAAGCATGGGCGACCGAATTCCCATTCCTAAGAACGTGGTGGACGGAGACACGGGAGTTATTAGAGAGGATTGTTCTGAGCAGAGAGATTGAATGACCAACCGGAGAGAGAATTTGACAGTCATTGGATAGGTATGTGCTCAGGAGCAAGGAGTCGGTCTTAATCTGGACATGGTTGAACGCTAACTGGAGAGCCCACAGAATGCCCAAACGAAACGCTTCCGCTTCCAAACTAAGAGGCTCCCCCACCCCCATTCGTCTCCAACCACAAGCTACAATGAAGTAACCGCGAGAATCTCTGATAATAGCCGTATATCCCGAGACCCCCTATCCATTAAGCATCTGACATCCACATTCATCTTAAATACCCCATTTGGTGGTCTAGTCCATCTAGGAACGAGAGGAATGTCCAAAGCACTCATCTTATCAAGGAGTAAAATCCGTCTCGCATTCTCGATATAGTCCTTGCACCACTGCAGCAGATCCGTAAACACTGGCTGAATCCCTTCGGCCCAATATTTGTTTCGCAGAAACCATATCTCCAGCAGTACACAATAAAAAATCTCAACACTTCACTGTTGTCGTTGAGCACAAGGAGGGATATAATTCCCTGTACTGAGGCCGCCAGAGGCCAATGAGGCACCACTTTCCGCGTTAACCGAGCGACATAAGCACATTCCAAGAATAGATGGTCAGCGTCCTCAAATCCTCGAAAACAAAACCTGCAAGTGGGATCCACATCAATGCCCCTGCGAGACAAATTATAATAAGTGGGAAGAGCATTCATGAAAAGACGCCACC
>JAXCLR010000092.1:45216457-45236852 GCA_035584095.1 Annona squamosa
ATTCTGTAGCAAAAAGATGAGGTGCAATTGGACAATCGCCATACCTGTTTGGCAAGAAGGGCATAATTGAATGCATTAAGATCACGGAATCCCATTCCTCCCGCACACTTCGTCTTATACATGTCTTTCCAAGGCCACCCAGCTCATCTTATGCTTATCCCCTCTTTCCCCCCACCAGAATTTGCTCAACATTCTATTGATACCCTGACAGAAAGACTGAGGCAACAGAAAAATACTCATGGCATAGGACGGGATTGCCTATGCAACAACCTTGATTAGCACCTCTTTTCCTCTCGATGACAATATACGCCCCTTCCACCCTTGTATTTTCTGCCAGATCCGCTCTTTAATGCCCATGAAGGGTCCCCCCTTTGATCTCCCGAGCCACGCCGGAAGGCCAAGATAACAGTCGACAATCTACCCCGATGACCTCAAACAATGAGCAAGCGCCTCCCTTTCGCGCCTTTCCATGTTGAAACTGAAGAACAAAGAGGTTTTATCTACATTGATCATCTGTCTGGAAGAAGCCGAATAAATCCTGATTATGTCCAAAAATTTACTGATGTCGCCTTCTTCCGCTCTAAGGAATATAAGGGCATCATCTGCAAATAATAAATGAGTGAGCTGAGGTCCCCGTGGGTTAATTCTAATACCATGCAGTGAGCCAGTGGTTGACGCTGAAGAGATAAGCACTGATAACCCCTCCGCACATAGAAGGAAAAGGTAAGGAGATAGCAGATCCTCCTGCCGTAACCCCCTCTGAGGTTGGAAAGTCCTAGATTTGAAGCCATTAACCTTAACACGATAACTAACGGTCGTTACACAACTCATGATCCATTTGACCCACAGTGGACAGAAGTTCATAGCCCCCATGATTTGTTCCAAGAATATCCACTTAACCTGGTCATATGCCTTGGACATATCGAGCTTGATAGCCACCTCACATCTTTTTCCCCCCTTCCGTCTTCTGAGAGAATGGATAGCCTCATATGCCACTAATATGTTGTCAGTTATAAGACGTCCCGGAACAAAAGCGCTTTGTTCCACCCCAATGACCTCATTGAGAGTGGCTTTAAGCCTGTTGGCTAAAACCTTTTGCCAATATCTTGTATACAACATTGCATAAGCTTATTGGCCGAAACTGTGACAATTCCTGAGCTCCCTTAGTCTTCGGGATCAAAACCAGGGTAGTAGCATTGACCTCCTGAATATGCCTTTCCCTGTGAGCTTGGTTACCCTTTTCCGTGATTGATTTGCACCACTGAAAGATGTCTCGCCCCACAATATGCCAATGTTTCTGAAAGAATCCCGGAGACATCCCATCCAGCCCCGGGGCTTTAGAAGGACATCCCTTTCACCGCGTTTTCCACTTCGCTCATGCACAATGGTCTAATCAAAGCCCTTCTTTGCGACTCGGAGATTTTCCTTTTAAAGAGACTAGGGACCCAGTTTGCATCCTGTGGGCATGAGGAGGTATATATCTCTAAGAAGTGTGAGACTGTCATGTTCAGCAGCTCATCTTGGTCCTTGACCCATCTTCCCTCATTATCTCGAAGCATCTCAATAGAGTTTGCTTGTCTTCGATTGGAAGCCATCCGATGGAAGAAAGCCGTGTTCCTGTCGCCCTCCAAAAGCCAGTGGGTTTTGGCCCAAATACTCCATAATTGCTCCTCATCTTCTAGCAAAAGGTTAATTTGGTGCTTGAGAATCCTCATTTTATCATCATGGGCATCAGACGGACAAAGTCCCCTCAAATCCGAAAGCTCTTTCTGTTTTCTGTTAATAGCTTGTCTGAGGTTTCCTTTTTTCGACCTGTTCCATTTGAGTAATTCCATGCAAGCCTTCTTGATTTTCCATGTTATCACATTCGTTGCATTTGCTCCCCGAAGAGGTTCAGACTCCCAAACCTTCTGGATGATTCCCGTGGCCTTCGCATCTCTAGCCCAAAAGAGCTCATATCTGAACTCCTTAGGCGGGCCCCCTACCACCATTCCTGGGTTCAAGCAATAGAAGAAGTGGACAGTGGTCAGATGTGGCCGCCGACAAATGAACTACCCGAGCATGAGGGAATAAGTTCGACCATGAAGGATTTGACAGACCCTTATCAAGCCTCGCTTCCACTCTCTGAGGACCCTTCCTATTATTGCTCCAAGTCATAGGCGCAGTAAAAGCAATGTCCTGTAGATTGCATAAATCGATAGCGGAGCGAAAGAGATCCATTTGGCCTTGGTTACGAGACCTCGAACTAATGAGTTCCGACAGTCCAAGCACCTCGTTGAAATCTCCCATAACGAGCCATGGAGCATCATCGCCTGCAGCCAATTGATTGAGGATGTTCCAAGAAAGGTGACGACGGTGAGCTTCGGGGTGACCATAGAACCCCGAGAAGCGCCAGCCCAAAAAGTTCACGTCGATGTGATGAGCCGAGAAATTCCGCATCTACGCCGGGTGGTCGTTATTCCAAAAAATAGCTAGTCCTCCGCTCCTAACTTCAAACAAAATACTTTTAGATTACACGAGGGCCTAGGTATGTTCGTCATTTTGTCGTGGACTAATGCCCCATTTAATAGAACCCTAATGGCATAGGCATATGTGAAATTAGCATAAAAATTTGCATATAAGAGAAGTGGTTTTGAAAATTTGTGAATATGAGTGTAATTAGGGGTAAAATTTATGAGTATATGTAAATTTTTTTCTAATAATAATAATAAGAATAAAAAATTTCCTTCGTACTCACAATTTTTGCCTATTTTTTTCTTACCCACAACAATTCTAAAATTTCTCTGATGCACAGCATTTTTCGCTTAATTCCCCTCTCTTGCCCATGCCATTGCATTTTGTTCAAATACATGCATCTTTTTAAAATTTTTCAAAAATCCCCAAATATGCTCCCACTTGTCGCTCTCTGCACCACTTCGCTAGTGTGCGTCAGGGGCGAAAACCCATCTGCCCGGTGGTGGAACGACGCCGCCACCCAAGCCACCTTGCCTCAACAAACCCACGTCCACCACGCCCTCTCATCCTCTCTAACACCTCATCCGTTCTAGCCTTCGTACTTGATTTCTTCTGCACCCCCTCTCTGGACTCAACACCTTCTCATACCTTCATGTTTCTTCCTGCCATTCGGCGCCCTCCCTCTCACCAGGTTGCTCTACTTTCCCAACTTGCACCGCCTTCACCATGGTCGCAGCTTAAAAGATCTCCATTGCCAACTCAATGACCCCAGCTTCCCTCCATTTCTACCTATGGATTTGTCATTGCTCGTAATTGACGGGAATCATCTGGCGCACGAAGACTTTCTAGATGTTGCCCTCAGCATCCTTAAAGTGCCACGCACTATGAAGGCCATCAAGGATGGTTTCTATGTTGTGGACAGCCGGATGCCTCTAGCCTACTACGACGGGCTATCGCTGGTAGCGGAGAGAGAAGATGATGAATCAAATGGCACGTTAAGTTGCTTGGAGTGGCTAGACTCACAACCTAGGGAGAGCATCTTGTTCTTGTGCCTCGAGAGCTTGCAGCGATTCTCGGATACAGATGAAGGGACTAGCAACGGGGCTGGAGCATAACGGGCAGCTATTCATGTGGGTGGTGCGAAATCTGCCGATAGAAGAGGAAAATCCAGAAGAATTCTGGGATTCGTAGCCTCGACTTGGGTGCATTACTTCTAGAAGGATTCCTGGATCAGACGAGAGAGAGGGAAATGGTGATGAAGCAGTGGGAGTCCCAAGTTCTTCATCTAGGATGGGAATCCGTTAGAGGATTTGTGATGCATTGTAGGTGGAATTCAGTGTTGGAATCGATCTGTGCAGGGGTGTTGTTACGCACAAATCCAAAAAATGACCATTGGGCCTGATATACAAAGATCTAGAAAAACGACTATTGGTCTTGTAGTCTTTGAGTCTTATAGTGTGATATTGTTCACTTTAGCTTAATAGCTAAGCCGCACAACTTTAAAATACGTCATACCATATTTAACTTTTCGATGTGAGATTCGGTTTTGAGCTATTACAAGCTTACCGGCTTTCTCTTGCTTCATTCTCGAACCACAACTTAATTTTAAACTTCTGTCTACAGCATTGACTTTCACTACTCTCCGAACCACATCTATTAAAAAGGTAATCATACTGATACCACTTGTCATGCACAAACCCAGAAAAACAACCATTGGGCCTGATGCACAGAGCACACAGATCTAAAAAAAGACAATTAGGCCTGTGAGTTATGGGCTTCATAGTATGATATTGTTCACTCTGGCCTTGCAGCTTAGTCGTATGGTTTTAAAACGCGTCATATTATATTTAACTTAGACCCTCTTATAAAACTACTAGAAACTTATTTTCTTTTCAACGTGGAATTCGGTTTTGAGCTATTACAGGTGCCAATGGTGGTATGATACCTGAATAGAGCATTTTCGGTGGAAGATGTGAAGCTGGTTCTGCCTTTGAAGGTAGGCGAAGATGAATTTGTGACGACGTCTGAGGTGGAGGTAAGGATGAGAGAGTTGAATGGAATCAAAAGCAGGGAAAGCAGTTTGCGAAAAGGATGATAGGCTTGAAGGAGAAGGCGACGATAGCACTGAGCCTTAGCAAGAACCTTCCGTCCTAGTGGTTGAAATCCAAGTACATGAGGTTGAAGTTTTGCATCTCGCTAATCACCTGCGGATGCTCGCTCGAGAAAAGAGTCCCGGAGAGCTGCAGATATCTAGTCGAACTACAATGCAAGTGTGATGTGGTATCTTCATTTACAAACGGCGTTGGTCTGTGCCGGGGTAATATTTACTTTTACACTTGCGGTGGTCGACGGTTTTCGGCTTAGCATGGCGACATGGGCATGAAGGGAATTACGGGTGAAATGTTGTCGGCATCGAGGAAATTTCCGAAAGGTTGCGAGTACAAAAAGAATAACAGAGAAAGTTGCGAGTACGTGAGAAATTTTTCCCAATAATAATAATAGTATGCAATGATTTAACTATGGGTGCATTTGGCATGCAGCAAACACATCCATATTCTTTTGTTAGGAAAATTTTCTCTCGTGCCTGTAACATTTCCTCTTACTTTCTAATATACTCATGTCATTTTACAAATTCCTTTTATACCAATAACATTTCATTCTAGTCATTATATACCTTATTAAAAAAGATGATTTTTCCTTTATAAAATTTTCATAATTGAAACAAGATAGCCAAATATAATTTTTGAATAATTTAATGTCACAAATTAATGACTTACCAATATCAATTGAGTCATATAAAGGTTGAATTATTTTAATTAAAAAATTTTAGAATGACAAACTTGTCTTTTCAATAAGGTAGTTAATGACTTTTTTTATTGGTGTGTATTTACATCACATCTCAATTGATATTACAATAAAGTTCAGAACAATTCTTACAATTTTTGAAGGAAAATATAAACTCCCAAATAATAATAGAGAGACAAAGCTCCCAAATTACCAAAATTAGGAGTTGAACCCCAGACTGCTATTAACAAAGTCAAAGCTTTGATCCCTCACGCTAGATGCAGGTGGTTAATGGTTGTTTTAATATCATAAGTGTGATAGAAATTTAGGGTAAAATATTACGAGTATAAGAGAAATTTTTGAAAAAATTACGAGTATATTAGAAATTTGGAGCAAACGTTAAGGGCGTAAGAGGAAATCTCCTCATTTATTATCATCTTTGCAGACATATAATTTTTCGCATTTTCTATACCAGTGTTCTCTATTTCCATTTATTCGAACATATTAATCGGTTCCGCCACCCACTGATGAAACGAAAAGCTGGAAAACATATTATTTTATTATTTTTATCGAAAGATATTATCCATAAAATTGTATTTATCGTTGATATAATCAGCAAGCAATAAAATTTTACAATAAAATTTCGTAAAAATTCTTCTTTTGTGATGTATATTTTTAGGAAAAATTCGTTTTATACTCATAACATTTGTATTTAATTTCTAATATACTAACAATATTTCACTAATTCCTCTTATGCCCATAATATTCGGCCATAAATTCCTATTATACTCATACCTTCAACACAACTATTATCTACTATTGAAAAGACAATTTTACTCTTCCAAATTTTTCCTAATTAAAATGATTCATCTTTAAACATGACTTTTGAGTCATTTAATGCAACATATTGATGATTTATTATCATCAATTGAGTTATATTTGAGTTGAATTGTGTCAATTATGAAATTTCAAATGGAAAAATCACTTTTTCGCTATGACAGATAACGACTTTGTTGAAAGGGTGAAATATTATGAGTGCCAGAGAAATTTATGAAACATTATGGGTATATAAGAAATTAGGGCAAATGTTATGGGCATAAAAGGGATTTTTCCATAATTTTTTAAAAATTATACAGTAAATATATATTGTTTTACTGTAATAAAATCCTATTTCATAAAGTTATGTTCTTAGGTGAAAAAAATGTCTTTTATTACATATTATATGCTTTTTAAACTTCTATTTTTATATAAAATTAAATGATAGCATAACATTTTGCATATTTCTTATTGCTTGAAAAGATAAACACAACACGACCAACATTGCAAATATAAGAATAATTTGCAAATATATGTATTTTGTTTAATCATAATTACATATATAGCCACATAGTTTCATGAATAGCAGATTACTTCTGTCATACCTAGTTAAATATCAAAACGAGCTGTTAAATCATCTTTTTTCCAATATTGCCATTTCAATTTAGGTACACTTAGAGAATGAAGATGGTAATCCCAAGTCCCATCTTTTCCCTATTTAATTTCTTGAATACGCATAAACTCATATATATCGCTAGAGCACTAGAACATAGGTACTCCCATCTTCCAAGTTCGAGCACGACCATTGTTGTCATTGGTTTTTCAACTTCAAACCACCGTAGATATCCTCTGGCTAGATCTGACTTTTCCACGTTGCAGGAGATGGAGGATATTGGAGTTGTGCTCCTTCGATTGGTTCATCTGTACGAGGAATACAACAATATAAAAATCCTTACTTCGTTTTAATTGATTTGCTGCCATGGTATTTTTATTTTGACCCTGTTGTGAAATATGTGGTAGCGGTACTCGAGAAGATCTTTGCATGAAGTATACTAAATATTCTTGACCCAAGCATTGCTAATCTCCCTAAAACCCACAAATTGTTTCCCTTGAAAATGCAACCCATTTTGATTTTAAGTTTCATTCAATCCGTTTGGTTTGTTGCATTGAAATTTAACAAAGAAGTAGATTTATTCCCACATTGGATTAGCTGAGAGAACTAAGGATGCAACTTGGGTAAGGTACTCGTAGGTGCCCACCGATCGGCCTTAAATTGGATAGGATATGATAGAAAATTTTACCTATGAGTATGAGTAGGGTATAATTCATTACAGGTAATGCTAGAGTAAGTATGCTGGGTACCTAAAACCGACACGTATGGATATCTACATGCATTTATTCTATATATATATATAGATATATAGCGGTGTATGCATATGTAAATAATTTTTATATTGCATCATCGTTCAATTGTAAATTGCAACTATAAATAGCGATTCATGTGGTAGAGATTGTGTGGCACGTGCATTGGGAAGGCACCCAAAATTTCAATCCCGCCCTTCCTAATTTCGCATCCTGCAATTGTGAAAGTGATATCCTGACATCTTTTTGAAATCAAGAAATTTCTCCATTCCCTTACCACAACCCAGCTACACAGAAATGAAAGCCTCCCTCCTTCACTACTCAATCCAAGGCCAAAACCCTTCGTCCTCCACAACACCCAAACCCTCTCTCTCTCCGCAGTTCAATCTAGGGTTAAAACCCAACAACAAAACCCTAATAGCTCCCTCTTGATCTCAAGCTGCATATGATCGTGAACCTTGCTCTTTCTCAACTTGCATGAATGCAAATTGTAACATCTCCCTCTTTAGACACTACTTCTTTCTTGCTCATGCCTTTTCTTTTTCTCATATAATTAATTGTTTGTTATATTTTATTTTGCCAAAAACACAATATAAAATAAGGTGAATATCATCAATCCTATTGTTATCTATTTTGTGGCTTGCTTTGTCAAGTTCTGTGATCTGTAGGTATATTCATCTCTTTCTCACATCTAACATATGTAATATTGGCTATAAAATATGGAAATTATGTTCTCTATTTTCTGGATACTGTTCTGTGTTCATTGTCATTGGTTGTAGAATATGCAAAAATGTTAAAATCATGTTAGTGTCTCCAATATATTTTCTATTAGTCAAAATAATGCGTAAAATATTTTTTCAAATGTTGCTATTGAACATTGGATGAACCAATTTGGAACCAGAACAAAAATCGACCCTATAACTAATGGGTATGATAGGGTACAATAGGAATCGACCTTATATGTGGGTAGGGTAGAGTAGACTTTTTAGAAATACAGTATAGATAGGATACACAGTTACCCAAAATGAACCAACCCAAGTTGTACCCTCAAGGTGAGCTATCGAAGGGGTGAAATTGAAGGGTGGCTTTTAGACAAAAAATTTAATTTAATGAGATTTACTTTGCCATTTGACATTAGGTGTTAACATGGGTATGTTTGTAATTTTTGCAAAATTATGTGAAGATAATTTGTTATTTGTGAAACTATGTGGGCATATATGTAATTTTAGCTAAACTAAGGGGGTATATTTGCAAATTATCCCACATATAATTGTAAATCTATTAAAATTGTATTTTATGAAGTTATGCTTTTAGGTAAGCTAATATATATTAGTTGGTTTTATAATTTTTAAAATTCTTAATAATTAGTAGATCAATTGAAAATATGATATATGATATAATAGTTAATTTTTGTTGTACTGAATTTACGGATTAATTTAGGATACAATAACACCGAATTACGTCATGTTTATATGGACGTTTCACTCATTAACATTTGTATATATTTTTAGTGTCCTAATTATGTTTTTATAATTATATATTTTTTACACATTTCAACATTATTTTCTTCTATTCCTATTTTTAATTTTTTATAATAAAATTCTCAAATAAAATTAATAACATTTCCCATAAAGTAACTTTATCTTTTCATCTCCATTGATAAATTGAATTTTACTGATAAAAATAAATTACTTTTTATTTTTTGTCTTTATTATAATACAAATAGAGTGAGACTAATTCTAGCCAAATATATTTCTTCCTTATAAGAAACTTGAATAGATTCTTTTGTATTAATTATAAGGTTATCCCTGGTGAGAGCTTAGCTACGCAATATAGATTGTTAGTGATGGATATATATATTCACAAAAAGAGTCAACAAAAACTAAAGTCAACATAACTCTAAAAAATAAATTGTAGAATTTAAAGAAAAATAACATGAAATTTTTTAGTAACAGAATGATAGAAGAAGGAAATTGAGACATACAAGAAGATGAAGTAGAATCAATGTGTGATAAAATGACAATTAACATAAAAAGAGTGGGACAGTATTATAAGGATATATGAAAATCGTAGATTATTACATAGGAAAACCTGGTGGTGGAATAAAGATGTTCAAAAAGCTATAAATGATAAATAAGAAAATCTTAAAACATGACAGAGAAATAAAAATAACACAAACTTACAACAATACAAACTATAAAAAAGTTATTAAATAGATTATTAGCGATGCTAAACACAAAGCATATAACAACTTATATGATAGATTAGGAATTAGACAAGGTGAAAAAGATATTTTTAAGCTGGCTAAATTAATAAAAAATAAAGGCAAAGATTTACATATAGTAGATGTATTAAAAGTGAAGACTAAGGAGTTGAAAATTTATTTTTATACTTTACTAAATGATAACCCACAAAAACATTTAATATTAGATGTTAGTTTTATGGATAAGAAAATAGGAATATCAATTATTTTCCAAAAATTTGAATATTTGAAGTAAAGAAAGCTTTAAAGAAAATAAAAATAGGAAAAGCCTTAGGTTCAAATAATATACCAATTGAGGCATGAAAATACATAAGAGATATAAGTGTAACATGACTAACACATTTCTTTAATAAGATTATAAAAACAAAGGTAATGTCAAGTGAATGGAGAAAAACGTTATAGTCTCTATCTATAAAAATAAGGGAAATATTTAAAATTGTGCAAATTATCATGGAATGAAACTAATAAGTCATACCATAAAATATGAGAAAGAGTAATTGAACATAGACTAAGGCAAAAAACTAATATATCTGAAAATTAATTTGGCTTTATGCTAGGAAGATCAACTACTAAAGTTATTTTCTTACTAAGACAACTATTTGAAAAGTATATGGAGAAGAAAAAGAATTTATATATGATTTTTATTGATTTAGAAAAAGCATATGATCGATTACCAAGAAAGTTAATATGGTAAGCGACGAAAAAGAAATGAATTAATAATAGATATATTAATGTTATTAAAAATATGTATGAGGGAGTTGTTACAAATCTGAGGACCATAAGTGGAGACACTAATATTTTCTAAGTTAAAATAGGTTTACATTAAGGCTTAACCTTGAGTTCTTACTTTTTTATCTTGGTAATAGATGAAATTACTAGACATCTTCAAGAAGAAGTACTTTGATGTATATTATTTGAGATGACATTGTTCTAATAGATAAAACTAGAAAATGACTAAATTTAAAATTGAATATATGAGTAGATGCTTTAAAATCTAATAGTTTTAGAATTAGTCGGGCAAAAACTGAATGTATAACATATAATTTTAATAATAGTGAAAACTTAGATGAGGAAATAATTAAAATTTTAGATTAGGTAGTAATAACAACTAATTATTTTCAATACCTATGATCAATAGTTCAAGAGAACAGGAAAATTGAGAAAGATATAATACATAAAATATAAGTAGGATGGAAGAAATAACGAAGTACATCAACAATTTTATGTGACCATCGAGTTTCCATCAAATTAAAAGAAAATTTTTATAAGATTGTAATTAGACCTGTTATGCTTTATGAGGCAGAATATTGGCAGTTAAAGAACAACATATGCATAAAATGAATGTAACAGAAATAGAAATGTTAAGGTAGATGAGCAGTAAAATAAGAAAAGATAAAATTAGAAATAAAATAATTCGAGAAAGTTTAAAAGTGAGACTAATTTGTGATAAAATAAGAGAAAATATATTAAAATTATTTGGTCTTATTAAAAAGACGCCTGAAATAACACCGATTAGGAGGATAGAGTCTAAGTAGAAGGTTGTATGAGAATGAGAGGTTCGCCCAAAAAACATGAATTGAAGTAATTAAACAAAATATAAAAATATTACAAATTACTGAAAATTTAGTCTTAAATCACTAAGAATAACGCAATGGAATCCATGCAGCCGATCGCACATAGGCGGGAGATGACTCATGATGATGATATTTTGTCATTATTATCTTTATTATTAATTATTATTGATGTGGATATGTGGACCCCACTCCAATTACACATTAATTAATCACGGAACATAAAAATTATATGATTAAAATCGTGAGACTACATCAACAGCAAAGACTATAGAATAACAAAATTGCAAACGGCAAAATTACAGAAAGGTCAAGATTACAAGATACAAAAAAAAATCTCTAACGCTCGAACCTGCAACTCGCCAAGTTTCTACATCATGATGTCCAATTGCTGAACGGCTTGACATTTCTCTAGCAACATGGAAACATAAAAATAAAATAAAATAAAATAATAAGAAAGAAGAGCTATGAACGCTGCCATTTCCCCGAACAAGAAAGCCAAAGACTTCCGTCTAATTCCCTGAGGATTGGCATAAATAGGAAATAGACGGCTGACATTTCCCCGAGGGAGTGCTTCTCGCATGCTCACATGGACCGATGGACGACGAATTCGTCGTGATTTCTAAAGAGCAGCATAAGCGCATCTTTGCAAACCGATTCGATAAGATGAAAGCAGACGAGTACTAGGAAGGAATGAGTCTTTTGGAATGGAGTGACAAGCTGCGCACAACTGAGATGTCGAGTGAGGGCCAGCTGCAACCGAGCCTAGCTTCTGTGTTGTATTCGTCTTTCTGCAAAGACGACGACTATTCCTCCCCAGACATGAAGCGCTGCAGCGATTTCACAGTGCAAGAAGAGGAGCAGCAGAGCCCCGTAAGCTCACCCATCCAATCCAAGCCTCAGGAAATATTCGATGACCAAGATTTTCTTTATACATCCGAAATCCTAGGATGCCATAGCAGGGCTCCTGCTGCCTGCCAAGCCTCTGCCGACTTCTTTGAATTTCTGGAAAAGCACCACGGGTACTCCAGAGCCTCCAAGTTCCACCGGTAGCTCAGTGACGCTGTCCCTGAGATCCTTGATCGCAGGACGTGACGTGACTTATTGATGTGATATATTGAATTTTTGGCAGCTGAATCTTTTACACTCGAATGTGTCAATAAAAACGCCTACGGTGACCGGGTTGGCTTATTGACAAATATAGGTAATTATAATTTAAAAAAAGAGTTCTAAAATATTTTTATTTAAATTAATAAATTGTTGAAAAGAAAAGAAGGTTAGAAATTATGGCAAGTGGATTGAAGGTGGTGGATTCGAATGACAACTTAGTAGGACTATATAATTTTTATTTTAGCTATTAGTCAACGCAGGGCCTACAAAGAGACAAGATTTGATTTTAAAAATTTTAAATTAATTGCTAGAGAGAATATTAGGAGGTTGCGAGTAAGTAAGGATTTGGGAAAGTGGAGACATGTGTATGGAGAGAGGTTTGGGAGAATTTTATTTACTTGGGTATATGAGAAAAGAATGGATGAAGGAAAAAGCTTGGGAAAGGAGGAACTTATTGCGGATTGATAGTGGGAAAAAAATAAAGAAATCATTTTTATTCAGAAAATTCTTCCGTGGGTCTACAAAAATGTAAGTGAAAAATTAATTAAATCTCTTTTAGAGCCACGTATATTATATTAATTAAGTTTTTTTTGGAGATAATGTATGAAAATTATTTATTTAATGACTTTCAATGGAATGACTAGCGATAAGAAAATGATTTAGCAAAGTGGTGATTATGACGAAAAAATATTTGTGAGTCAGTAAATTATGCCTACGGGAAATTCGATGGAATTTGGAAAGCATATTCGAGCATTGTTAAATATTATATATATTATGAATTTCAGATTTTCTTAGTTGTTGATTTGATTTGGTTCGGTATTGTAATGCCATATATAAAGTACAAATTGGTCAAGTGGGGATTATATGAAGTAGTTTATATATTTCTATTATAGCCATCAAGGTTAAGTACTGTTTTATTTGATTAATTATTATGCATTAAAATCTATGAATTTCACTTCATTACATAACTTGAGCGTCATTAATATACTCCGTTTTTTTATTCATGTGAAGTTGGGAATTTCTAGGGGCTGAGGCCGACACTTTAAGATACAACGTAATACATTATATTATTTTTATTTTTTTTATATGGAAGCCCTAACCTCCTTGACTGTCATCACTTTGTACGAAATATATTTTAAATATTATTGATGGAATTTTACAACGTTGCTTTCACCGCTGATATTTGAATATATATTATATGTAATTATAGATAAAAAGTTTTCAGCACAATATATATATATTCATCGCCAGTTATACATTACCAAGGGAATTTTAATTTAAGTAGAGTTATGAGATTAACATGGATTATGCTATCGTGTTGTAAAATTTCACTGGTGATAAAACTATATGCTTGAAAGCATTAATGGTATGATATCTATAATGATGAGTGATCCTGTTAGCTTATGCTAAATAAATGCCCTACTTAGCCCATTTAAAAAAAATTATTTACAACAATTTTTTTTTTTTTTTACTTTTTTCTTGGTACGTTTGTTTAACCCGAGCTAACAAGATTATTCCTTATGTATGTATGTATATGTAATATACATATGGTGGCTATGATTATTTTTATTTCTGTGAAATATCCATTGACAGTATTATGCGCACAGGAATATGGTTTCGAATAGAATTCGTTATTTGGAACGAGTCTGTGTAACACGCGCAGGTTGTTTTGATTTGGGTTCAAGCCATTATTGGCAACCATTATTTAGTTGATCTTAAAAGATTTATTTAAGGCACTTGTCAGAGCATCCAAGTTCCATCATGCACGGGCGTTATTTTAACGTATAAAATTCTGTTTATTTGGATGATACGCTCTGGCAAGTTGGACAATCTGACAGACTGAAATTTTTTTCCTAATCTGTATTTCATCTCTAACATACCTGATGTTTTGGATTTTTCCAAACAGGTTCATTTTGAAGAGATTTTACAAAAAAGGGCATAATATTATATTAATTGCAAAAATGCCAATTAAGAATAAATTTTCAATTGGTTCAGTGTGCTTTTCTGTTTAGGCTAATGGTGGGGTAAGCCCAATAAAGAAGAAGCCCAGGAGACCTAGTGATCATGTGGCAATTTAATAGCTGTTTGCTTTGTATTCTTTATAAATTGATCATTTTGAATTAGAATTTAATGATCAAATATCTAATTTTCAAGTTTTCATGCTTCTAGACTCAATATAAGGGTTCGATTATGAATTCGAGGCCTAATTTTTCAAATTATTAAATTAAATGATTATTTTTATCATTTAATTAAGTTTTAATTTGGTCATTATTCATTTTCAAATAATTTTCTACTTGCTAGTTATGTTGGAACTAGCCCATTATTTTTACAGGTGTACTACATTTAGTTGGACACTAAAATAAGCTTGCTTAAAGATTTTTAAGAATAGTCATTTTATTGTTTAAATTATTTTAAGACATGTATTGAAAATAATAGACATATATTTTATTGTCTTGGTTGTAATAATGGGAATATGACTCGTGGAAGTGGAGATTGAATTTTTTAAAATAACGTTATTAAATATAATAATTGATTGTGCTATATATGTGATTGATCTTAGAATTTTCCATTAAATACAGACCTAGTATCACTTTTCTAGGTCGGTATGTTATAATAATAATATCTATTTTCTCCCAGCCCTATATTATTGAAGTAAAAATAATGATTTTATATAATTTTATGATAGGAAAATGATATAGTTAAGCTGGCCTAAAAAACATATTTATTTTATATTTTTCACGAACATGTAAAGCTAGGTGTATTTTATTCATAAACCAAGTTTTACAATTTTTGGATATTTTAAGATTTGTTTTGGATTTTTAAACATAGTGGTATTTTCATAAATTTCTAAGTCAAAAAATTATGAAAATGCCACTATGTTTAAAAATTCAAAATAAATACTTAAAAATCCAAAAATTGTAAAATTTTGTTTAAAATTAAATACACTTATCTTTACATTTTTATGAAAAAACCAAAAAAATTAAAAATATGTTTTTTGGCCGAATGCAGGGCTACTTCCGTTTGTCCGCCCATAAAGAATCACAATCATTTATAATATTATGAAACTTTGATATATATATATATAGTTTTTATTTTTTTTGAAACTTTTTTATACAAGTGTTAATCTAAGTGTATTTAACATGTGTATTAATTTTTAACATTTTTGGAATATTTTAGATATTTATTTTTGATTTTTAAAAATTAGTGGCATTTTAGTAATTTAAAATTACCTAAAATATCATTAATTTTCAAAAATAAAAAATAAATATCTAAAATACTCCAAAAATGGTAAAAATTGATACCCATGTTAAATGCACTTAGATTAACACTTGTATAAATTTTTTTTTTAAAAAAGTAAAAAATAGGTTTATGCACCCGGGTGCACTGAATATATATAGATATATATATATATATATAGAGAGAGAGAAATATTCAAGTGCAATGCAATTACACTATAATAGTAGTGCAGTTGCACCAAAATGGGCCCCACGTAATCATAAAATTATAATCTACTTCATCAATTGTATTAGAATCGTGTATTTTATTATAATACCAATTTTCATCCCAATCGGATATGTGTATGAATTCCATCTGAAAATGGTACAAATTCAACGTAATAAAAAAGTTTGATGTAAATAACAAATTTAAAATGATTTTTTAAAATGTAAACCATTTGCTAATAAAATTTATATATGGATAAATGATTGTATAAAATTTCATAATATTCTGATATGTTTGAGGGCTCATTTTGGGCAAATGTACTGCTATTCTGGTGCAGTTGTACTGCATTGGAATAGCTCTTATATATATATATCTCGGTGATTTTCTAAGTTTATACATGTGTTATACATTTTTAAAAGATGATGATGTATATGTAACTTATATTAATAAAATTTTTTGTATTTTAATAAAAATAAATAATGTTAAATACATTAATGATATTGAAATCGTCATTAGTCATATGGGCCTAAATTATTCCATCAAGTCACTTTGTAGGATGAGATACGTTAAGTAGCTTGATGCATATAAAAGTAACAAATATGATCTACTAGAATTTCTTTTTTTGACTGATATTATGTACACAGTGACATTTGATATTACAAATCAAATGCATTCACAACTCCTCAATATGGAGAGGATAACTCATAAATACCTCCACATTCAGGGAAGACAACTATATAATACCCCACCACTGGGAGGACAAATATAAAAGGATACAAAAATCCCTCCCCAACAGCAAAGAGTGGGTTTCGAACCCTGGACAGATAGAGAGAATAGCTTGCTACCACCAATTGAGATGATCCTAATTGGCAATCTACTAGAATTTCTTGTTTTAACAGCAATATATAATATTTAGGATAAAAACTATTTATGTTATTTTAAAAATTGTGTGTACAACTAATAACGTAGCTTATCTCTACCCATATGTATGATTACCTCCTTTCCTTACAAATTTTGAAGTGATAAAATGTAGGTTTTGTTAGTATTTTGCTAAGTTTTATTGAAGAATAACTTAAATTTTAATCTAAAAAAATTTAAAAATATTCAAAAATGGTAAAAATTGATAAAATGTTAAATGTGCTTAGATAATGGTTTTATAAAAAAGTTTTAAAAATTAAAAAAGGCTAAATGCACTTGAGTGCACCTAGCTTAAGTGTACCTCGGTACATTTAAAGAAAACCATTAAATGAAGAAATGCACTTAGATGCACTCAATCTTGATGCACTCGGTGTATTTAACCTATTTTTTATTTTTTGAAATTTTTATAAAACTATTAATCTAAGGATATTTAATATATATATATCAATTTTTACCATGTTGGAGATTTGTCGAAATTTTTTTGAATTTTTAAATTACAAAAATATCATTTAAAATTTTCAAAAAGAATTATCTACAAAAATCCAAAAATTGAAGAACTTGATACACATGTTAAATATACTTAGGTTAATAATTTTATAAAAATTTTTAAAACAAATTAAAATGAATTTTTGCATACGGTTGCACCTTATCACAACCCTTTTAAACGACCCGCTTGGATTTATTTCACTCCTTTGGCCCGTCGGACTAAAGCTCAGTACAGACGAAAATATTAGTCTGGTCAAATTCAAAAATTCAAGAATCCGTTGCAGATCATACCTATCTTCTTGTTGGAACTTGGAAATATTTACTGACCTTATCCTGCAGCGCGATCGCCTGCTCCCGGGAGCTTATATCTATTTTTTAATATTTTTTTCAAAAAGTTTTTTTTTTTATAAAAATGTTAATCCTGGTGTATTTAACATGTCTATAATTTTTTACCATTTTTGGAATATTTTAGATATTTAGTTTTTATTTTTGAAAATCAGTGGCATTTTAGTAATTTTAAATTACTTAAAATGCTACTGATTTTCAAAAATCAAAATTAAATATCTAAAATACTCCAAAAATGTTAAAAGCTTATAGACATGTTAAATACACTTATATTAACACTGTTTAGGAGAAATTTTCAAAAAAAATAATAAAAAAAGAGTATAAGCTCCGGTAGCAGGGAACGATCACGCTCCGTCTTCTTCGTTCCAGTGGTTCTCTCTCACGCGGTTATAAACTCGAATCCCAACCTTCGGCACTGGTATTACCTTCTCTTTATAGTATTGCCAAATGTACTCCTTAGAAAGCGCTTTCTTAGTCCATTTCATTCATTATGTGGCATTTATTGAGCGTGATGAAAAATCTTACTCCCGTTTCCAGATATTGTCACACATTTGGGTGTGTTTGACAGTGAGTTAAAAATGTTAAGTTTCAAAAAAAAAAATTATATGTTTATATTGATGCCCACACACAATGATATTAGAAAAATGATGATAATGTAAGTGATACTAAACATAATAGATAGAGTGAATTTTTCATCAATCATCTAGATGCCGGAAATAAAGGGGGTTACATAAAAAGAAAGTTTTAAAGAAGCACATAAAAAAGAAGGTTTTAAAGAAGCATCCCTGATTCTTATTTTTTTAATGGGGCATCCTGGTTATTTTTGTTTCTCATCATTACTCTTATTATATCATATTATTTTTTTCGATCCAAAAACTTTTATACCGTAAATTTTTTATCCAAAAATTTTATCACTTACTAGACACACTACATATTTATAAAATGGTTTGGCAACGATATTCCAAGTTCACGGGAGACTTCTAGATGAGTTCTGCTTTGATGATGGAATTAAGAATCAACTAGTTATAATTTATAAATAAAAAAAACTAGTTATATCGTCTAAAATTATTATTCTTTTATCGTTTTATTTTACCCTTCTAGCAAAGCATTTCGAATTAAGTTTTACGGGAATCATACTACTTAGAAATATGTAATTATACATAGAAATAAAAAATACAATAATATAAAGAATATTCGTTTATATGTTAAATTAAAAAATATGAAATTAATACATATATACATCAAATAATTTTTAATATATTGGTTTTAGGTATTATTATTATTTTTTTACATATATGTCTGCATTGGATCATATCGATTTTAATGTTATATTTTTAATATCTAAACCGTCCAAATATCACTTCTATATAGATAAATCACTATATAAAGTATTATTATATTCTAATACATATAAAAATGGATCTAAACATATTTACACATAAAAATAATTATTTTTGACCAAGAGTGTGTTTGGCAATTTATAAAAGTTGTCAAATTAAAACTTTTCAATCTAAAACTTTTCACTCTCCATAATTGCTTTTTTAAAATTATTTTTTACATATCTTTCTATACAACAATTTTATTTTTCAATCATTTCTACACAACTACCAATACAACTAACCTATTTATTTTAAATGTATTCCATTTACTCCCCATCATTACCTACAATATCATATCGTTTTTTACTGATTTAACAACTTTTACATAAAAAACTTTTCATCAAAAGTTTTATAACTTCCCAAACATACCCCAAATGTGGCTCATACAATATTTGATTTAGGTGAAACTTAGTCTCCTAAATAAATAAATAACGTTAAATATAATGAATGAATTGGATTTTCCATCAAACATCAAAAACTTAAAATTTAAAGAGGTTTGTATGGATGTAATTCTATTGCATAGAAGTTAGCCCATCTACAGCATATCTAAAGTACATTTTTTTTTATCTTATTCAACAAATTTTAACTTTAAGGGTGTGTTTGGGAATGAATAAAACTTTTGGTGAAAAGTTTTGAAGAATAAAAGTTGTCAAATGATGTGATATGATAGGGGTAATGATGAAAAATAAAGAGAATAAAATTAAAATAAATAGGATAGTTGTATAGGTAATTGTGTAGAAATGATTGAAAAGTAGGGTAGTTTGTGTTTGAAAATCTAAAAAAATAATTAAAAAATAGAAGAGTTGTAGAAAATGAAAAGTTTTATATTGAAAAGTTTTAGGCGAAAACTTTTTTTCATTGCCAAACACCCCCTAAATAATAATAAGATACCACGCTTCTAATACACTCCCAAACCGAACCAAGTCAAGTTGTACCTGGTGGCGTCGTTAAGTAAACTTGTGACTGCCTTTTATATATTTGTTTTGTTAATTCAACCACTTTTGCGTACAAATTAATTACGTGGTGCCAGCCAAATTCATTAGCTCACATTTCTCTATATATCTATATCTTGCCATTTTCAAAAAAAAAAAAAAGATAATTATTTCTATAAATGAAATAACAAGTGAAGATGGAGACATTATCGACTGCGTTGACATCTACAAGCAGCCTGCATTTGACCATCCGACACTCACAAATCATACCATTCAGGTTCCTAATTCTTCTCCTTGCTCTACAAACAAATCCAATACAACATTCAAATACACATACAACTGTCTAGATCAATATATAGCAGCTCATCATAAGAATTTACAGCTCATCATAAGAATTTACAATTGTAGATAATGCCCAGCGACAGCAACAAAGAGAAGGCAATGGCAAGTAATGCAACCTCACTATCTTCGTCAGTAGCATCATCATCGGCGCAACTGAGGCGCTTGAATAGAGACTGTTCTCGAGGAACCATT
>JAXCLR010000092.1:45272609-45283842 GCA_035584095.1 Annona squamosa
ATAAAATCATCTTATTAGATTGGTCATCCTTAAATCCCATTCAACAACATCTGTATAAACATTTTTCAAGACATTTTCGACATATATTTCCTTTTATAAAGGAAATCAAAACTTTTCAAATATTATTTCAAAACATATGGACTATGTCCAAATCGTTGTTTATATTTAAATATCCTAACATAGAAAAAATAATCTTTTTTCATAAATCAAATCCCGTTTTCCCTTTTCTTTCATAAACAAAATTATTTATCATAAATCATCATAAGAGAAATTCAAAACTTATTTGCTAATATTACTTTGTGAAAAAGGGAAAAATTCCCTTTTTTCTTATAAAATACTTTTGAAACAACATCCTAAAGAGCTTGCTTACTTGAAAGTAAATTCTTAAAACATTAACGTAAAACATAAAAATCCTTTAAAATTATCAATATGGAAAACTCTCTTACTCATAAGCAAATTTCTCAATTCCATTAACATAAAGTATTGTCAATCTTTGGCAACACTTGAGATAAAATTCTTATCTTAAAAAAATGTTGCTTGCTTCCCATGAAGCAAATCTTGAGGCTTTTTCTTCAGTCATCCTTTTCAAAACTTATGACTTTTCATTAAAGCCATCATTTTCAAATCTTATGACATTTCATTAAAGCTATCATTTCAAAACTTGTGCTTGCCCATTCGTCAAAACATAATCATAAAAATTATAACCTCAAATCATCACATAAAAAGAAAATAGTTATTTTGGAAAGTTCGTTTGCTTACCTGAGATCAAAGTAATCCCTTTCTTCCATTCTTTTCCTTGCCTTTGCCTAGATAAATGAAAATAACATTTCATTTATTTGCATCAATTGAAATACTTATATTCCTTACATTTTTTAACCTACGTAAGTCCATCTAGCTTAACCCACTTGTCTTTCTGGTCGGGTATTCATACTTAGCAATATAACCTATAAATATATCAATCATCTATTCATTCATTTTAATACCCTTATGTAGGGTAAACTTATATACATATAATAATATTTTATTAAATCATTATTTGGAGGTTCATTACCTTCATTTACCATTTTTAACATATTTTTCATTTTTCATACAACAGTGCTCATTTTAAGTACTTAATTAATAACTTAGGCATCATATAATAATCTCAAAATTTGAGATTATCATTATTTACTTAAACAGCAACTTAACCCACTTTTTCATCACTTTTTCATGCTTTTTTTATTTTAACAATTCACATAATCCATATACCATTTATTCATACTTGTCTTTTCATATATGTCCATTTCTCAAAACACAAATCATGTGTTTCTTAAAATATTTCAACACAGCAACTGGTTTCCTTAATTAGCATGATTTAATCCCTTAATTAACCTATAATTTAGGGTTTAATTTTTAGATTTTAATCCATTCATCATAGGGTTCCAAAACAGCAATATTAGAACCCGTTTTTCATCATTTCAACACCTTTTTTGAGACTTAATTCAAAATAATTTTCTAATCACTTAATTCTAGCAATTAATCATGATTTTCTTAACCTAAATTTAGGGTATTAACATGTGGTGCCTCAAACTAGAGCGTCACATCCCGAGCCTTACCTTGGGATCGTATTGATTGGTAAACATGAGTAGGATTGTTGCCCTGTCACACGGTAGATTTTATCGAATATTTATCCCATTAATTATGATCATATAGAAGTTCACATAACAATACAAGTTCTCATATTTTCAACTCAAACATATCTAAGTCATTTCAATCCATTCATCACATACAAGTACAATGTTCAAGCAACATTTCATCACTTGCCTAAATCAGATGTCACGACATATATACATCATCAACATCAATATAACACACTTCATATAATTTACAATTATTTCACATGAGTTTTCATACCATGACATTCTAAAATTTCTCCGTTGTTTCCTTAAGCTTGTATTTGCTCCTTCGCCATGTCCTGTCCTTCACTTGCCTTTGGGTTTGGAAAACAAAATCGTGAGTTGAAACTCAATAAGCAAGCTATTTGCACTTTATAGGCAATTCATTTTAGGTAACATTTTGCATTTAAAATCATCTTGGAAAGCAACTTATACCTTGTCTAAAGGTATATTTTAAAAACATGAAATCTTGTACCCAGCATAAGTACCATATGCATAATGCCATATGAAAACATGAACAGATATATGTCATTTTCCGCTTAGGATGGAAGCTAGCCAGGCAAACATCCGTCACGTTAACTCCCCTTTCAGAGAGGGTGCCGCCTGCCTTGGGCCTGTTTTAAGCGACTTGGCCACACTAAGGGGGGGGGGGACAATTGGTCTACTTATACACTTCAAGTGGACCTAGTATCCTGTACAATTGAACTTTTGCATAAATTCGTCTTTAATATGCTAGCATGATTTTTCAATTTCAACTAGAACCACATCATTTGTCTATAGCATTTATGAAAGAAAATTCCATAATAACGAATTTGAACTAAAAATATCATTTCAACATCATTTTGGTAAGGGATGACCATCCTTAAACACATTAGAAGTAGTTTTCATAATTTTATCAAACAAGTTAAAGCAAAAATTGCATTTATGTAAACAATTTAGAAAAGCAAAAATCCTTTAGAAAATTTGCTTGCTTACTTGTGTCTCTTAGCTTTCCGCTTTCGCTTTTTCTTTGCCTTTGCCTACATGAGAATAATATATTTTTTCATATATTTTTTTTCTCTTATTTCATTTAGCTTTCTAACTCATTCCACTCACATATATCATTTATTTGACTTTACAAGTCATTATGCACATATATAGCATATTTTTTTACACATTTCTTCGGCTACCACATAACATAACTTATATAACCCCATACACAGGGTATCCATTCCTCCACATAAAATTCATTTGATAATCATCATACATAGGTTCATTAACCTAAATTTGTCATTTTCACTCTTTTTCCACAATACACACATCGGTGCTTGTTTTAGCACACGTTATCGCATTAGGCTTCATTAAGAAATTTCAAAATTTGAAATAAATTATCATACACTCAAAACAGATGTATAATCATGAAATTCATCTCATTTCCATGCTTTTTTGCACAAAATTACTTTTCATAAGACATTCATCACCTATTCACCTTTATCTATTCACATAAACCCATTTAGCAACATATACATAATGCATTTCATAAAATTTGCTAACTCAAAAATTTAATCTATTTTTTAGGTGTTTAATTAACCTTAATTACCACTACATTTAGGGTATTTTAATGAGATTTAAAAATCCACTCAACATAGGTTTTCAAAACAACAAGTTTGGAACTTGTTTTTACCCATTTAACGTGTCTTTTGACACATAACCCTATGCAGTCATATAATTGCAAAATTGTAGCATGTAATTTTATTTTTTATAATCCATATTTAGGTATTTAACACATATATAACATTCATGAATTATCATTTCTCTAAACAGCAAGTTTCCCATGTGTTTTGAGTCTTGTTTCACATCGGTTAAACACACTTTCATAAAATCTATAAAAATCAGTTTTAGGGCTTCTTTTCTTAAATATTTTTGGGCATCCATAATACCTTAAACCTAGGGTAGTTTACCCTACGTAACATTCACAAAGCATGCAAACCTATTTCCATAGCATTTTTAGCATAAAAACAAGGAAATTAGGTCATAACCATCACTTGGCATTCTATAACTTCAAAAATTCATTATTTGAGCACAAACCAATATGTGTTTTGCATTAATACATAATTCATAATGTAAATACATCATCAAACTAAAACAGCAACTTGTCTGGGAGATTTAGGGATTACCAACTTGGATTTTCCACTCACTACAAATGCAAAACTTCACTTTCATCAACTTAAATATGAAAATTCACACATAAAACCTAATGCCCATTCCATATCCAATCAAAAACATGTTAAATCTTCGTTTTACAGATTCTTTAAGCATCCATTCCTTATTCAAGTTTTGAGTTTAAAACTCAAGTTATACAACTTAAAACCAAACATATACTTACTTGGTTTAGAGCTAACTCAAACCCTAATCCTTGGAAATGGTTTTCCCCTCAAATTTTCTTCCTTTCTCCCTTGCTTTTCTTCCTTCTTGCTGGGAAAAAATAGGGACATGAGCTGCTGGTTGCTTGGAATGAAAATTCAGCACTTAACCAACTTTTCCAACCATCTCTGAAAATGGACATGCATGGGCTATAAGATGGATTTTTTTTAGCTGTGGGCCCCACTATTTACTACATTTTTCACCCCATTAAATGGTATCTTATCATCTTCATGTCTTGGCAAAATTACAGCTTAGTAAATTAGATTTTTACCATTTTCAAAAATCTAGAAAATCACTTTAATCCATTGTCCTAGCTGCTCCATCTAACACGTCATTTGTTGTCCATTTTTTCAGCAATTTTTTTCCATTTTTAAAATTCAAATATGTGGGTAATTTATATACCTAATTACCCCTTAATTCGTATATTAATTTGATATTAAAATACTTAGTAAAAATAGCTGCAATAGTTGCTCATCATACACGCCCAAGTGGCCTTATGCTGTCCACATTTTCAGCTTCATGCATCTGCATTTAAATATTTTTTTTATTGGTGCAAATCTTCATCATTGGATGCATATCGCATGTACTTGCATCTCAGCTGCATATACATATATTTTTAAAATTAAAAATTCAAAAATATGCAGCATGGTAGCCCCCTTGGACGTCCCCTTATGCCACATAGCCTATGCTCACTTGAGCACTCCTAGCTTCATCAATTATGCACATTCATTGATGGGATTTTATTTGGATATTTGCATTCTATATTAATGCATAAAATTCCTTAAAAATGGGCTGCACTTGACACCTCAATTCCCATTAATTTCATGCCATTATACATTGTACTCTAGCAATAAATGTAAAGTACTCTTCAGGTGCAGTTGTCAACCAAACGTACCTTTTTAAATCTGGATATTTTTCTAACATCTCATGCTTAATCTAAGTCATCCAAAATAAACATCTCATAATTTCATTCAACCGTTTCAAATTTCATCTCAATTCGATTTTTCTAGCTCCCGATATAGCCGTTTAAAGTTAACGGTTGAAATTGAAATATGATCAATAAATCATAACTCTCATTTCATCAAAGAATTTTCATAACTCATTAATCATATTATATTAAAACCAACATCATTAATTTTTATTTCAAATTTCACTTGAATCCGTCTTACAGGAATTGAGTTATAAATTTTCTAACATTTTTCCACTTAACTTGAAAATTGTCACACAAATACTCATAATTCATTTTTAAACAATGGAAAATGATTTTCCTTAATGTATTTGCACATTTAAATCAACAACAATGTGTTCTAATCTCATTGTCTCTTTCTAGCTCAAAATAATTAATCACATCATTATTGCTAATCCATAATCTTAATTGCAATAATTAGCAAAATCACATAAAATCTTCATAATTTAATAATTCACATATAAGCATCATATACATGATTAATGTATACATATGGGTTCTACATTGGTTAGGGTTCCACATAACACATATTTAAAACCCAAAATTCGTTGGCTTGCATAACAACAACTTCTATACACATTTTGGGTATCCTTTTGCACCCTTCTTTGAATATTCCAATACAAACCCTTAAAATCAGATTTAGGGAAATCATCTCAACCCATTTTGAACGTCCAACATGCTCCAAATCTATGGTATTTTACCCTCTTAATCATCCATAAATTATTTGGGCTAATTCATATATCATTTTTAACACAAAAATATGAAAATTGAGTTGTACTTGTAACCTTAATTCAAATCCTTTCTAAAATTCATAATTTAAGCCCAAATCAACATATGTAATTCATTAAATTATGAATCATCATGTAATCATAAAAAAACATTCAAAACAACAACGTTACATGGGGGTTCAAGAAAATTTTAGTCATAATTTTCAACTCATAATCAACCCTAATCATTATTTTCATCCTCTTGAACCCTTGAATTCATTCTTTTCATTCAAACATTAATCAATACCCTAATCAAGGGCATCATGAATCATGCTTTAAGGGTTCAATATGAATCAAATACTTGACTCATAAGTTGAGGCGAAAAACATAGAATTCAAGAAAACAATTCTTAGGGTATACTTACATGAAATTGAATCAACTTTGAACATATCTTTCCTAGCTTGAATTCCTCTTCTTTCTTCCCCTTTTTTTCTTCTCTTTTTCTCCTCTTTTTATTCCTTTCCTTGCTGCTAGAAAAAGGGACGTGCTTACTATTGGAATTTTAGGGGTTTGCCCCTTAACATTTTCTCTCTCTCATCCCTTACATCATATGGACGTACACTTCATATGTGGCTAGAATTTTCCATCTTTGTGGGACCCACTTGCCATATCATTTAGCATATAATTAAAACATATTTATACCCTATAATCACATGGCAAAATATGGTCGATTTAAATTAGATAATTATCCATTAAAAATCTAACAAAAATCTATGCATTGAATCCATATTGTTGTCCACCCCTTTAACATCCACTTTGCAGTAGCTTTGGTGTGATTTTCCACACCTAATTCCCTTTAATTAATAGTTAATTAACCACCCTAGCTAATAGCCTACTTAGGGGTCTACTTAGCTTCTTAAAAAAATCATAAAAATCACATTTCTAGCCAAGAACATCCATATCTCCAATGTTGTCCACTTCATGCTCATGTGATCACGTCCATTTTAGCTGCCCCTTTTTGAATTTTTTCTACGAAAAAGACAACTTTAATTAATGGACCATTAATCATCCTAATTAGGAGCTCATTTAGGGGTCAAATTAGCTATAAAAAAATCATTAAAAATCACAAAAGCAGCTTTGGACGTGCATCACCTCAAGCCTCCACCTTGTTGTCCATTTTGCATTCACGTCCATATGCCTGGATTTTGGCCTTTTGTGGCACAAAAATCCAACTCTAAATAATGTCACTAACCACCCTTGTCATGTAGCTCATTTAAATGCATAACTTATATTTTTAAAAATTTAAAAATTCCATGCAACAGCCCCTTTGAATGTCAATGTGTGGGCCACCTCCTCTACCTCACTTAAGCTAGCCATTTTGCTCCTCAAATTAATTTATTAATTACTTGATTTTATCATTTTAAAGAATTTATATAATACATGTGTAATTCCCTCCTTTTGACACCTTATTTTTTCCATTAAAAATATAATTAATCACCTTACTTTATCATAGATACAAGCTTACTTTATAGTGCACAAAAGTCAAAGGTGCATATCCCTTTTTTGTGCAACCATGATCACATCACCATTAGTTTAATCAAGCCTCTCATTGCATTCATCTCATAATTTTAACTGTTCATTTCAAATTTTGTATCAATCCGACTTTTCTAGCTCAAGTTATGATCATTTGAAGTCATACTTGGATTTTGATGGTGATGATCAATTTTCCACCCAATTTCATCATTATTTTCATAATCCAACCTTTTCAAATGATTAAGCACAAAATTATGTGCTTATCCTTCAATTTTCATCTTAATCCGCCTTCCCGACATCGAATTATGGATTTTCTAGCATTTACTAACTTAAACCCATAATTATCAACATAATCTCCATTAGTTAAACCTTAATATATGAGTTAATTATCCTCATTATAATCACATTCCCTAATCCTCATTAAGCCTCTTTAATCACATTGTCACATTTTTGCTTATACTCATTATTCATAATCATTTGTCCTAATTGCAATAAATCATCAAAATTACAATAGGAAATCATTCATAATTCCACTAAATCATACGTGATCCATATGTATATATCAAATGCATATACATAAGCCTTACTTGGGTCTGGGTATCACAACTAGCAAATATGTTTTTGAGTTTTACTCCCATAAAATTTGTGAAAAGCTAGTGCATTTATGAAAGAAAAGAAAAAGGGATTTAATTTCTAAAAAGAAAGTGTTTTATGTTTTGACATGACACTTGAAAATAAACGATGATTTGAAAATGAAACATTTGTCTGAATATATACACAAGTATGATGTTGAATATTTAATGATGAATGTACTTTACATGGTTATGAGATGGTTTAAGAATTTGCTTTTAAGCAAGCAAGTTCTATATGATATTGTTCAACAACATTTTATAAGAAAAAGAAAATTTTACCCTTTTTCACAAAATATTATTTCCAAACGAGTTTGGAGGTATTTCTACAATAAATCGCAATAAACAATGTTGAAAAAGATTTGTTTTACTAGGTCAAGATAATTAAATAGTAAATGATGTTTTGGACATAGTCCATATGTTTTGAAATGATGTTCGAAAAGCTTTGATTTCCTTTAGACAAAGAAATCTATGTTAAAAATGTTTATACGGATGTGTTAAAAAGGGGTTTATGGATGACCAACTCTTATGATTTATTTTATAAAAAGGTTTGATTTCAGGTTGCTTAATGGCATACAAAAGACCATGCAATTTTCCTATACATAAAAAAATAGATTTGTAGACAATTATTAAATTTTTAGGTTATGGATAAGGAGATAGCATAATTGCATAATTTTTGTAAGCAAAAGGTCCTGAAATGGAAACGAAGCAAATATTAGAGAAAATTATGATTTATTTATGAAAATTCACAAGTTTTGAAATTCTTTTATTAAAAGAGTTTTACGATGTATTGTTTCTCAAACATTTCATATGTTTATCAAAATATTTTAATCAAAACTTTTCTAAAGGAATTTAAGAAAGGTCATCCTAGAACTATATTTCAAATAACAACTTGTTAAAGTGGGTGCGCTCGCTTACAAGTTGACACGGACTGCAGTCTTGATGTGATTTTTGAAAATTATTCTTAAATATAGACTTTGGTCTAAGATTTTTGTGCATATGGATGCAGGCTACGGTCTGTGATCCCAGTTTAAAAGGACATGGGCTGTGGTATGTGGTTTTTCAAACCAAAATGGGTTGTGATCCATCATAATAACATATGGTGCACCAGTACAAGAAACAGGCCGATTGTAGAGCACGGTTGGGATGACTAGGGCCCACTCTACATATGGCTAAGTCGCCAAGGGATGACAGGAGTGCCGGCGGCGCCCTCCCTGAGATGTGAGCAGGATAAGTAACAACTATCTAGCTAGCGTGCTGTTAAGGATTTTCTTTCAAAAGGTAGCATGATCACTAGCCAAGTGTCACTATTGGAAGGGGAGAAATTCATTTGCATATGTTTGGCTTTGCAAAAGCCCAAAGATTGGATTAAAAAAGCATTTATAAAATAAGTTATCCTAAATTGGATCCTTATGAGCTAATATGCATAAGTTATTCTAAAAGAAAGGATGTTTTACACAAAAGTGTAAATAACAGGAATTAAAGGAAATGTGTTTATGCAAATTCATTTATGAAAATAGTTTACATATTTTGTTTACCTTGTTTGCTATAAACAAGCCCCATTACGGGGATTATGAAAAGGGATTTATGTAAAACTTAATATGGACATAAGAATGTCCATTTCTAAAAAAGCCTAGATGAAGAATGTTTATTGACATAAGAATGTCTATTTCTAAAGAACTTAAATGATAAGGGTTTATGGACGTAAAACATCCCATGTTAATATGTCGGATTTTATCATGAAAAGTGTTTTTGGATATAAAAATGTCCTGTGCCGAGAAAGGCTTATGTGATTGATGTTTTAGGACTTATGAATGTCCATTGCCAAAGGAAATTATGTTAAAAATGTTTTGAGATATAAAATGTCTCATGACTAAAGGACTTTATGATGGCTTATGTTAATGATGTTTTGGGACATGAGATGTCTCTTAGCTAAAGGATTTTTTTTGATGACTTATGTTAATGATGTTTTGAGACATGAGATGTCTCCTTCGCCAAAGGATTTATGAGAAACAATATTTTGGACGTAAAAAGTCTACCGATGAAAGATGATTTTATGTAATGTCTATGAACATTAAAAATGTTCATATAAGAATTAAAGGATGAATGTGCTAAGGTAAACTAATGTATATGTGAACTTAATTAGAATTTTAATTTCTATATGATTGAAAGATTGAATGTATGGATGTAAAATGTGATGTTTAAGTCAAGGAAATTTTCACTATACAAAGGCATGAAAAGATGCAACTTGTTTATGTATATTTGAACTTAGTTAGAGTTCTAAGTTTCATGTGAATTAATGACTGAATGTATACAAGGATCATACATACAATGATTGAGTATGTAATGACAGACATGTAAAGATGCTATGTATGAAAAGATTAATTTTATTACAAGTAAAATGTCACAATGTGTGATGATTGTCATGTCAAGATTATGAATGATGATAGATGAATAAACGAAAAAAATTTGCACGTATTCCAATTAAGAACCCACTGCATGATCAGGGCAATAATCCTAATTCACATTTACCAATCAATAGGATCTTGAGGTAAAGAAGTGACATCTTGGTTCAGGGCGCCACAAACAGCTCACTAGAGATGCATGAATTAAATTGGCAGCATGGACAGCATATGGATGGTGCATGGACAGGTAGATAATTGATAATATATATATAATAAATTACAAGAGAAACACGTAAGTAGCAGATGTAACATATACCAATGTGCTGGATGTAGAATGAAACAAATGAAGCAACACCTGTAGATTTGTTAAACGGTCACCACAGGTTAAATTTAATTTTAACCATGGTGAACCTTTAATAGCTATTTATAAAATTGGCATTTCTAGGCATTTTTCTAAATTTTTCAGCAACGTGCAAATAGGCGTAGAGGAGCAACAACACTTAGACATACAACATTCATTCAGGTACATTTTTTAATTTTTTTAATGCATTTCATTTCCTCATTCAAAAAATGTTGCTCATCTATTTAACATTTTAAAAATTTTAATTTTTCAACCTGATATATAGATACCGTTTTAATTTTTTTAAACACCACTGCTAAGTGTTAATATTTGTATATACTATTTTAAAATTTCCTATAAGCTAAATGTGGATTCAACTTCCTGAACATATGATATTTTAATTTGATTTATACTTTCAGAACTTTTATTTTAGGGTGTGTTTGGGAAGTTGTAAAACTTTTGATGAAAAGTTTTGTATGTAAAAGTTGTGAAATCAATAGAAAATAATGTGTTAGTATAGGGGTAATGATGAGGAATAAAGAGAATAAATTTAAAATAAATAGGTTAGTTGTATTGGTAGTTATGTAGAAATGA
>JAXCLR010000092.1:45283942-45300908 GCA_035584095.1 Annona squamosa
GTTTGATTATTTATTATTTGTGATATTTATTGTCTGAGATAAATTATTCCTGTTTAATCTACACAAAAGGGGATAGCAAAGCATCCGAATTGCTACAACTAATGCTAGGAAATTTTGCTTATATACCTTTGTTAGACTTGTTCGCCATAATAACATGCGGAGCGCTATCTCTCATAGCTCTTGCTCACGTCAAAGTTGACATTAGCATTGAGCATCTTCTCCCACTCATTGGACAGTCTCCTTCCTCGCTCAGCAGCTCCTCTCATGTCGAAATCGCCAACCACTAGCTATTACTAAAATTTTGAAGAAGTACGTTGTCATGGGACAGTAGGGTAATTCGGTCTAATTGTTTAGATTTATTAATGGAGGAGCTATTACCACCTATTACTAAGTAGATGGTTTTTGCTATTTAGATTTATTAATGGAGGAGCGAGCGATTTCATAGTGTGTTACTAGCATCAAATTTGAAGTGGATGACAGATCCACTCACGCCTCTCAACACTGAACCTCTTGACAGAGCTCATCTGAATGACGATGGTGCCAAAGAGGATACGGAGAGAGCCTACTCTAGTTATGAGGATGGAATTGAGCTTAGGGTCTAGTGTGGATGAAGCTTCCGCATGAGGAGACAATGGGAGCAAGACGAGTCCATGAGGAGGAAGGAGAGGAGGAGGTGGGAGGTTGAAGCAGAAGGTGGTAGTAGAAGGGTAGGGGCGATTGATGGGGAAGGTGTGGACATCAAAGAGGGAGGCCCCATGGATGTAGAGGTAGTGCTCGACAGCGTAAGAGAGGTAGGAGAAGGGGGTTTGTCGGATGTGGGTAGGGTTGAAGATGAAGGGGGAGGTAAGGGAGTGGTCCTAGGGGACATTGCGGAGGAGGCTAGGGTGGGTGGGGGGTGGGGTAAACGGAGCTTCTGAGGAGGGGGAGAAAGAACGGCTAGTGGGAGGAAAGGAAGGCATTACAGGATCTGTGTGTAGCTTTGAGGTGGGCATGGTGGGAGAAGGGGATGAGGGAGATGATGAGAGTGGCAATGTCGTTGAGACGACCCGAAATTAGGGTTTTGTCTTGGATTAGAGGAGGCGAGGGAGCGGATGCTAAAGAAGCAGCAGAATAAATTGAATTTGGACTGGATTCAATTGGATTGTGGGTGATGGTTTTTCATTGGACTAGAAGCAAAGAAAAGAAAGGAAGGAGAGATGATGTTGCAATTCTTTGAAGTCTGAATTTTCCTCTGGTGATGGAAATTGCTTGCTTACTAGATTTTTATTTAGCGAATTTTAAGTCCATTTTCGAAACCCACTTTTCCTCTTATAATGATAATCACAGATCTGGCCTCTATCTTAATGGCAGCCATTTCCAACAAAATCCGATCTCCTTAGCTGTTAGCATGCTACATCTTCATTCATCTTTCTTAGAGAGATGAGAAATCTATGAGAGAGAGTGGGTCTGCTTGTAAAAACTCAAGTCTGATAAGGGCCTACATGCGAAAACTCTTTCACATTAGCTTCTCTAGTTGTTTTTTCACTCATGTTCGAACGATCCATAAAATTACCCACGTTCTTCAAAACAACGTCTTTTGCAACCGGTTGTAAAAGATCACAACTCTCCATAAAAAACTCCCATTAGTTCTTGTATCTTTACAACCGCAATAACACACACATCATGGGAAATCTACTCACACTTGTCAAGCATTGTAATTCATCATATGTCATCAAGATTAAGATCACAAATGAGTAGTTTTGAGAAGATTGGAACCCCCAATCTACTCACATTTACTAATGTTGAGCCCGTTGACCTTTTCGACCACCCTTCAGTACTGTTGAATCTTGCAGAATTTACGTTTATTGTTGGATTCAATTTTGTAAAAATTCTCCTGATTTGCGGTCTCATATGCGGGTAGAGAGAATCATATATGGCAGGAACGTCCTGCCTGCTTTTCCTCTCCCACCCTCCCTTCCCTCTCTGATCTCCCTCTCACGTCTCAAGCTAACTGTCTCCCTCGTCATCAGTGACTTTAGCTCGCTCTTTCTCTCTCGCTCGTTTTCCTCTCTCGGGTTTCTCCTCTCTCTCTGCTCATGGACGACCTCAAATATGCTTTCTCAGATTTTTGAGATGACACTTGTGGATTTAGTCTTACGTCGAGATGGCGGCTTTGGGGCTCCGACTTTTGAAATTGATGCTGGGATTGGGGATCTGAACATTGATGTAGTTAGCCTTAGATTAAGCAAATTTCTAAAGATGTTGAGGTTGGAAAGCAACTTGCTGTAGGCGAATTCGGGAGACGCTACCAGGAGAGTGTCAGAGAGGTTGGAAGCGATGAGGGAAAGGCATTTGAGGCTTTCTGAGGTGAGGAGGCAACGGAGAGGAAATCAACGTCAAGGTTTATGCCAATGAGATTGACAACTGCGGATCGATCAGAGTCTTTATAGGAGAGCCAAGGAAGGAGCAGGGGTTTCTGTTTGGCTATCGATTCTGGAGGGTTTGGGGGTGGGAATTTGAGGGAGGCTTTGAAGGAGAGAAGTTGCCGAGTGTCAAATCTCAAATATAGAGGAAAGCGTGGTTAGCTGTTTTCAATTTATTTGAGTCGGGCAGGCTGTTCGATCTAGATTTTCAGAAAGGGTCACAGTTGTTAGAAGAATACAAATTCAAATTGGTCCAAGCTCAAAATAGGATGAGGTAGGTATCTATCTCGGTTCCACAGTGAGAGATCAATTGTTTGAAGAATCAAAATTCGATTTTTCTAAGTTCAAAACAGGATAAGGTAGGAGTACTAATGGGAATATAGGAATCGTTTGGATGTAGATGAGGTGTTACATGATCGTCATATGGTTGATTTAAAAATTTATCTCAAGCCGTTTACTGCAAGGTGGAGAATAAGCTTGCACGGTTTTCATGCAGAAGGAAAGCATGCATGGAAACATGCAATAAAGGCATCGGTATGCAAAGGAGATATGATCAGATGAGATTGAGGGTGCTGCATTTAAGTATATTAAGTTGTGATGGTTCGTTGAAGTGTGTGATTTTTTAGAGTGGCATGGATTACTAGCACTTAAGAATTCAGAGGAAAAGTACTTGTTCTGTCAATGTTTTTCCTATCATTCTCATGTCCTTTTGTGAGCTGCATAGTCTCACAACGATGATGCACCTGTCTAAAATCCAAAATTCCTCGAAAACAAATTCATAACCTATGTGAAGTTTGTAACCCAAACCTCATATGGCAAAATTAACTGCAATGGCAAGGCTTTATTAGCAAATTTAAAAGAAATTGGCAACAAACATATAATCATCCTTGAAGGTAATGGATGCAAACATTGAAATTCTATTTCCATCATCCTCCATTGTCAACATAACAAAGAGAGGACAACAGAAGCAGAAAAGGAGAAATGGAGGGAAAAGAGTGGAGAGGAGACAAGAAAGGAGCCTGACGACTAGCGATTTCCTCTCTACGTTAGTCGGATGAGAGAGAGAGAGAGAGCGCGCGCGACAACTGTGTGAGACTGAGAGGGAAAATTATGTCCTGGAAAGGAAGGCACAGCAAAATTTGTACTGCATTAATTGCAGTGGCAGCGGGTGACTTTCCAAAATCCAATCGTACGACTTATGTAGACTAGGAAATTAGGTAACTCCAAATATAACCAAACTACCACTGTCCTATTCTATTAATGCTCAACCCAAACGCGGGAAGGAGAAAACCACCTTGAGAGTTTAGATATGAACTTTTTTGAGCCCGTGATAAGGAGGCCACCACAATCATCAACAATGTGTGGACATCCGATCCCCAAACCTCTTTGTCTACTGGCGAAATGCTTAATTGGAAGCTCAAGAAGTGTGGGTGTGAGCTTTCTAATTGGAATCGGAAGAAGAGAGGCAATCTCCGGCGAGCGATCAAGCGAAAACAAAGGGATCTATTGGCTGTCATGAGTATGAGACCTTGTGATGAGAGGGATGAAGATGCACAGAAATTGAAGTTCCAGATCAATTTATTGTTGCAAGACGAAGAGCAGTTATGGAGGATGCAGGCAAAGGCTCACTGGCTCCAGGAGGAGGACAAAAACACAGGTTTTTTTCACCGGGCCGCATCTAATAGACACCGAACCAATTTCATCGAGGCTCTGAAAGATTGCAATGGGGAATGGGTTAAGGATCAGGATCAAATGATGGAGATGGCAATGAGGCATTTTTCTGATATCTTCTCCTCAACCAATCCCCGGAATGCGCCATGGGTGGAGTATGCGATTTCAAGGAAAATCTCTGATGCGCAACGACTGTCTTTAATCAAGCCTCTGCAGTCTGTTGAAGTTACCAAAGCTATCAGAGGTATGAGTCCTACGAAGCACCGGGTTCGGATGGTATGTCGGCTGGGTTTTTCCAATGGCATTGGGGTATTGTTGGCGGCGATATCATAATTGGTGCAAGCTATTTATGGAAGAAAGCGACCCATGTTGTCTAAGGCAACTTGTCAAGGAATCAAACTCCACCACTATAATCCTCATACCAAAGATGGCGGGGGCTCAAACATTATCCCATTACAGACCCATTAGTCTATGCAACGTGGTATATAAAATATTGGCGAAGGTGCTGGCAAATAGACTCAAGGAGGTCCTTCATGATATTATTGGAGATGAGCAGAGTGTATTTGTGTTGGGGAGACTTATCACGGATAAACATGCTAATTGCGTATGAAGCAATCTACTCTCTTAGAAGGTGCAGATATGGGCGCAAGAATCAGATGACTATTAAGCTAGACATGTCGAAGGCCTATGACCGAGTCGAGTGGAACTTTCTCACGCAGATGATGGGGGCCATGAATTTCAGTCAGCAATGGATCAACTAGATTATGGGATGCTTATCTACGGTCCGGTATCGGGTAAATGTCAATGGCTTCAAATCTCTGTTCTTCCAACCGAACAGGGGACTCAGGCAGGGCGATCCACTTTCTCCTTATTTGTTTCTAATTTGTGCTGAGGGTCTTTCTGCTTTAATCCATCATGCAACCGGATGTGGGGCAATTCACGGTATCAGACTTAAACCGAGTTGCTCAATGATTTCCCACCTTTTGTTTGCGGATGATGCAATCGTATTCATTAGGACAGAGCTGGAGGACATCAAGAACCTAATGGACATTCTCAGCCAATATGGGGATTCTTCGGGCCAGGTGGTTAATGTGGACAAAACGGCAGTCTTTTTTAGCAGTAATATGGACAACTCCTCGAGGAGGGATATGATTAACCTACTTGGTTCCGCTAGTAGCGAGCTCCATCATTACTTGGGCCTTCCAGCTTGGCTTGGAAGATCAAAAGCAGAAATCTTCAAGAGCCTCAAAGAACGCATCTGGCGTCGAATTCAAGGTTGGAAAGGCATGTTGCTTTCTTGGGGAGGGAAAGAGGTTCTAATTAAGGCAGTGGCTCAGGCTATCCCATCGTACACGATGAGCATCTTCTTACTACCCAAGTCAATCTGTAAGGAGTTTAATGGGATGATCAATAAATTTTGGTGCGGAGATAAGGAAGGCAAAAGGAAATTGAGTTGGGTGGCATGGAAGGAGGTATGCAAACCTAAACGCTCAGGCGATCTTGGCTTCAGGGACTTCCACAAATTCAACTATGCATTTCTAGCTAAACAGGTCTGGAGGTTAGCATCTTGCACTAATTCCTTTTGCCACAAAGTCCTAAAAGCCAGATATTTCCCACACTCTGATTTATGGTCCTGCAAAGTGACACAATCTGACTCCTTTACTTGGAAAAGTATTCTACGGGCACGAAATGTGATTTTGAGGGGATGCAAATGGAGGATTGGAGATGGGCAATGGGTGATGTTCTTTTTCGACCCTTGGCTGGAGTCTATGGTGGAAAATTTTGGACCTCTCCCATTATCTATCCCGGATAGTGTGTTGGTTAGTCATTTCATTGATGGCGGAACAAATACGTGGATCAAGGACCGGGTGGTAGCTGTGGCTAGGGAGGTAAGATGGCAGGAGATTAATGCGATACCCCTCACCCAGGGGAATGTGGAGGACCGTATGTACTGGAAGCACGAACCGAACGGACAATATACAGTCAAATCGGCATATAGGATGCTATGTTGTTGCGAGGACCTCAGCGAGCTCGTGAGGTGCTACCAGGCCATTTGGCGAACCAAGCTACCAAGCAAAGTTATTATCTTTGGCTGGAGACTTATCCAGAATGCCCTCCCTACATTACAAAAGTTGCATATGAGGGGCATTGAGATTGATCCGAGGTGAGTATTATGTAGAAATGGGGTGGAAGACATGGACCACCTTTTTTTAAGATGTGCAGCGACGGGAGGGGTGTACTGGAATACATTGGCGTGGTGTGCGGACTTCCTTTATCAACATAGGCATGCTAATTCCCTTGTCGTCAAGGGAATTATGGATAGACCACTTGTGCCCCGATGGTGTAGGCCCCCTCCAGGGTCCATCAAGATTAATGTGGATGCTCGTAGTCAAGGGAATATGGATGCTTATGCGTGTGTAGCAGTCATTCGGGATTATCGGGGTGCCTTTGTTGCTGCGAGTGGGTGAAGACAAGCTGGCGTGACGGACCCGCTTCTCATGGAAGCTACTGCTTTCCTTCTCGGGCTGAACTAGGCAATCCAGCTCAATATCTGCAACGCCCAATTTGAAACGGATTCTCTAATCCTATGTAATTTTTTGTCAAATTTTGAACCTGTCACTTCTCCGGTAGGCCTGATCATCTCTGACATTAGGTCCATACTTGGAGATAGATCTTCTTTCTCGGTCCATCATGTTCTGAGGCAAGGAAACGAGGTTACTCATTCCTTAGCTGAGCTGGTAGCAAACTCTTCTGAGGACATTCAGGTGTGGTGGGGTGTTCCGCCCCGAGCTATTGTTGGAAACTTTGTACAGATAATTTTTTGACAATGAACTGCTCGGATTACTCTATCCCTAATCCTCTTTATATTGAGAGGGAGTAAGGATAGAGTATTTCCTTCCATAAATATATATATATATAGATATATATTTAACCAAACTAGATTTTAATTGTGGATTGGCCCACCATCACAACCTTGCAACATTCGAATCATCGCCCAATCATGTTAACCGTCTAGCCACATCAGCAAGGCAGGTGGACCAGCAATCCAGAAATTCCAGCGCTCCATGACGCCCGTCTCCAATCTAAGTACGTAGGCCAGCAATCACCAATGCAACAAGGCAGGTTGTTGCAGGCAGGAAATTCCGTCGCCGCCATTATTCAAGATCAAGCATGTACAATCCGCTTTTACCCCGCGATTCTCCAACGCCCAATTGCACAAGTATTACACGGGAACGGCTTGGTTCCACCATCTCAATGGAAACTTCTTCCGAAAACTAATTCTTTAATTTTGTTTTAAAAATCTAATCATACATATTATTTAAAGTATAATTTTAACCTTTCGTAATGAAAATAATTCAAATATAATGGTGATAATTAAAAAACTATGATATAAGCATATATTAATAGTGTATATATTTTTAAATTATAATTAATATACGAAATAAGATTTGTAGATCTGAAACATTATATACATATATTTGGTTTAGATGAGTCTAAAAAAGTTTTTTTTTTATTTTGCTAATATATTGTATACTAAATTTTATTTGCTAAACATGTAAATTTTACGATTTTTACATATTTAAGGTCACAGTAACATCTGATTTTTTTAATTTTCATTATGAACGGTCAAAATTATATTTTAAATAATATGTGTGATTATATTTTTTTAAAAAAATTTTAAAAAAATTCCCATTGAGATGGTGGGAACGACTGGAGCCATTCTCGTATCATAGGCCCAAATCATGCAGCACATGACATGGCAAATTTCAAAATAGCAGTAGCGGGGAACATAGGCAATGTGGCAGGCAATTCCAATTCAACATAAGCTCAATGGGAACCATCCCGAATTTTATCATTGTTATTCTATTTCAATAATCCCACCGATAATATGATTTAAAATGCAATTTGACCATTTACAATGAAAATCATAAAAATCAAGTGTCAATAATTAAAAAATACAAACAAAAAAGTATTAACATTATATTTCTTTAAATTGTAAAAAATAGAACTTTTTCTTAAATATACCAACTACATTTTACCGTAATTCCATATATACTTATTATTTTTCAAAATTTCAGATATACCCACGATGTTTGTAGTTAATCGGAAAAATGTTCATTTGTTAAAATGCATTAATTAAATTTTTATAAATGTCCAATATACCCCCGTTATAAAATAATAAAAATGAAATTAGGGCTCTCCAAATTTAGAGCTCATGTACAATTAGGGCATTGGTAAGTTACGACATTCAATTTTTTAATTGTATCCAAAATATAATGGGCATATTAATAATTTTACATATTACGTAATGAAGTGAACCCATGGATAGAGCATTTTTTAAGATTATCCGTAAAGGTTGTGAATATATCTGAAATTTTGTAAATTCGGTTGGCATATCGAGGATTAAGATCAAGCATAATAAGTATATTTGAAAAAAGTCCTAAAAATATATATAATAAGATTTATACAATCTGAAAGGTTAGTCGTTTGTACTCCATACAGATGAGTCTAAAAAAGTCTTTTTGCATTATTAAAAGTATTTAGTATTAATTTTTTATATGCTAAATACATAAATTTTACGAGTTTTATTTAAGATTACATTACTTTCTGATTTATATGACTTTTATTAGAATGGTTAAAATTGCATTTTAAATTGCATGGGCGGTACAATTAACAAACAAAAATATTAAAATTTGGGATAGTTGTCACTGACCTCGTTCTCCAATTCAAACAAGCAGCAGTTAAAGGATAGAAAAATGGTAGCAATGCGCAATTCTAATTCGATTCATTATGCATATCAACGGTGCAGATGATGCAACAGCGTTCCGTGTGCGTAATTTGAATAAGAAATTCAGGCGTCTTGCTAGAAACCATTTACCTATCATTGGGCTGCAATACGATTCACGTTTGAGTCTTACGAAGCACTACGCAAGGACTTCCCTCCTCCCTTCGAAAGTCGCCTTCCTGTTTTGGTTGCCGCTTAAGTATAAAACAGGCATGGTCATCGCCAAAACCAGACGGGAGATGTATAAAACCTATCGTTGCCCGCCAACTACCATTTTTCTCATAGTGTTCGGCATTAACATCCCATCAGCAGTTTGCTGGGAGTCTTGGAGAATCCGGAAGAGGGATTCAAACATTGGAATTTAGTTGTGCATATAAATTTTTAATGAACAGTTAAGTGGTATATTTTGGAATTTACATTTTGTAGTGTTTTATTTATCTGCAATAGAAGAATTTATTACAATCAAACATTCACGTATTTCTAATCTTTTTTTTATTTGCCTTTGTAACAAGGATGGAAAAAGAAGCACAATTTAGCCAGTGGAAGGCTGCCTCCTGGGGCTAGCAGTTTTTTTTTATTATTTTAAAAATCATACAAATGTAGGTGGGAAAAAATGATGATTATGCTTGCTGAAAAAGAAATGCTAAATAGTTGTGATTGTGGGAAATTTTATTAGTGATGTTGTTCTGTAATATGAATTTAGAGTACTTCCTTTGTGTTCGTGATCTCCTTTTATCATTTCTCTTTTAATTTTTTTTATTTGCGAGATTCGTAATTGGGCAAAAATGAAGTCATTAGAAGTTAGAATAACAGAATATACAATTTACAAATACAAGAGAATTTTATAATGTGTTTAGAGAATGATAAAATTTTTTAATGGAAAATTTTTGTTCTAAAAGTTTTTTAAATGAAAAGATGATGCGATATGATAGGAGTAATGATAAAAAAATAAAGTTAATAAAGTTAAAATAGATAGATTAGTTGTATGGGTAATTGTGTAGAAATAATGAAAAAGTAGGATAGTTGTACAGAAAAATGTGAAAAAATAATTTAAAAGTTAAGTAACAAAATAAAAAAAATTTACGTTGAAAAATTTTAACTTTAAACAAGCACCCGCAAAAAAAATTTTTATGACTAACGATAATCTAAGGAAAAACTATCATATAACAATATTATTTTGTTTCCCTCTCAACCTTTATCTCAATGCCTATTGTTCCTGCCACGACGCCAAGAGTACAAGGCATGGGCATGGCACATGGGCACAACGGCAGCTGACGCTAGTTAGACATCTGGTCGCATCAATCTCCTGGTTTTATGGGAGTATCCATCGTATGTGATTTCTCTTAGATATTTGTGAAAATATAAAAGAAAAATTTGTTAGAATGCCTCAAAGCTTGATTATAATATAGTTGAGATGACTAAAAATACCACAATAGAAAAAACTTATGATTCTTAAATAATATAACTATATATTTTTGCAAGAAAAATAAAATTCAATAATCAAAAACTTAATATAAACAGAAGTTGACAGACAGATGAGAAGCCACCACTAGTTGGAGGAAAATATCAGTTTCTTACCCAATAATTTACTAGCTACCTATTAAAATGAAATTCTTAGTAGTGTTCTCAGAGTCAACATAAAAATCCCTAACACTTGTCTTTTTTGTCTTCACCGTTAGTTAAAACAACTCTTACCATCTCTCCTTTTAGAACATCTTAATTTTCTCTAATTCCGTAAATCTTTAATTTTATCTCGTGGTTTGTGCTCAATTTGAATTTCCTCATCTGTAACTTTAATGCTTGCTTTTGTTGTTGTTGCCTAATAATTTACCTATAAGATTTCTAGTAACTAAGCTTGGGATAAATCAGATCAACTTCAATTCATGAATCATATTATATAATCTAAGCTTTTGACTAAATCTGGTCAATTGTCAATTCACTCATCATAATACGATTATATGCTGTTGAATGGTTGTAGGGCTGTAGAAGATCAGGTTTTTTTATAAAGCATCTTCATCAAATCTAGATTGATTGTGGTTGAACATGATATTCAATTTCACATTGTCAAATTGATGATTCACTCTAATCTTATTATATGTCATGTTTAGCTTAATTTTTGTCTCCATTCCAACCCAATAATCTTCACAGCAAGATGAAGGAAATATTGACTCTTCATTTCAATGTTGCAACTAGAAAATCCACCTATTCATATTTTTAAAAAGTAATTAGATCCTTCTCTTTTAGATTTTTTGGTAATCTAGATAAAATATAGAAAAGTTGTTGTGAAATCTTTAAAAAGAATGTAAGAGTGATATGATTAACTAGGAGTAGTAATTAAGAATGAATGAGAGTTGTACTGAAGAATATGAAAAGATTATTAAAAGTAGGGTAATTATATGAAAAGATATATAAAAATAATTGAAAGTTAGAGTAATTATATAAAAACGTTCTTTTTGGTTTTACTAAGTGCACCCTTAATGTCTCTCTATTTTTTAAGAGAGAAAAATTCAAAGAGTTCATCTTCAAAAAGGACAATAATTTAGAAGGTTTAATTGAACACCATAGTCAATCATTTTTTGGTAGAATATGCGCTGACAGAAGGCGTTTTAGAAGCTATTTGGCAGCAAAATCTACCATCTTGTATAGTTGAGCAATTGTATAAAGATCTATCTTATATTAATGAAGGTTTCGATGGCCCATCCTCACATGGCCCCCACATAATTTGAGTGTGGATTGGGATTAAGGATCCCCATCAATTTTTTTGGTTAAAAAAATGTCACAGATTTTTGCCCATTGCCAAATTGCCTCCAAAATACTATTTGGAAAAAAATTTTAAATAAATTTCATAGTTGCATCTAATAATCATCCATTGAAATTGTATAACATACCACAAAATATATTAGTATTTATTGACATATCACTCATTGTTCACTAGAAGAAAAAACAATAGACAAACTAAAGGCTACCTACAGTGGAAGATAAATTCTTCCAAACAGAATTCAGGCCTTAGACTTCTCAGGCTAGGAATGTAAACTAACTTGAAAGTAGAAGGATGAAATTTTGAATAAACAACCAATCTTTTTCAATTAGGTCAATTTTGAGGACAAAACACTTTATCGATAGAGAAGAATATAATGACCCTTAATTTTTATTTGATAATTAAATTATCTTAGAATTATAAAGTAGAATAGAATAAAAATAATAAATATATTACTATAATTTATCACTTAAACTTTTATTATTAAATGTAGTAGGAAATTAAATTTAAAATATAAAAAGATGGATCAAATTTAGTTTTAAAATGAAAGATCATTTTTAGAAGGTTTTATAAAAATATTTTGAAAATTTTATAGTTGAAGAAAGTGACTATTTGAAATTAAGAATCTAAGAGTCTTTTATAAAAAAATTGAGGGTCGTAGAAGTCGGTCGCTAACGGCTGTCGTGATATGTGAGGTCGCCATGGGTCGACGCCAATTTGGGCTCACATACTCTACTATTCAAGGCCCATTGTTTTGACGTGGATGGTGGGATGGGTTTTGGAGTTGAGCAATGTCAAGAGAACCCAACAGACAATGTTCTTATGCGTGCAAATATCAGCCCTTCCACCTCCAGATGGACGAATGGACGAATGAAATTCAGTGGGTCCACTTCGTCACCAACCATTAGGTTAATTGACACGGTAAGTGTTGGTCAAATTTTTAAAATACCCAGAATGCCCCTACTGAATTCGTCAGCAACATAAGAGATGTGATAGCGTCGGAGAAGCTGGTTGTTGGCCATGGATTTCAGTTGGAGAAGCTAGTTGCAATATCGAAGCCCATCAACTTTAATGGTGATGGATGAGATATTTGAATAGGGGCATCGATCGTGGTTGGAGATGAAGAAGATCAAATCTATGGATGTTGATTTGTTGGATGTAATTTCCATGGAAGTTTGTTTCTGATTGAGGATTGTTGTTGCTAGTTTCGTCTTGCTTGTTGCTAGCCATGGATTTTGGTTGAAGAAGTTCGTGGCAGTGTCGAGCCCGTCAACTTTAATGGAGATGAATGAGATGACTAAATAGGGAGCAGTGTGGATGCTAATCTTGTGCAACTTCCAATTAGCGAATCAATTTTTTGGCTTGGATTCCTTGATTAATGGCTTCTAGCGTTGGATCTGAAATAGCCGACGAACATCGTGGTTTGATTGGTCATGAAGAAGAACGATGCAGCCGGAGGAGAAAAAAAGACTGCCTGGTTGAATGGGTTTTTTGCAAACAATGGTTGGCATGGTCTTGTGATTTGTCATTGCAAGGGATAGTACTTGGAATGGGTCTCGAAGATGGCAATTGCCTCCTTGTTGAGATAATGGAGCACCATCTTTTGGTGCTCCTGTGCACGATGAAACTATGCACATGCGGCTAAGTACAAATCATCCAAAATACCAAAAGTCATACGTAATTTTACCCATATAAATTGAATAGACCACAAAATATTTTTAATTTGTTTCATTTCTATTTGGTTTGTAAAATTGTTTATCTAATTTCAAGTTCGATAAAAAAAATTAGTTATTTTATATTTTTTTGATGAGAATTGTTTTATATACTTGAATAAACAATCGATGACATGCATTGAGGTTTAAAATTTCATAAGTAAGGATTTTATGAAAATATAATTTTTCAATAATTTTAACATAAAAGTTTTATTTAAATGACACATTTGTTATTAAAAGTGTGAAATTATTATATAAATATATATATATACACACACATAGCCCTATTCTTATGGGCAACATAGTAATTTTACTTAATTTTTGACATCGTTTTCTCACTTCTATGATGAAGCGGGCATATTTGGGATTATGTTCAAACATAGTAGGTATATCTGGGATTATGATAAAATGTAATAGGTATATTTGGGAAAAATCCTATTAATAAATATGCATTTAGGGTCGTTTATTTTCATTTTTGTTTATAAAAAAGGGATGGTTGTGGGTTGATGTCAAGGAAATGAAAAGGACTTCTAAAGAAAATTTTTTAAATTTTGAGGTATTTATTTAATTTATTTCTTGCTTTAATAGATTTAAATTTATAGAAAAATATTTCTACATTAGTTTTAAAAAATTGAGTGAGAACTACTCGAAAATATTAGGATATGATAGAAATTATTTTTATAAAATCTTATTATTTTATGTCTCAATTATATATTGTGTGTTTATTTCTATTTTAATGATGGAGAGTGATAAAAATATCTAATAGTGCTATTTTATAAAAAGAATTATATGGATCTATTAAATATTATGTATATCTAATGAAACTCTATTAATTTTATCCTCTTAGATAATATTTTTGCGTTTATTATCACAAATCATTAAAGAGTCTAATAATTCTATTTCATTACAAAACTCATAATAATGTAATTTTATATAAAAATTGTGTGAATCTATTAATATTGCATAGATACGATGACGATATGTTTTATTAAACTTTGGATCTGATGAGATAGTATTTTTATGTTCAATTTAATTACGAAGCATTTATTTATCATAAAGCAAGGACAAATATAATACCAAGTATTTTAACATGAAAAATGTGTATTTAAGTAAATAACTTAAATATAGATGATAAGTTATTGCAATATTATAATGCGAAATGATCTTTTGAAGGGCCCAAAAACCTTTTTTTATTTTTTATTTTTTTATGGGTAAGTAATTCTAGGTATTTTAAATCTATCAACCAAGTTTTACCATTTTTGGATATTTTTAAGTATTTTTTTTATTTTTGAACACAGTAGCATTTCTGTAATTTTTGGATATCAGAAAATTGCGGAAATGCCGCTGTGTTTAAAAATAAAAAAAATTACTTAAAAATCCAAAAATGGTAAAACTTAGTTTATAGATTTAATACACTTATATTTACGTACCCATGAAAAAAATAAAAAAATAAAAAAATAGGCTTTTGGGCCTGCTTCAAAAGATCAGGACTCTATTATAATAACTTATATGTATGATATTTTAGACGGTCTTAATGTCGAAAATACTATTAAAATTGATATTTAGTATTGAATTATTTTATTAAAGTAATTTTATACATTTATAGAGGGGTCGTGCACAGTGATTTTTATGATAATAAAAATTATGCTAAGTACAATAATTGGAGTAAATTTTCTAAAAGAGAAATTTCATAGAAGCAAAGCTAATTTAATATTACACCTATCTAATTATATTTCATATGCAACCATTTATTGATTATGAAAAGCCATTTCTAACTTGAAGTCTCTCTTGTCATTTGTTTTTTTAATTTTTAAATGTTTATCCATATGCATTTTTTTGTTTCCAAAACCTACATGCATCGAAAACATTTATATATATCATACATTTTTCAAAAATTTTAGGTCCCAGACACTTTTTTTTACAAGATATAAGTTTCTAATAAAAATTATTTTTGATAATGTGATAAGACAAATGTATTAAACATCAACAATAATTTAGATTTTAATAATTATATTTCAAATTTTAAAAATGAAGATTAAGTATGGAGGCTTTCGTTTCTTACATAAGTATTGAAAAATCGTCCCTCAAATCCTCGATTATATCTGTAGCAATATTGAAGCGCATCCAATTACAGAATATGCACTCTATTTTATCTATGCAATAATTATGTAATCCCATTTATTGCTAAAATTTTTTTTTACGTAATCATCATTTAGGTCCAATTTTAATTAATTTCCTAGGCCACTAGCAACTGTTAAAGAACTGAATCAGTGTTGATCTAAAAAAAAAAAAAGAAGAAAAAAAAAAAATATCTGAATCGGTCAATGGTTGCTGACTTCTACCATTCAAAACTCAAAAGTTAGCCGGATATCTTGTCGATCTCCTTAGAAAATATTCTGTCGTCCATGTGTCTTGCCGCACTTGTTGCAGGCAAATCTCGAAGCATAACTGGAGTATAAAAATATGCTCTCTGTAGCACATATCAATGTGCCTGTTGTCTTCCTCTCAGAAGCTCTCTCTAACGAAGTTGAAGACTCGGAGCCCAACATCGGTACATGCAGCTAGCACTGGCATTAGTGCTATCTTTCAAGGATTGATTATTAAATGTCATCATTCAATTCTTCTTTAATTCCTTTCTTTATCACCTTAGTCCATTTCATTAATTTTATCTCGAAAAGTAAAATTTTATTCCAAATAAATCAAATTCAAATTCCATTTCATTAATTCGGTGTAAGGATATTTACAAGATGTTTTTCAATAATGAAAATTATAAATGGGCTAATATGTAATATTAGAAGTCATAGTTTATCGAATACCAATAAAAAATACACAATTATGAAAAATATTAAGATTCACTTATAGACTCATTAAAATAATATTTTATAAAATCATTTGTCACATGAATTGCTATTAAAAAAGTAAAAACTCTGTTGTTAAATTACTTTAAGAAGGTTAAAAATTAGAAAAAAAAAGAGATTAGATAGACACTTCCACTGCAACAGAACTTTAAGTGGCTAGTTTTTCTCACGGACAAATTCGGATTTGGTTACATCTGGCTTCAAAGACAGTAAACTGCATTCATTTCGAAGCTAAATTTGCTATGATTGTTTGTGTTCAAATCTAGACAAATATATTAACTATTAATTTTGGTTGTATGGAAGGCAAAAATTGACTATATTTAAGCAAGTGCCACCGCCCTTAATCACCTATATATATGAGTCATGATTATATATAATATAGTGTACATATGCTTTGCTTATAATATTTATTTTTAAAATTTATTTTCATTTATTGTTTATTTTTCTTTATAAACATGTTGTTAAGTGTATTTAATTCATATGCCAAGTTTTTCCATTTTACAATACTTCTACATATTTATTTTTTATTTTAAAATCATCAATTTTAGGGGAATATAAGTCATTTTATCCCCTTAAAAAAGTTGATTTTTAAAAGGAAAAAGTAAATATGTAAAGTATTGTAAAATGGAAAAATTCCGTATATGAATTAAAGAAAAACATGTTTATGAAAAAAAATTAAGATTAAATAAAATTAAATAAAAAATGAATATTATAAGTCAAGCATATGTAAAATATATTGTATATAATCAAGCCTTTATATGTATGCATATTCATATATA
>JAXCLR010000092.1:45310008-45347149 GCA_035584095.1 Annona squamosa
TGCTTTCCATTGTGTTTCTTCATTCAAGGGGATTGAACTTACAAGGGGTTAAGTTTTTAAGTTACCAAAGAAATTTTCAAGAATCCAATTTACCCCTCCCCTCTTGGGTTTTGCCATCAATTCGGGACCAACATAAGCTTCTAGGCACCTCGGTTCGGGGCGCCACACATACATTCACTAGTGAATTCGAATGACATATCTTTCTCGAGTGGCGAACATAATGGCTTAGCTATCTTTAAATAGTCTTTTGTGAACCGTCTATAGAATCCTGCTTGACCAAGAAAACTACGAATGCCTTTGACTGAGGTGGGTGGAGCCAATTTCTCAATCATCTCAATTTTAGCTTGGTCCACTTCGATTCCTTGTTTAGAGACCCTGTGACCAAGTACGATGCCCTCTTGCACCATAAAATGACACTTTTCCCAGTTGAGAACCAGGTTCATATCCTCCAACCACTGGAGCATCTTCAATAAGTTTGCTAAGCATTCGTCATAGGAATTCCTGAATGCCAAGAAATTGTCCATGAATATTTCCAGGAAATCCTCCACCATGTCAGTGAAAATGGCCATCATACATTGTTGAAATGTGCCTGGGGCATTGCTTAGGCCAAACGGCATTCGCTTGAACGCGAACGTGCCATATGGACATGTGAACATGGTCTTTTCTTGGTCCTCCGATGCTATCATAATCTGATGATAACTTGAATATCCATCCAAAAAATAGCAAAATTCACATCCAGCTAACCTATCCAGCATTTGATCAATGAATGGAAGTGGGAAATGATTCTTTCAGGTATCTTTATTTAGCTTGCGATAGTCCATGCAAACTCGCCAATAAGTAACTGTTCTGGTCATGGTTAGCTCGTTGTTTTCACTAGAGATGACCGTCATACCACCTTTCTTCCGGACGCATTACACTAGACTGACCTAAGAACTATCAGAGATAGGGTATATCACGCCCGCATCTAGCAATTTGATAATCTCCTTTTTGACCATTTATTTTATGATTGGGTTTAGTCTTCTCTTCGGCTCGATAGATGGCCTGGAATTCTCTTCTACTTGAATCTTGTGCATGCAAAAGGATGGGTTGATGCCTCTGATGTCTGCTATTGTCCATCCTAAGGCCTTTTTGTGATCTCTGAGCAGTTTTTCTTCTTGCACGGGATCAAGTGTAGAAAAAATAATCACCAGGAATGAGGATTATACTCCCAAGAAGACATATATCTAAGGTGTTTTAACAAAGGTTTCAACTCCAGAATAGGGTGCTCTTCAATTGACGGCTTTAACTGTTTAAAAAACTCCGGTTTGAGCTCCAGTGATTCAAATTTCTGCATGTATCGTGGGACTATCGGTGGTTGCTGCAGATAGTATATCATTTCTGCTAAATCTTCATCAGATTCATTGCCTTCCCCAATTATTGATGTTTCTAGGATGTCCTTGAAAGCTGAAATTTGGAATTCAGCTTGACCTGCCGAGTCCACCATGTTAATAATTAGGCATTCCTTTGGGTCATTTGGTAATTGCATCACCTTGAACACGCTAAAAGTAACGTGTTCACTCTGAACCCGCATGGTCAGCTCTCCAACCTGTACATCGATGATGGCTTTTCCCATTGCAAGGAAGGGTCAACCCAGAATGATTGGTACATCTCAATCTTCTTAATAATCCAGGATAATAAAATCTACAGGAAAGATGAATTTGTCTACCTTGACAAGGAAATCTTCAATAACACCTTCAGGATATGTGATGGATCGATCCACTAGTTGTAGTGTCGCCGTGGTAGGTTGGGCTTTTTCGAGGCCCAATTTTTTGATAATGGACTTGGGCATGAGGTTAATGCTAGCTCCCAAGTCGCATAGTGCTCTCCCGAAGTACTAGTCTGTAATTGTGCATGGAACGATGAAACTCCCTAGGTCCTTGAGTTTAGGAGGCAGTTTCCTCTGTACCCTCGCACTGGTTTCCTCTGTTAGAGCGACCATCTCAAATTTCGTTAATCACCTTTTCTTTGATAGCACATCTTTCATGAATTTAGTATAGCTCAGCATCTGTTCCAAGGCTTCGACGAGAGGTATATTAATATGCAGCTGCTTTAATACCTTTAAGAACTTTTTGAATTGGCCTTCCTTTTTAGTCCTTTCGAATCACTGAGGAAATGGAGGAGGCAGCCTTAGATTCGTGGCGATTTCAGCGTCCAGTTGCTTCTGGGTTGCAACTGGTTCTTCTGGCTCTTGTGACTGCTGAATTAGAGGATTAGTGGGTTTAGTCACCAATTCTGGTGGACTTGCATCGAGTAACTACTTTCCACTACGCAATGTGATTGCTTGGACCTATTTTTTGTCTTTTCCTTTCAGATTTTGCTCAGTGTTGCTTGGCAACGAACCTTGAGGTTGGTTGTTTTGAGCTAAGACCAGTTGGCCTATCTGAGCTTCCAGGTTCTTGTTCATCGTGATCTGGGATTACATGAACTGCTTGAAGAGATTATTCATATCAAATTTCTTTTCTTCTCACGGTGGTGGATTGAATTGCATTAGTCTTGCAGGCATGACTGCTATGAGAATCCAGGCAGTTGATTCGGCCTCGTCTGGTTATTCCATGAGAAATTGGAGTGATTTCTCCAGCCTGGGTTGTAGTTTTTTCCAAAATGATTTGCTGGGTTTCTCTGAAAATTTCGCATTTAATTAATGGACTTCGGGTTGGAGGCACATTCATTACTGGGATGGCAGAATTTGCCACCCCATGTGTAAATTTCTGCTGTTGTCGACTGATGTTTTGTAGACGCCTCTAATGAACTGATGTTGTCTGGCATAGATAAATTCTGAATTTGCTGAGATAAAGCGTTGATGTGGGCCTTTATCAATGAAACCTCGTCCAATTGGAGTAGACCCCCACTTCGGCTCCTATCATATGGTAATTGATAAGTATTGACCGCTATGTTTTCGAGTAGGGCGTATGATTCTCAATAGCTTTTTCGTAGCAAAGAACCGTTCAATGATGAATCCACCATGTGACGGGTGGAGTCCTGAAGACAGTTATGGAAAATCTGAATTTGAACCCACAGCTGAATTCTATGATGCTGGCATTTTCAAAGTAGGTCTTTGAAATGATTCCACTCCTCTGATAAGGTCTCCTCTCCATGTTGTTTGAACGAGACTATATCCATCCTCAGCTTGACTAACTTGGCAAGCGAAAAGTATTTTTCTAGGAATTTCTGGGCCAAGTCATTCATGTGTTGACGGAGTTCGGTGGCAAATAATCTAGCCACTCGGAAGCTCAATCACGCAGAGAAAATGGGAATGTCCAAAGCTACATTGCCTCATCAAAGACTCCGTTCTGTTTGAAGGTGTTCATAATCTGCAGAAAATTTTGTAGATGGTAGTGCGGGTCTTCAAATGCTAGATTTTCAAATTGCCCAATAGACTAGAGCATCTGAAAAATCATCGGCTTGATCTCAAAGTTGTTAGTGTCGATTGGAGGAGGTGCAATGCTAGTCTGAATAGCATTTTGGCCAAGTGCAATCAAATCCCAAATGGGTTAGTCCAAATCATCTTGAGGCGGATGATTCAGGATCTCAATCCTTTGTTTTCCTTGTTGATTTGTGTGAACGTTCCTCTCCAGGTTCTTGATGCGCTCCATCGTGTGCTATTGGTTCCTAGCCTCCCTGCTCTTGCAACACCTTCTCAAATAAGTTCGTTTGGGTTCCAAATCAAAAGGAATAACAATCTCCTTTCTGGCTCTGCCTTAGCGCATCAATTTGCGAATAATCTGCAAACACCATTGAAATTGAACTTGCAGAAAGAAAAAAATTATAATCTAAAAAAAATTATGAAAATAAACTATTCTACAAAATTATACAAGAAAGCAATAAAACTAAAAATAATTGACTAATCAATTCCCCGGCAACGGTGCCAAAAACTTGACAAGCTGCGTATATATCAATCAAATTGCTTGCTATTTACGCAAGTATACATGCTGTGTCCAGTAATAAAGAGTGAGTAAAGTATCGTTCCCACGAGGAATTATTAACCGGAATTATTATTTAGTTAAATTGCTTTTGATAGTTGTAAAATTCTAGGTTTGTGATTCAACTAACTAAAAATTGCAAAGAGAATTCAAAGTAGCAATCATGAGACTACTAGATACTAGAAACAAGTTTACTAATTAGGGATAACAGATGGATATATCAGAATCCTTCAATCTAAACTATATTACTCTTATTCTTTTTAATTGGATTGCATATGGATTTACTAGCCCAATTTCATATATCTTTATATATGTTTTCCAACATTATATAAAGCTAATTACACCCTATTAAATTGTTATGTTCTCATGCATTAAATAAAGTGAAATTGATAAGTTCATAACATGTATCACGACTAACACAGGGTCTGACGGTATATTCTCATCCGTTAAACAACTCCCCTTTCACAATGGTAGAAACCTATACCTTGCACATGGATATGACAAAGATTTTTCTCTTCCAAGGATAAATCAAGCAATTAAATTATCTTACAAGGTAACTAATCTTATAAAAAGCATTAAATTCACATACTTAAGGTAAATCATACACAATCACATATAAGCTTAAATATTCATTACTGAATATTCTAAGAACCAAGAAACAATATAGTTTATGATTCAAATCATCCTAATTATCCATCTAATGAAAGTTTAGTTCAAAGACATGATTTCAATATCCGTTACATCCATATAAAAAGTATCCATAAAAGCGGAGAAAGAAAAGTGGAAAGAAATAGAGAAAACTATTTTTCGGTGATTTCCACTAATGCAGTTGAATTCTCTCTCAATTCCATGCTTTGATCGCGATTTCTTTTTTCTATGGCTTAGCAATTCATCTCTGGGCTCTCTCCTCTCTCTTTTCTCGCGCGCGAATAGGAACTATATATAGTTCCTTTTGTGCAGCTTACGTACTAGAATATTCGCATATGGATGCTTGTTGGCGCCTAGGCGCCAACTCCTTGGACTATTCTTGCTTGAAGCTTCTTCTTAACACTTTGTGGCTGATAATGTCGGGCACCTGGGCGCTCCTGACTATCGCCGAGGCGCTAACTCCCTAGAGGCATGCCTGATTTGTGGTTTTATCATTGTTTGAACTTAGATTGCATATAGATGAAGTGGCGCCTAGGCGCCAACTCTTTGGAAGCCACATGTTGTATGCTGAGTTTGTGAAAAATGGCAAAGGCACATAAGGTGGTGCCTAGGCACCATCCACCTGCCTCTGACTTGCCTCAATCTGCATTCGACTTGCCCGCTCTGCTTTTATATGTCCCATCCTTCTTGCAAAAGATGAAAAACTAAGTAAACAAACCAAAAATGCCTAAATAATGCTAAAAATTCCTAAAAACTAAATAATACTTCTAAAATGAACCACTTTGAAGTGGGCTATGATAACTCGTAAAAGTATGAGTTATTAGTGATCTTAATGATGTGTATTTCCTTTTCTTCACTTGTTTTTCATTAAATGCCTCTAATATTTTGCTAATGTTGAACAATATCCACATTTCTTGAGAAGTTTTTCCTAGTGGCCTTGATTCATGGTGATTGTTCTTCTTGATTTTGTTGTTCATTCATTAGTAATATATCTTTGAAGTAATGTGAAGTGGCCATGTACTTGAGTCGCTCGCTTGGGTCGACTTGGAATTCGACTTTACCCAAGTCGTATACTCAGGTTGACTTGAGATTCGATTTCACCTAAGTCGCATGCTAGAGTCGACTTGGAAAGCGACTTGACTCTGAGATCTCAAAGTCTTTAGCAAATCTATACCCAAGTCGCATCTGGAGTCGACTTGGGTTTAAGACTTCACCAAAGTCGCAAGCGGAGTCGACTTCGACTGCGACTTCACCTGTCTCCGAGCCCTAACTTCAGCTCGGTCGAATTTAATGCATTTGAAGTCGATTTTGGAGTTGACTTGACCTAAGTCGATGGCTGAGTCGACTTGACCTGCTGTCTTTTGAATCTTGGATTTTAAACCTTTGAAACACTTAGCAACCTCATTAGTACTTAATTATTTCTCAAATTGAGTTGTTAATTATCAAAACATGGATTGTGCTTAATATGTCTTGAATTTCAACATCAATTACTTGGTCTGCAAAGCCATCCTACAAGATTTTAGCTATTAATAGAAGAAGAAATTCATAGTGGACATGAAATACTACATCTGGGAGGACCCATATCTTTACAAGAGATGCGATGATGGTCTAATTCGCCGTTGTCTACCAAATGAGGAAATTTAAAGCATTTTTTTTTATCATTATCACTCTTTACCCTATGGTGGACACATGGGTCTCATCAAAACTATAGCCAAAATCTTACAATTAGGTTTTTGCTGGCCTTTTTTATTCAAAGATGCTCAATCTTTTACACTAATCCATGTCAAATGCCAAAAATAAGAAATATCTCAAAGCAAAATGAGATTTCAATCACAAACATTCTTAATGTCAAACTATTCGATATCTGAGGCATAGATTTCATGGGATCATTCCCATCCTCATTCAATAATTAGTACATCTTATAGTTAACTAAATAACTAGATGGGTGGAGGCGTTTGCTTCTTCAACAAATGACTCATGGGTGGTCGCTGAATTTTTAAAATGAAACATTTTTACCAGATTCGGCGTAGCACGAGCAATCATAAGCTACAGAGGAAGCCACTTTTGCAACAAGTAAATGGAGCAACCGCTCAAGAAATATGGGGTTACACATAAGATTGTCACCCCGTACTATGTAAAAATGAGTGGCCAAGCTGAAATATCAAATCGCAAGATTAAAACATATACTTGAGAATATGGTATCCTAGTCACTGTGAGAATGGTCAAAGCAACTCGATGACACTCTTTGTACATATTGCACTGCATTCAACACACCGATTAGGACAACGCCTTTCCGACTTATGTATAGAAAATCCTACCACCTTCCTGTTGAACTAGAGCATAAAGCATATTGGACAATCAAATTTTTAAATTTTGATCTGAAATCTACAGGAGAAAAACATCTATTACAACTTAATGAACTCAAGGGGATCTGACTTGATGCCTATGAGAATGCAAGGATGTACAAGGAAAAGATAAAATTCTGACATGATAAACACATCTGATAGAAGGTAATCAAAGCAAATGACTTAATTTTGCTATTTAACTCTTATTTTAAATTATTTTCAAGTAAATTGAAGTCGAGATGGTCAGTACCTTTCAAAGTACTACAAGTGTTTCCTCATGAAGCTGTCAAAATCTAAAGCGAGAAGACTAGAGCACTCAAAGTCAATGGGCAACATCTCAAGCCCTACTTCGCAGTAGATCAAATTTTAAAAGTCAATACTTGAGCTTGGTCAAATTTTTTCAAGCATTTGATAAGAACTTTATGTAACCTTATCTCAAGCTTGTCATTTTTTAATGATTTGGACTTTATCTTTCTAAGTAAAGTGTTTAGGAACATCTTGATTTACAATTCCATTCAAATCGAGAGTTTGAGTTGACTTAAGGTGCGACTTCATCCAAGTCACATGACGAGGTAGACTTGGAATGTGACTTGACATTGTTAGCTTCAACTATAATTTCTAAAGATATTTCAAGTCGTAGATAGAGTTGACTTGATGTTGCAACTTCACTTAAGTCACAATCTCTCTCTTTTTGATGATTGACAAAACTAATTTGAGATAAACTTTTTATTTATCAATTAAGAAATATTTCATGTTGTTTTTACCAATTTGCATTTGATTCTCAATTTCAAAATATATCAGTCACACAACATTTCAACACACAAAATTTCAACATAGAAAATTTCATTCAATTCAAAACATAGAATGCAATAATTCAGAATACTATTTCACAACATGTCAATTTTAAAAATGCATTACAATAGTCATGTATACCGAATTACAATCTACCCAAAAAAATATGCCTATCTTCCCTTTTTTGTCAAACATAAAAAAAGGTAATAAGGAAAGCGGGATTTTGGAAAGGCAGAAGTTGATATAGGGTAAGAGAGTGGGTGAGTTGGAGGCATTAGATAGGGGTAGGCTAGAGAAAAAGGTAATGATGGAGTTTGAATGGTTGGTTCAGCCTGGACAGATTTGCTTCAATACGGATCAAAATCAAGTAGACTTCGAATGGCTGGGTGTGTCGACTGCTAGAAGCAAGTCGATATTTGATGGCAGTAAGTCCTTGGTCCAACTTATTTTACCGACCATGCATTTCTATTAGCAAATATTGATGGCCCCTAGTTCTTGATAAATCCGACTCTCCGTGACTTGTAAATATTCAAGAATAGCCTTGAAGGTAGACGCTAATCTGGAAAATGAGAGACAAATGATCTATTGCTTGTGATCCATGGGGGGAGCAAGAGCCATGAGAAGCAAGCAAGGTTGGAGCTTAGGGAGTGGGAGGTGGAGATAGATGGAGATCATGACAAGGCAGATCCTCCCCCTTAGGTTGACCTTCCTTTGCTTAGGGTACTTATCAAGTTAGAGCGCCTTGAAAATTACCTCCCATTTGATCTTATAATCGATCGGCTCTGAATGCCTTGAGGTTAATCTTCATATGGGTCAATAGGGCATAGTTGATGGCATTTGTAAGCTTTAGTACCTTGTAGGGTTCTTCATCTAGATCAACATGATAATATGTGAGTATCTTGGTGATCCATGTTCCATATGGTAGTACACCCTGAGGATTCTCCTTTTTCAACTCCAGAGCCTCCAGAAATAGTCTGAGAAGACTAACTTTGATCTAGTTTGCCACTTTCCACAAAATTTCGGCATCTTAAGGGTTAAGCTAGTTTCAGCCTCCTTCTTTTGGATAGATGCAGTGCGCGATAAGCAATCTTAATACTCTCAACCATAGGGATAAATGCATATAATGTAAAATTTTGATGCTCGGATGATATTTGTCATTGTTTGTCAACTGATTGTACATTTGGGTGAGAGTCATTCCCACTGGGAATGGTTCATCAAAAGGAGGAATACCCAAAATATTCTCCACACGATCAATTGTGTTTCCTTTGCTGATTCCATGTCCAATTCCCATATTAATTTTCATTCATTTCACATATGTGTTCAGATGCTCTTGATCATATAAATAGTAGAATAATCTAGTCAAATCTGTGTAAATGTTTTCATCCTGTCTTAGCAAGTCAGTCCATCCTTGATAATCTAATATTTTTTCAATACCAAATTCGTACTCATGTAGAAACTTGAAATCAATGATTTTTGGGGTGTGTTTGGTAACAACAAGAAGTTGTCAAGTTAAAACTTTTCAATCTAAAACTTTTCACTTTCTACAATTATTTTATTTTTTAATTATTTTTTCATATTTTTCTATATAACTCCTTACTTTTCAATCATTCTATACAACTACAAACACAACTAACCTATCTATTTCAACTTTATCCTATTTATTTTCATCATTACCCCTATCATATCACATCATTCGACAACTTTTCTTCTCTACAATTTTTCATTAAAAGTTTTATCCATTCCCAAACACACTCTTAATAGGAAAGTCTTCCTTTCATAGAAATGTCTATAGAATCTACTGTATTGATGTTCAGTTTTAAATTATTCCATTGGTATTTTGAGGACTTGTTCTCTTTGAGCTAGGGTACCCTTCCGCTCACCACCAAATTTCATACTATCATTTGATTCAATTTTTTTTTCATTTATTGGTGAAAAGGAAGTGGGATTACAATCCTGAAATCAGACACGATGACCCGTGGAAGTTGTAGCCTCTTCCCGGGCTCGTTTAGTTGACATTCGTTGCCGATGAGGCACGTCCCCTCGTAGTTGATTTTGATGGTCTACAAATGGGTAACTTGCTCGGTTTCGAGATGGCCTTAGGTGTCATAGGTTATAAAAATAATGGAAGCTTTGATGTTGAGATGAATTTGGAGATTTAAAAAGGAGAGGCTTTTTCATTCTTGAGAAGGAAAAGAAACGAGAGAGAGAGAGAGAGAGATGGTAGAGAGAAGGCATTGCGCGCATGCCTAAATAGCCCAGTTGAATCGTCGCTCGCGGAGTCGATTTCAAACTCTAAGTTAAGTTCGAAGTCGACTTTGGATTAATGGAGTTGATTTAGCTCCTCTGACCCAAGTATCAAAATCTGCACTATTTCCTACCCCCTTTCAATTTATTTTAATCAAGTCATGGCATTCAACAATAAAAATTTTTAACTTTATAAATTAATATCAATTATCCCATTTCATTTCTAATTTTGTAAAATGATTCTTTTGTTAATAGTTTAGTAAAAATATCAGCAATTTGATTTTTTATTTTAATATATTCTAGACAAATATCATAGTTTTCTACATATTTTCTAATGAAATAATGTCTTACATTTATGTGCTTAGTTCTAGATTGCAGTATGGGATTTTTAGTTAAGCATACTGCACTTGTATTGTCACATCTAATTTGTATGTCCTTGTAATCTATCTTGTAATCTCTAAGTTGTTATTTCATCCAAAGCAGTTTGGCACAACAACTCCTCGCAGCAATGTATTTGACTTCCGCGAAAGATAGAGCAAAACTTGTTTATTTTCTTGAAATCTATAAAACTATCATGTTTCTAAGGAATTAACACGTCACTAGTGTTTTTTTTATCTATCTTGTAGCCGACAAAATCTGCATCCGAGTAACTAATTAGTTCAAATGTTGAACCCTTAAGGTGCCAAAGTCCTAAATTAGTAATATCAATTAAATATCTAAAAATTCTTTTTACGGTTGTTAAATGTGATTCTTTGGGACATGATTGAAATCTAAAACACATGAAAGCACTAAATAATATTTCTAGTCTAGATGTAGTCAAATACAATAAAGAACTTGTTATACTTCTATAAAACTTTTGTTTGACTATTTTACCTCATTTATGCTTGTCAATTTTGATAGCCGAGCTCAAAGGTGTATTTTTTCCTTTGTTGTTTTGTGTTTTAAACTTCTTGAGCATTTCTTTGACATATTCAAACTGATTTATGAAGATGTCTTTACTTAATTGCTTAATTTGCAACTTAAGGAAGAAGTTTAGCTTGCCCATCATGCTCTTCTCAAATTCATTTTGTATAGGCTTAAAAAATTTTTGACATAGAGTTTCATTAGTGACACTGAATATAATGTCATCAATATAAATTTGAACAATTAATATATCTTTTTCTTTGTACTTGATAAATAGGATGGTGTCTATCTTTCCTCTTTGATTATCATGATCAATCAGAAATTTGCTTAACCTCTCGTACCATGCTCTTGAAGCTTGTTTCAATCCATACAAAACTTTGGTTAACTTAAAAATAAATTTGGATTGATCTTTTTCTTTAAAACTAGGAGGTTGTATGACATATACCTCATCATTTAGGTATTCATTCAAAAATGCACTTTTTTCATCCATTTGAAATAGTTTAAAATCCATGTGAGACGCAAACATTAATAGGATACGTATGGCTTCTCATCTGGCAACTGGAGCATATGATTCCTCAAAATCAATTCTTTCTTCTTGTGAATACCCTTTGGCTACAAGCCTAACTTTGTTTCTCGTGACAAGTCTACTTTTGTCTCATTTGTTCCCAAAAACTCATTTGGTACTAATAACCATGTTATCTTTGGGTTTAGGAACTAGGTATCATAATTGGTTTCTTTCAATCTGATTTAGCTTTTCTTGCATTGCACAATCCAATTTCCGCCACTTAGAGATTGATCAACTAAATTTGGCTCTATTTTGGATACAAAAGCAAAATATCCACATATATTATGTCTAGAGCATCTAGTTCTTATACTTTCATATATATTGTCAATTACTTGTTCAATTGGATAGTCATTTTTGAATTTCAAGTTTTTTGGAGGTTTATAAAAGTTGTTACCTTTGCTTCCTTTTTCGTTCAAGGATTGCTCTTGCTTTGATTCTAATCCTCCTTGTTTTTCCATATGCAGCTTTTCGAGATTCTTTGATATGTCATCTACATCACTAAGCTCATCCTCCTTTTTTGCATTTGGGTTAAATTCATCAAACACAACATGAATAAATTCTTCTACTGCTTGATTTCTTTTGTGAAAAACTTTATATGTTTTGCTATTTCATGAATATCAAAGAAATGTTGCCTCGTCATATTTGACATCTAATTTACCTAAGTTTGTCTTTTCATTATTCTATACATAGCAAATACAACCAAATGCATGAAAGTATAAATATTTGGTTTTCTACATTTCTATAACTTATATGAGGTTTTTTGCAAGATTTCTCTTATAGTAATTCGATTTATTACATGACATGTTGTACTTACAGCTTCTCCAACCATCCAATATATGGTCAATCTTGTTTTTTAGTATGCATTTAGCAGTTTATAAACCTGAAAGGTATTTAACATGTGTAAATAAAATCAAAGCATGATAAAAATACATTCTCTCTATCTATGACCTTACTTAATCATAAATTTGTACCGTCCACCCGACAAAAATATGATTGCTACCAACAATCGTTTTTCTAGCAAGGAGGATGTGAGCACCGCTCTTATCCATGGGCTCAACGTGCTTCAAATTCCAAACATTTATATAGCTAGAAGCTCTGTAAATCCTACCTCCTTTCCCTCCATTTAAAACCAACTTAGCGTGCTATATATCATGCAATAGTCAAACAATCAAAGAATTAATTAAGATGATTAATTTAATTAAAACCAATGTAAATACGTACGTATTTGTAACAGATAATCTCAAATTAGTACATAATAGATACGAATTAACGTTACATTATTACTTTGAAATAAGATTATTTAGCAATTATATCATCGTATAAGTCATAAATTAGAAAGGGCTCCTATAAAAATGAATAACTTTTATTTTTCATATAAATTTATATTTTGAAATAGATTTAATTAAGAAAAATATTTTTAAAGATTATATATTTATTAACCCGATTTCTAACCTGAACTGATTCGATTTCTATAAGGTTAAAATAGGGCTGGATTAAAGTGCAAAAAATAAGATTTGATTAACATTTTATAAAGTGAGTTAAGGTTATATTTACTCCATCCTGAGTGGACCTAATTTAGTAGTAAGATGAAATTAAACTCAACATAACTCACCCGAATGGCTTTGATAATTGCTTTAGGCTTCTTGGGTTTGACAAGCCTCGGGTTGCACATGCCCCATCCTGAATATGCACAGATCTAAGGATGTGCACATCTCCCTAATACTTGTTAGAAATAAAGTGAAATAAGATAGATCATCCATACAAACCAAACTTTAAGAAAAATTAGAATTCAACAAAAAGAAACTAGATCAATCGAAATAAATATAGAAATCTTAAAGTACAGAAAAAAAAATACTTACTTTGTAGAAATCTAAATCAGACTATCTAAATCATCAAGGTCATGGGTATTCTTTTATTTTCAGAAGAACTTTGAAATATAAAGAGGAAGTTTAAGACTAATAATAAATTACAAATCATTAGATAAAGTTTTAAAAATAAAAAGGATATCTAATTTCAAAAAAAATGGCTTACTTATAGAATAATGAATACAATAATCTACATAAAATTTGATATGAAATTATGATTCCGGCAAATACAAATTGAAGAAAAAGATAAGTATAAAACAATATTTACAATTCCATTTGAACTTAAAAATGTACCATTAGAATCTTTAAAATTTATGAATGATATTTTAAATCTTTACGCAGAATTTTAAATTATTGGAGATGGTATTTTATCTTAAATACTTGAACAACTTTTTGAAGGTAATCCAAAAATGGATTAGCTGTGTAAAAAAATAAAATATTTGTTACTTCAGGCAAAAGGTAGATTGATAGAAAATTAAATTAACCAAAATATAATTACACCAATCCAAAGATTATTAGAATTTGAAAATAAATTTTTAAATAAAAAACAAACATAGCTTAACTATAAAAATTCTTAAGAGTCCTCAATTATGTTTCTAACTTTTACCCAAGTTCAAGAACAGTATGCAAACCATCATACTAAAGACTTAGAAAAATGTATGTAGTGCCCCAGCTCGAGCGTCACAACCTTATTCCAAGATCTTATCGATTGGTAAATATAAATTAGGATTGTTGCCCTAATCACACGGCAGATTCTTAATTGGATTTTTAACCACTTAAACTTAACTATTTAGGAGTTTATATCATTTATACATTCAACTTCCATCAAATGCACTTTTAGGCCATTATACCATTTTAGAATTTCACATGTCAACTTATAATCTTCATTCTTAATCCTATCATGATATTTCATGCCTTAGCATTTATCTATAAAATTTTTTTTGCCTTCTATGGTCACAAAATCATAACATAATTCATATGCAACATTAAATAATTATTTAATATCATCATTCATTTCACCATTCAACCCTTAGGTTCATACATAGGTAGCTCATGGAAATTCATTCATCCTTGAATCTCCACCTGTGCTCGTTGCCTCCTTCATCCTTTCACCTATCTTTGGATTTGGAAGACAAAATGTGAGTTGAAATTCAACTCAATAAGCAAGCTGTATATTTTTCAGGCAATTCATTTTGAAAAGTATCATTCTTTAAAAACATTCCCCCCCATTAAGTAGAGACACTTAGCAAGTGATCAACTACTTAGGGAGCAGAAACTTTTTCATAAACCCTTCATGAAAATCATTCATAAAAACCATTCATGTAAACCATTTGTAAATCTCAATTTTTGGATATTTCATAAACATTGGATGTGCAAATGCATTATTTTCATTCATGACATTATCCTTCATATGACGGTACGCTAGCACAGGGAACCCTCTTGCATGACATGATTCTTTCCATCTTTGGCGCTGGACCTTCCGACTTGGCAATGTCAAAGGAGATTCCTTGTCCACTTACTACCTAGACTAGCCTACTTCGCCGGTCCTTTCCGACTTGGCAACGTCAAGGAGGACTCCTTGTCCACTTACTAACTTGACTAACCTGCTTGACTTCCATTCCATGCATGAACTTTAGTCACTCCGACATTATATACCTCTTACACATGATATTTTGTCATTCTCATGAAGAGAATTCTTTGCACATTCCCTTTTAAACATTATTTCAAAGAAACATCGTATAAATCCATACTTCAGAAATACTTGAGAAATAGTAAGCAACATTTCCACACATATTGAAGTAAGGAATGACTATCCTTAAATATCTTAGAAAGCATTTAAAATAAAACTCATTTAGAAAGCTGCTTGTTTACCTTGCTTGTTTACCTTTTCATCTCGCTTATTTTTCTGCATTTTCCTATATATATAAGAATGACATAGCATTTATATACTTTCCATTTGCTTGCACTCAACGTAGTTTTCTAACCCATTTCCATTAACATTCATAACCCAATTGAATTCCAAGTCGGGTGTACTTGTACAGCATAACGTATGCATTATACCATTCATTTCGCCATATTTTTAATACCCATATTTAGTGTATCATTCACATATATCATTACACATTCATTAGTCATTTATTAGGCATCATATGGAAGTTTATTGCTTCAACTTATCATTTTTCAAATATTTTTCACACTTCACACATTGTACTCATTCTTATACACTTAGTTAATGTCTTAATCCTCAAATATTAATCTTAAAATTTTAGATTATCATTATTTATCTAACAACAACATCAACCATGTTTTTCATCACATTTTTCATGCATTTTTGCATTTTAACTATCCACTTAAGTCATTTATCATTTATTCAAGTTTATGTCTCTATACGTGTCCATTTTATAACATATAATTCATGTGTTTCTTAAAATTTTTCAACATAGCAACTTGTGTCTTTAATCAGTATGATTAAACTCCTTAATTAGCCTATAATTTAGGGTTTAATTTTAGATTTTTAATCCATTCATTATAGGGTTCTAAAACAGCAACATTAGAATTTGTTTTTCATCAATTCAACACCTGTTTTGATACTTAATTTAAAATAGTTTTCTAATTACTTAATTTTAGCAATTAATCATGATTTTATTAACCCAAATTTCGGTTATTAAAGCATATTCAATAATCCAAAATTTATTTTTTTTGTATACAGCAACTTCTACATGCATTTTAGATATCCTTTTTGCATCATTTTGGACGTCCACATATATGCCCCTACAAATCAGATTTAGGACAATCATCTCAACCCACTTTGAACATCCAACATGCTCCAAATTAGGGTACTTTACCCTCTTAATCATCCTTAAATCATTTGGGCTAATTCATATATAATTTTTAGCACAGAAATATAAAACTTGGGTCATACGTGTAACCCTAATTCATATCCTTTCTAAAATTCATAACTTAAGCCCAAATCAACATATGTAATTAATTAAATTAGGAATCATCATGTATTCATGATTAATTATAAAAATAGCAATGTTACATGGGGGTTTCAGGAAATTTTATTCATGATTATCAACCCATAATCAAGGGATATACTTACATGTACTGGATTAAACTTGAACCCAATTTCCATGGCTTGGTTCCTCTTCTTTCCTCCCATTTTTCCTCTTCTTCTTCTCCTCTTTTTCTCCCCTCAAGCTGCTGGAAAATGAGAACATGTAGCTGCTAGGAAAAGGGTTTGCTCCTTTCAAAAATTTTCCATTTTCTTACCCCTAATCAATTGTGTACGGACACCGCTTATATGGTTGAATTTTCTAGCTTTATGGGCCCCATTTGCTACATCATTCAGTAGCTAATTAAACTGTATTTATCCCCTTTTTCTGACATGGCAAAATATGAACCATTTAAATTTGATAATTATCTTAAGAAAATTATCAAAAATCCATGTATTTATGGACACAATCTGCCCATATCATGGACGTTTACTTTTCTAGCCGCTTTTCCATTTTTTTTCCACACCTAATTTACTTTAATTAATTGGTAATTAACACCCTAGGTAATAGCCTACTTAGGGGTCCACTTAGCTTATTAAAAAAATCATAAAAATCACATTTCCAGCCACGAACGTCCACATTTCTTAAGCTGTCCATTTAATGTCCATGCAAATTGAAGTCAAATGCAGCAGCCCTTTGCGCGATTTTCCACACCATTTTGACTTTAATTCATGGGTAATTAATCACCCTAGCTAGGAGATCATTTAGGGGTTAAATTAGCTATTAAAAAATCATAAAAAATCCAAAAAGTAACTTGACCGAGCATCACTCCATAGCTACATGTTGTTGTCCACTTTGGTGGGGTCTACTTATTATTGTCTTTGTGACATTTTATTGCCACAGAATCTATCCAAAATCAAGCCCATTAACCATCCTTGTCATGTCGCTCATTTAAATGCAATTTTTACATTTTTTAAAAATCAAACTTTCCATGTAAACAGCCCATTTCCATCCGTGTGGGCCACTTTTCATGCTCCTTTTGAGCTAATCCCTTAGCCATTAAATTATGTCATTAAGCACTTGTTTTTATCATGGATTTTATTACTTTAAATAATTCATAAAATTCATGTGTCATTATCTCTTGTTGACATCTCATTTATGCCATTAAAAATATAGTTAATCACATTACTTTAACATAATCACAAACTTACTTTTTGGTGCACAAAAATAAATAATTACATAGCCATTTTTGTGCAACCAATATCCCATCATCATTAGCTCAATCCATGATTTCCATAAGATAAAGCACAAAATTATGTGCTTACCTTTCAATTTTCATCTTACTCCCCTTCCTGGCGTCGAATTATGGATTTTCTAGCATTTGCTACTTATAATCCATAATTAACAACATAATCTCTATTAATTAACCCATAATATATGAGGTAATTATTTGCAATATAATCACATTTCCTAATCCTCATTAAGCTTCTTTAATCACACTGACCCATATCGACTTATAATCATCATTCATAATCATTTGCCCTAATTGCAATTAATCATCGAAATTGCAGAGAGAAATCATTCATAATTCATCTAAATCATACATAACCCATATTTATATGCCAATTGCATATACATAAGTCTTACTTGAGTTGAGGTTTCATCCTCCCTCCTTATAACAGGTTTCGTCTTAAAATTGTCTATTCTTTAAATAACTGAAGCTATTTCCTTTCTACTTCTCTTTTTAGCTCCCATGTAGCTTTGTGTTAGGAATACCGGTTCCTTTGAACCTCAACATATTTAATTTTGTTCTATTCTGAAGCTTTTGTACTTTACGATCTAGGATTTATCCTAATCAATCATATCATCCATACTTAGTTAAGCTTAGCTAACCTATATACAGGGAATTCTACTTGTATTATGTTGTTGATTTTCTCTATAGGTAGTGCATGCATGGTTACTTATTCGCAAGTTTTGACTAAATGATCATCATTAAAATCAAACAAAGTCATTGCCAAACTTTCTAAAATTTAATCCATACCTGTAACCACATCATCCTCTTGCTCGCGTGACTCCATTTGAGTTAGGGTATGAACATGTACGAGGTTCGTGGAGATAACCTGTTGGTTAGCTGCTCCTATCAGCTTTGGCTGTGTGGCTTTTCCACGTCCTTGCTACGTTTGTGCTTAGACAATCACATAATGACAATCATGTGATATTATCCATCATCATAAACATCACTACTATCATCATCATATATTATGCATTTCCTCATGATAATCACATATCTAATCATCATAAAATCATATATATCTCATGATATTAATTCAATTATCATACTTAGACTTTTACACACCTATTTACCAGTCTTTGCTATGATATCATCTCTATGATATCAAATCTTTTTTTCTACACTTGTTTACAAATTTTTGCTCTGATGATACCATTTTATCTGTGGTATCATACCTATCATTTTATCATCCTTTATTTTCTTCTTCCTACGCTTGTTTACCAATCTTCACTCTGATACCATTTTATCTGTGGCGCCCCAGCCTGAGCATCACAACCTTACTCCAACATCTTATCAATTGGTAAATGTGAATTAGGATTATTGTCATGATCACGCGGCGGGTTCTTAATTGGATTTTTATCAACTTAAACTTAACTCCTTAGGAGTTTATATCATTTATACATTCAACTTCCATCAAATGTATCTTTAGGCCATTATACCATTTGAGAATTTCACATGTTAACTCATAATCTTCATTCTTAATCATATCATAACATTTCATGCCATAGCATTTACCTATAAAATTTTTCACCTTCTATGGTTACAAAGCCATAACATAATTCATATACATCATTAAATAACTATTTAATGTCATCTTTCATATCATCATTCAACCCTTTGGTTCATACACAGGTAGTTCATAGAAATTCATTCATCCTTGAATCTCCATTTGTGCTCCTTGCCTCCTTTCTTTTTTCATCTGTCTTTGGGTTTGGAAAACAAAACATGAGTTGAAATTCAACTCAATAAGTAAGTTGTATATTTTTTAGGCAATTCATTTTGAAAGCATCATTCTTTACAAACATTTCCCTCCATTCAGTAGAGATATTTAGCAAGTGATCAACTACCTGCAGAGCAGAAATTTTTCCCTTCATGAAAATCATTCATAAAAATCATTCATGTAAACCATTCGAAAATTTTAGTTTTTGGGCATTTCATAAATATTGGATGTGCAAATGCATCATTTTCATTCATGACACTATCCTTCATGTGATGGTACGCTGGCATGAAAACCCCTCTTTCATGACATGATCATTTTCATCCTTGGCGTCGGACCTTCCGACATGGCAATGTCAAGGGGGACTCCTTGTCCACTTACTACCTCAACTAGCCTGCTTGACTTCCATTCCATGCATGACCTTTACTCACCCCGACATTATATACCCCTTACACATGATATCTTGTCATTTTTGTATAGAGAATTCTTTGCACAATCCCTTTTAAACATTATTTCAAAGAAACATCTTATAAATCAATACTTCATCATCTTTCATATATACTTGTGAAACAATAAGTAACATTTCAACACATATTGATGTAAGAAATAACCATCCTTAAATATCTTAGCAAGCTTTTACAACAAAATTCATTTAGAAAGCTGCTTGCTTACTTTGCTTGCTTAGCTTTCTATCTCGCTTATCTCTTTACCTTTGCCTATACATATAAGAATGAAATAGTATTCATATACTTTCTATTTGCTTGCACTCAACTTAGTTTTTCAACCCATTTCCATTAACATTCACAACCTACTTGAATTCCAAATCGAGTGTACTTGTACAACATAACTTATGCATTATACCATTCATTTCACCATATTTTTAATACCCATATTTAGGGAATCATTCACATATATCATTACACATTCATTAGACATCATATAGAAGTTTATTACATCCACTTATCATTTTCACATATTTTTCACATTTCACACATTGTGCTCATTCTTAAGCACTTAGTTGATGTCTTAATACTCAAATATTAATCTCAAAATTTTAGATTATCATTATTTATCTAAATAACAACATCATCCATGTTTTTCATCACATTTTTCATGCATTTTTGTATTTTAACTATCCACATAAGTCATTTATCATTTATTCAAGCTTATCTCTCCATATGTGTCCATTTCACAACACATAATTCATGTGTTTCTTAAAATTTTTCAATATAGGAACTTGTGTTCTTAATCAGCATGATTAAACTCCTTAATTGACCTATAATTTAGGGTTTAATTTTAGATTTTTAATTCATCATAGGGTTCCAAAATAGCAACATTAGAACCCATTTTTCATCGTTTTAATGCCCGTTTTGATACTTAATTCAAAACAGTTTTTTAATTACTTAATTCCAGCAATTAATCATGCTTTTCTTAACCCAAATTTAGGGTATTAACACATATTCGATAATCCAAAATTCGTTTGCTTGTATACAGCAACTTCCATAACATTTTGGATATCCTTTTTGCATCATTTTGGACATCCATATATATGCCCCTACAAATCAGATTTAAGATAATCATCTTATGGCGCCCCGAACCAGGAGCTTAGATGCTTTACTCTAGGACCGTTTTTGATTGGTAAACATGACTCAGTATTATTGCCCTAATCACACGATAGGATTTATATATATTTATATCTATAATATCAATACATGGAGAATTATCACTATTCATTCAACTGGAAAGATGTTTTTAACATTAAAATCTTTATTATTGTCTTTACATAATATCATTATACATCAAATTTCTATCATAATTTTGCATGTCAATTTACATGCTATTTTCATCAGCATTTTCTATCTGACGAAAAAAAGGGTGAGTTATAATACTCAGTAAACAAGTCATACATAATTTTTCAATCTTTTTCATGCATTTCATAAAATGCAAATGTAATGCATTCACAGCATTCATGTCATTCCTTTAGATGCAACGCTAGCTAGGCACCCATCTCATATATGATCCCATCATAGGGAGATCGCCGCTGGCCTGGGCTTATATAAGCGACTTAGTAATAGCGAGGGGGACATCCGGTCCACTTACTACTTCAATTATAGCCTATTCCTCGTGCACATGCTCACTTACATACACATGCCAACATGATATTAGTAAATCATATCAATTTCCTAAAAAATATTTAATAAATAATTTAACAAACGTATTTCAGTTCATGGAAAGCAGTTATAGGTATGACCAACCCTAAATAAATTTCATAAAATAATTTGCAAACAATTTCAAACATTTTGAAATTAATTTGGAAAAATATATAACTTTCTTACCTCTTTAGTCGGTGTCTTCGACTTTTTCTTTCCCTTTTTCTATTCATGGCAAAAGGACATTTTATTCATTCCCTTCAAGTTGCTTCTCATGCATGCTTAATAATATTTGGTCATTATTTCCTTATACAGATTTTTATCCGTAAATTCTTCAAAAATTCCACCCTTATAATATCAAATTTTCTCCAAAATTACGTTGTTTACTGTTCATAATTACTGTAGTAAATTACTATAGCAAGCACTGTTCATCTAAGGTTGTTGTTCACAATGTTTTGGTTACTGTTCATGTGTTCCAAAAATTGAATTTTTTCAAAAATAAAAATTTCCATGATATAGCTTATGCTTAGTATATCATGAAAAAATTCATAAATTTTGAATTTATCATTATTAACTTGGCTAAATATATCATTTTTCCCATATACTAAAAATCGACATAATTTCATTTAAGCATAATCCTTAATTTAAAAAATTACAAGATTAATATATCATTATTTCAACATCATAATTATCATAATCATTCATCCTAAATCATCATTTATCAATATTAGAGCATTATTTACATATATCATATGTTATCTTCTCGAATGCACTATCTTTGCTTCAAATTTTTAATGTTTTGGCATAATTCTAATTAGGCATTATAAATTTACTTATTTTCTCATGCTTAGGCATTATCTAAGCATGGTTTTATCTTTTTTAATATCCAAAAGAAATTTGGATAGAATTCACTTACCCGAAGTGAAGATATTCCTCTTCTTCTCACACTTTCTCTCTCTAACTTTCTCTTCTTTTTTCTTTAGATGTGTGAGAGGTTTGGGAACTTAGATTTCTGCTCAAATGGAGCTGGGTGAAGTGCATTTGGACGTTCACCCCTGCCCCTATTTATAGTGTTTGATTTTCATGAAATTATATTTTACCCCTTTTCTTAAGGTATTGAATTATAAACTTTTTTTTTCAAACTTTCAAAAGGTGCATTGAGCCATGTGCAGCCCCCTACCCTGCTCACACCTCCTATGCAGCCCTATTTTTATTTATGATTTATGATTTTTAAAATTAATTATTTTAAGCTAATTTAATCCTAGCCCTTGATTTTTGATGATGATGAATGTGGACCATTGATTTTGATCAAAAATCCCCAACCCCTGCATGTCCCTACCATTTGCTGCTTTTCGTTTATTTTTTTTATTTTTTAATTATTTAAATTTAATGAAAAGTCAAAAGGAAAATTAATGAAAAGTTAAGCTACTTTTTAAACTCCGTTTGACGTTTCACCTTGACCCTTAATTTGTGATTTTTATCAAATCTTAAAACCCTCATCAGATTCATCATGAAGTTTTAGTCATCCATAAAAAATTTTATCTAAATCCGAGGTTCGGATTGCAAATTATGAATTTTTCTTCAATTTTTTACTAAAATTTGAAATTTTATTAAAATATCAAAAAGAATTTCTATTTCATCCTATAGTGATTAAATCTTTTTTCGTCTTTTCGTGATTAAGTTAATCCATATGATTAACCCCTAATCACATGTATTAATCCCTAGTTATTATTCACGTGTACTAGTCATGTGTACTATTTACGTAGGTTAAAATTTTAAATTGTATCATTTCACTCTCCAATACATACTTGAGAATATAATTCATAAATTTTATTCATCATAAAAAAATTATTACAAAAATCTTGGGTTTACAACCCGAGGTGACACGTGCATTGCCCGAGGAAGCTAGGTTTCACAATCCTCCCCCCCTTATATTAGTTTTCGTCTCGAAGCCTATCTTTCCTTGAACAATTGAGGATATTTTCTTTCGACCTCTTCTTGTAGCTCCCAAGTGGCTTCGGACTTTGTATATTTATTCCATTGTATCTTTAAATACTTGATCTCCTTGTTTTGAAGCTTCTTGATCTTGAAAACTAATACTTTGATCGGCCTTTTGTCATAGTTCAAGTGTTCTTGGATTTGCAAATTTTCTGCTATCAACACATTGGTAAGATCGGAAATATATTTTCTGAGCATGGAGAAATGAAACACATTGCTGATGACACTTAGGGCTGGAGGTGAGGCTATTCTGTAGGCTAGGTTGCCTATCTTTTTTAGAATTTCAAAGGGTCCGACATATCTTGGGTTTAATTTTTCTCTTTTTCCAAATTGGGTGACTCCTTTGAATGGCGTTACTTTGACAAATATGTTATCCTCTACTTGGATATTTAAATCCCTTTTTTTGCAATGAGTGTATCTCTTTTGCTTGCTCTGAGCGGTGAGTATACACTGGCGAATCACTTGAACTTTGTTTGCCACTCTTTTTGAGAGGCCTGGAGCTAACTTTCTTTCTCCCACTTCATCCTAGTTTAGAGGAGTTCTGCATTTTCGTCTATATAATGCTTCGAATAGGGCCATTCGAATACTTGCTTGATAGCTGTTGCTATAAGCAAATTCTGGCATAGCCAAACATTCATCCTATGATCCTCTAAATTCTACTGTGCACATCCTTAGTATATCCTCAACTATTTGATTTACCCTTTATGTTTGCCCATCTGTTGGAGAATGAAATGTTGTACCGAATTTCAGCTGTGTACCTAAGGTTTGATGTAAACTTTTTCAAAATCGAGACGTAAAACTGGAATCTCGATTGGAAACTATTGACTTAAGTACTCCAAGCAGTCTTACTATCTCTTTGTAATAAATCTTAGCTAGTTGATTAGCTGTAAAATTTTTCTTGATAGCTAGGAAATGAGTTACCTTTGATAATCTATCCACTATTACCCATATAGCATCATTCCCATTTTGGGTTCTTAGCAATCATTCAATAAAATCCATAGTAATATCATCCCATTTTCGTTATGGAATTTCTAGCAACTGTAATTTTTCAGGAGTCCTTTAGTAATCAGCCTTAACCCTTTGGCATGTTAGGCACTTAGTCACATATTCAACAGTTTCTCTCTTCATGTTATTCCACCAATACATTCTTTTAATATCTTGATACATCTTTGTGCTACCTGGATGCATCAAAAATAGAGAGAAATGTGCTTCTTTCAATATTTATTCCTTAATTTCCTCCTGATTGGGTATACACAAGCGACCCTTATATCTGTGCATTCTATGTTCATCTTGTATATATTCATTAAGATTTTTCTTAATCATTTTTTCCACATAACTTTTAAAATACCCATTTTCTTGCTGAGCTATTTTAATTTGCTCGAATAAATTTGACTGGATTTATAATTGAGATAATCTAACTTGCATCCCAGGTGGGCTTATAATTATGTCTAGTTGTCTTAATTCTTGTAGTAGCCCTTCTTATTTTGTGATGAGATGTGCTAAGCTAATATTTCTACTTAGTGCATCAGCTACTACATTGGCTTTGCCTGAATAATATAAAATATTGAGGTCATTATCCTCAAGTAACTCGAGCTATCTTCTTTGCCTCATATTTAACTCTTTTTAGTAAAAATGTACTTGACGCTTTTATGATCAGTACATACCTAACATTTAACCCCATACAAATAATGTCTCCAAATTTTTAAGGCTAAGACTACTGTTGCTAATTCTAAGTCATGGGTTGGATAGTTTACCTCATTTGGCTTAAGTTACCTAAATGCGTATGATATAACTTTTCCATTTTACATCAGTACACATCCTAATCCTTTCTTTGAGGCATCACTATAGATCACAAACTCTCCCTTCTCTGTAGGTAGTGTTAGAATTGACATTTTTACCAATCTTTTCTTTAACTCCTGGAAGCTATTCTCACATTCCTGTAACCATTCATACCTAACTCCTTTCCTTATCAACTTTATGAGTGAAGTTGATAATTATGAGAATCCTTCCACAAATCTCCTGTAGTAGCCAGCTAGCCCTAGAAAACTTCTTATTTCTGTGATATTTGTTGGTTGTTGCCACTTTGTTGTTGCCTCAATCTTTTCATGGTCTATCTGTACTCTTTTCTTGGATATAATGTGTCCGAGAAAGATTATATGTTTCAACCAAAACTCACATTTCATGAATTCAGCATATAATTTATTTCTTCGGAGGATCTCCAATACTATCTTTAAATGTTTCTCATGATCTTCTTCTATTTTTGAATAAATCAATATGTCATCAATGAATACCACCACAAATTAATCTAAAAATTCTTAAAAAATTTTGTTCGTCATGTCCATAAACACAGCTGAGGCATTTGTTAGTCCAAATGGCATAAGTAAGAATTCATAATGCCCTTATCTTGTTTTAAATGTCCTTTTATGGATGTCCTTTGGACATATCGTCAACTAGTAGTATCCTGACTATGAATCAATTTTTGAAAATGTAGAAGCTCCTTTTAACTGATAAAAAAGATTATTTATTCTTGGGAGTGGGTATTTATTTTTTACTGTTACTTTATTTAATTCTCTGTAATCAATACAGAGTCTCAAACTCTCATTTTTTTCCTTATAAATAATACTGGAGCTTCCTGATGCACTGGGTCTAATAAACCCTTTATTCAATAAATCTTGGATTTGTACTTTCAATTCAGCCAATTCGGCTGGCGTCATCCTATATGGTCCTTAGACATTGGACCTGTCATTGGAATGATTTTTATTTTCATATCCATCTCTATTTTTGGAGGTAAATTACATAACTTTTTTGAAAAAATATCTGAAAATTCATTTACCATTGGAATTTATTCTATAGGTACCCTATCTCTTATTATGTTTATAGAGACGAGATAGGCTGTACATTATTGGCGTATCAGCTTAGTTGCTTTCATAGCTAATATCATCCTTATTGTGTTTCTTGGTTGTCTTATTTTACTGATCTCTATTTCATCTTTTGGTGCTTCAAATTGCACCTTTTTATTTCTGTAATTAATCATTGCACCCCATTGACTTAGTCAATCCATCCCTATTATGACATCAAACTCTGTCATTAGCAATAAGATGAAATTAGCTTCCAGTATTTTTGTCCCTATCCTAACAGGACATGCTTTGGAAATTTTATTTATACTTATCAACCTATATACTGGGGATTCTACAGGTATAGTACTAATGGTTTCTTCTACCCATAGTGCATATGTGGTCAAGAATCGACATGAAATAAATGAATGCGTAGCTCCTGAATCGAATAAAGCTACTGCGGGATTTTCCAAAATGTAAATCATACCTATAATTACTTTTTCCTCCATCTCCTATGACTCTGTTCGGGTAAGGGCTTGGACACGCACTGGGTTGGTAGCAGTACTGGGCCAATTAGCGATGGTGGGGACCTTTTGCTGAGCTGCCTCCCTTAGGCTGGTGCTCCTTGTGGCTTATTTGGACAATTGGGTGAAATGTGTCCAACTTGACCATAGTTGAAGTACTTTATTATTTTGGTTTGTCGGTCCCGCAATCCCAGGCCATATGACCAACTTGGCCACACTTGTAGCATTTCCTCAATCCTTGTAAACATTCACTTGAATGACGTTTGTGGCAAGTTCTGCAAGTAGGGTTTTCTTTGTCTTGTCGCCGCTTTTCTTCTTCCCGACAATTACCCTTTTTCCTTTATCAGCCTCACTTTCCTTCGAGGCTGAAAAGAATTTTTTTTAAGCTTGACTAACTCCTGAGTCCTCATTGACTCTATTTCCAATGCCCTAGCCCTCTTGATGCTAGAGGCATAATATTTTATTAGTAACGAGGCTAACCCCTCTCTTAGCTAGGGACTCAGTCTCATTTGGAACCTTTGTGCCTTATTTTTTGGCACATTGGCAATCCATGATACGTATCTTACCAAGGCGTTGAACTTTGCGGCATATTCCGTGACCGTCATCCTACCTTGGTAAAGTTTTTCAAACTCTATTACCCTCTGGCTCTATAGCCTTATAGGGAGATATTCTTTGTTAAATTCTTCCGAAAATTCATTCCATATAACTTGCTCAGGATGTGGCTTTGTGACCATTAAAGTTTCCCACCATTCATAGGCATCTCTTATCAGCAGGTGAGTAGCGCACTACACTTTTTGCTGATCATTGCAGGGCAATATTCTGAATAACTTCTTAATTTTTATGATCCACTGCTTTGCAATGAGGGGATCTAGTTCCCCTACAAACTTAGGCAAATGATAGGCAAAGAAATCATCAATAACTTTCCTGTTGGCTTCTAAGAGACTATCCTCTCTTTCGCTTGATGTTTCGGGGTTAGCCGATGTGCTTGGTCTTTTCTCGTCTTCTCTTGATGGCGGGGCTTGCTGGTTCCGTATTTCTTGAAATAAACCGGCAGTCTGGGCTATCCATTGCTGCATAGCTTTCTCGATTGTTGTAGCTATTTTTTCTTTTATATTGACCTCTACTTGAGGTCTAGAGCTTTCCTCTCGTCATGGGCAGGTCCTAGAGGATTGCTCTTCAGATTCTTCACTATTAGTTCTTTTATTGGCCTCGCCCCTTGTTTGTTCGATGGATTCCTCTATCGGGGCCTTTCCCTTGTCAACTCTTGCTTTAATTCTGGTGAGTGGTATTTTTAGCTTCACAAAACATTCATTAGTATAACATCAATATTTATCATGATATACTTTAAAAACACATAGTCACATGATCAGATGATTCACATATGTTATCATCAAACTTTTATACATGTATTCCCACAATATTTACATATTTATATATAAAAAAGGAAAATAAGATGTCTTGGCAGTGGCTACGTCTCTTTGACCCTCGTCCCTTTTAGCGTCCCCTTCTCCTTAACCTCAGGAATCTTCTAAGACTGAATGATACCTGTGTACATTCCTCAGTGATAGTACTGGTACCAGACCAGTCTCGTGGTCTTGGGTTCTCGTCCCCCTCTTCGCTATCAGACCATTCCATGGGGTCCTCATCATCGTTTGCTAGAGAGGTAGGAGGTGGGGTTTTGGGCATTATATCTAATTCTATAACCCTTAGGATGACCTCACCAAGCTGTTTAGGAGGGAGTTGCTCCATTACTTCTTCTCCCCTAGCCAAAGCCTCTTGGCGCTCCTGGGCAACCTCTCTCTCCATGCGGTCTATTTGTACCCATGGTGTTCCGTATCGGAACTGAATGTATCCCGCAACAAACCTAAACCACAGATCTGGGTTAGGTGGGACTGGGGCTACTCTCCTTTGCCAATATCTCTGTAAATCTTCCTCAGTGACCCAATCGATGACTACCGATGGCCTAGGCAGTGAGCTGACTTGGGTATATACCAGAGAGTCTGAGGGTGCAAGTGCATTGCTAGAGGATTCCGCTTGGTGGTAACTCTGGTGGTTCGCTAACATAGGGAAGAGTCTGGTAACTAGTGGGAACTGGGGGTCTTATGGTTAGACCTTCTTAGGAGGCTAACCATCTATTAACTCTTTCCCAAACCCGTTCCCTTTCTTGATCTTCTTTTAGTTCCCTTGCACTTGATATCACTTTTTCTTTATCTGCCATCTACATATAGATCACCAATGATAAATTAATGAATCATAATCATGATTTCATGTATTCCAACTTGATCATTTCTTTCCTTTTTCTACCTATTCACCAATCCATGCTCTGATACCAACTTCTGTGGTGCCCCGAACCAAGAGCCTAGAAGCCTTACTCTGTGACCATTTTTATTGGTAAACGTGACTTAGGATTGTTGCCCTAATTACACGGCAGAATTATATATATACACATCTATAATATCAATACATGGAGAATCGTCACTATTCATTCAACTGGAAAGATGTTTTTCACATTAAAATCTTTATCATTATCTTTACATAACATCATTATACATCACATTTCTATCATAATTTTGTATTTCAATTTACATGTTATTTTCATCATCATTTCCTGTTTGATGAAAAAACATGGGTGAGTCATAATACTTAGTAAGCAAGTCATACATAATTTTTCAATCTTTTTCATGCATTTCATAAAATGCGAATGCAATGTATTCACAACGTTCATGTCATTCCTTTAGATGTGACGCTAGTTAGGTGACAAGTTGCATATATGTCAATTAAAATGCTTGCTATTTATGCAAGTATACGTGCCGATCAAGTAATAAAGAATTAGTAGAGTATCGTTCCCACGAGGATTGTGTTAAACGGATCAACACCTTAAATCTCAGTTGTCTAAGTGAATTGGTAAAGTGAAGGAGAAGTTGTATCAAAGAACTGAATTAAACTAAACTATAAAAACAGTAACTGACCAAGGTAAGGTGGATATTGCCGAGATTGCCTTGAGATGATTAAGATAGGTAGGAATATGAAGTCATTGAATCATAGCTATGTTATTTGGTCCCATTTAAGTTAGTTATGCAGAGATTACTAATCTAGGTTCATTCATATTCATATATGTCTTCCAACACATACAAATCTAACCAAGTTTTAGTCATACGTTATATTCCCATGCATACAAGTAAAACAAGGTTGATAACTATATAACCTAATCATGATTACATAGGGTTAATAGGTGTATTCCTATCCATATTAACATCTAACACAACATGAGTTAGAATACCTGTGCCTTATATATGGATCTTATTTAATTCCCACTTTTGCAAGCATATTAGATCAATCCATAAGGTTGCAAGGCTTGTAAACACATTAAGCATGATATATAAAGGTAATCTCAAGTAACAAAAGTCACAGGACAACAGTACTATCAATTCAAGCATAAGAAAAACCAAATGACATAGACTATGAGTTCAAATCCTATATATCTCTCACCATAGGAAGGTTTAGCCCATAAACATGACTTCAATTCTCATTAAAATATAGTTACAATCATCTCCAAGAACAAAGAGAAAAAGAAAGAGAAAGGAAAGAGAATGAGAAAGAGAAGAACTAAATTTCAAAAGCTTCCACTCATGAGATTGGATCTTCTCTTTCGTTTGTGATGGAAAACGGATCTTTTTCCTTCTTTATGCGGCTACTTTAGCGGCTCTCTCCATGCCTCTTGTCCCCCCGGTGTTTGGAACTCTAGGTTTCTATTTAAACATAACAGCCTACGCAGAAAAACTCGTGCATATGGATGCATATTGGAGCCTAGGCACCAACTCTCTGGAGCTACGTTACTTAGAAACCTTTCTGGAAACCCTAGGACTTCATGCCTTGGCGCCCCTTTATGGCACCTAGGCGCCAACTCCATAAAATCAATGTGACTTGTGACTTCAAAAACCTTTAAAACTTTTCTTGCGTGTTGATGAAGTGGTGCCAACTCTTTGGATGTAATGTGTTGTGTGAAGTGTTGGAGATTCTAGCAAAGGCCTATAGAATTGCACCTGGGCGCCAACCCCATGCTCCTTCACTTGTCTATGTCCTGCATTCGACTCGCTCGCGTGCTTGTAATTCTCCGTCCTTCTTATAAAAATGAATGAAACTAAATAAATGAACTAAAAATGTCTAATTTATACTAAAAATGTATAAAAACTACATAATGCTCCTAAAATGCAAAGCGAGTGAAAATTTAGCTAAATGGATACAAACTAAACCTAATCTCTTGGACTAACATGCAAAAATAGTCTGAAATAGGCCATGATAACTCATATTTTTACGAGTTATCATTAGGCGCCTATCTCATACATGCTCTCATCATAGGAAGGTCGCCGCCGGCCTTGGCCTATATAAGCAACTTAGCAATAACGAGGGGGACATCCGGTCCGCTTACTACCTTAATTATAGTTTATTCCTCGTGCATATGCTCATTTACATACACATGTTGGCATGATATTTGTAAATCGTAACAATTTTCTAAAAAGTATTTAATAAATAATTTAACAAACGTATTTCAGTTCATGTAAAATAGTTATAGGTATAGTCAACCTTAACTAAATTTTATAAAGTAATTTGCAAATAATTTCAAACATTTTGGAATTAATTTGGCAAAATATATAACTTGCTTACCTCATTTGTTGGTGTCTTTAACTTTTTCTTTTCCTTTTCCTATTCAAGAAAAAATGATATTTTATTCATTTCCTTCAAGTTGCTTCTCATGCATGCTTAATAATATTTGGTCATTATTTCCTTATACGGAATTTTATCCATAAATTCTTCAAAAATTCCTTCCTTACAATATAAATATTAATTTCAAAATTTCTCCAAAATCATGTTGTTTACTGTTCATAGTTACTGTAGCAAATCATTGTTTATATGATGTTACTGTTTACAGCGTGTTGGTTACTGCTCATGGGTTCCAAAAATTGACATTTTTTTTAAAAATAAAAAATACCATGATATAGCTTATGCTTAGTATATCATGAAAAAATTCATGAAATCTGAATTTATCATCATTAACTTGGCTAAATATATCATTTTCTCCATATACTAAAAATTGACATAATTTCACTTAAGCATAATCCTTAATTTTAAAAATTATGATATTAATATATCATTATTCTAACATCATAATTATCATAATCTTTCATCCGAAATTATCGTTTATCAATATTGGAGCATTATTTACATATATCATATGCTATCTTCCCGAATGCACTATCTTTGTTCAAAATTTTTGATATTTTGGCATAATTCTAATTAGGCATTATAAATTTACTTATTTTCTCATGCTTAGGCATTATATAAATATGGTTTTACCTTACTTAATATCCAAAAGAAATTTGGATAGAATTTACTTACCCGAAGTGCAGATATTCCTCTTCTTCTCACACTTTCTCTCTCGAAATTTCTCCTCTTCTTTCTTTGGACGTGTGAGAGGTTTGGGAACTTGGATTTCTGCTCAAATGGAGCTAGGTGAAGTGCATTTGGACGTCCACCCCTTCCCCTATTTATAGTTTTTGATTTTTCATGAAATTATATTTTACCCCTTGCTTAAGGTATTAAATTATAAATGTATTTTTTTCTAATTTTCAAAAGGCGCATTGATCATTGTGCATCACCCTACCCTACTCACGCCCCCCTATGCAGCCTTATTTTTATTTATAATTTTTTATTTTTAAAATTAATTATTTTAAGCCAATTTATTACTAGCCCTTGATTTTTTATGATGATGAATGTGGACCATTGGTTTTGGTCAAAAATCCCCAACTACCCCCTGAACGTCCCTGCCATTTTTTGCTTTTCATTTATTATTTTTATTTTTAAAATTATTTAAATTTAATGAAAAGTCAAAAGGAAAATTAATGAAAAGTTAAGCTACTTTATAATCTTTATTTGACATTTCACCTTGACCGTTAATTCGTTATTTTTATCACATCTTAAACCCCTCATCATATTTATCATGGATTTTTAGCCATCCATAAAAACATTCATCTAAATCTGATGTCTGGATTACAAATTTTTCTTCAATTTTTCACTAAAATCAGAAATTTTATTAAAATATAAAAAAGAATTGTTATTTCATCCTGTAGTGATTAAATCTCCATTTTTGTCTTTTTGTGATTAAGTTAATCCAAGTATTAACCCCTAATCACATGTCTTAATCCCTAGTTACTATTCATATGTACTATTAACGTGGGTTAAAATTTTAAATTGCATCATTTCACTCCCCAATACATACTTGTGAATATACTTCATAAATTTTATTCATCATAAAAAAATTATTACAAAAATCTAAGGTTTACAACTCGAGGTGACACGTGCATTGCCTGAGGAAGTTGTGTTTCACACATCTCAACCCACTTTGAACATCCAACATGCTCTAACTCTAAGGTACTTTACCCTCTTAATCATTCTTAAATCATTTGGGCTAATTCATATATCATTTTTAATACAAAAATATGAAAATCGGGTCATACGTACAACTCTAATTCATATCCTTTCTAAACTTCATAACTTAAGCCCAAATCAACATATGTAATTCATTAAATCATGAATCATCATGTAATCATGATTAATCATTAAAACAACAATGTTGCATGGGGGTTTAAGGAAATTTCATTCATGATTATCAACCCATAATCAAGGGGTATACTTACATATATTGGATCAAACTTGAACCCAATTTCCATGGCTTGGTTCCTCTTCTTTCCTCCCAATTTTCCTTCTCTTTTTCTCCTCTTTTTCTCCCCCCTCAAGTTGCTGGAAAATGAGAACGTGCAGCTACTGGGAAAAGGGTTTGCTCCTTCAAAAAATTTTCCATTATCACGTGTGGACGTGCACCTCTTATATGGCTGGATTTTCTAGGTTCATGGGCCCCATTCGCTACATCATTTAGCAGCTAATTAAAGTGTTTTTATCCCCTTTTGCTGACATAGCAAAATATAGACCATTTAAATTTGATAATTATCTTTAAAAAATTATAAAAAATTTATGTATTTATGGACATAATCTGCCCATATCATGGACGTCCACTTTTGCAGCAGCTTTGCCTTTTTTTCACACCTAATTTATTTAACTAATGGGTAATTAACCATCCTAGGTAATAGCCTACTTAGGGGTCTACTTAGCTTATTAAAAAAATCATAAAAATCACATTTTTAGCCATGAACGTCCACATTTCTAAAGCTGTCCATTTAATATCCATACAAATCAAAGTCAAATGCGGTAGCCCTTTGCACATTTTTTCCACACTATTTTGACTTTAATTCATGCGTAATTAATCATCTTAGCTAGGAGTTCATTTAGGGGTCAAATTAGCTATTAAAAAATTATAAAAAATCCAAAAAGCAACTTGCCGAGCATCAATCCATAGCTACATGTTGCTGTCCACTTTGGTGGAGTCCACTTATCATTGACTTTGTGGCATTTTCTTGCCACAAAATTCATCCAAAATCAAGCACATTAACCATCCTTGTCATGTAGCTCATTTAAATGAAATTTTTACATTTTTTAAAAATCAAAAATTTCATGTAAACAGCCCCTTTCACGTCCATGTGTGGGCCACCTTTTCATGCTCCTTTTGAGCTAATCCCTTAGCCATTAAATTATGTCATTAAGCACTTGTTTTTATCATGGATTTTATTACTTTAAATAATTCATAAAATCCACGTGTCATTATCTCCTTTTGACATCTCATTTATGCCATTAATATACTTAATCACCTTACTTTAACATAATCACAACTTACTTTTTGGTGCACAAAAATCAATAATTATACACCCATTTTCGTGCAACCAATATCTCATCATCATTAGCTTAATCCATCATTTTCATAAGATTAAGCATAAAATTATATGCTTACCTTTCAATTTTCATCTTACTCCGCCTTTCCGGTGTCAAATTATGGATTTTCTAGCATTCGCTACCTTTAATCCATAATTAACAATATAATCTCCATTAGTTAACCCAGAATATATGAGGTAATTATCCTCAATATAATCACATTTCTTAATCCTCATTGAGCTTCTTTAATTATATTGACCCATATTGGCTTATAATCATCATTCATAACCATTTGCCCTAATTGCAATTAATCATCAAAATTGCAAATGAAAATCATTCGTAATTCATCTAAATCATACATGACCCTTATTTATATGCCAATTGCATATACATAAGCCTTACTTAGGTCAGGGTTTCACAACGCACCCTCCAGAATGGACTAACTAATACATTAAAATTATTCAACAAGTAAAAAGCTAATTAACAACTTTATAACTAAGAAAATAGTAGCAACAAATGCCTTTAATATAAGTTATAGAGGTATCCTAAAAAAGGTTAAAAACAATAAAGAAAAAGTTGCTCAATATCACTCAATAATATGGAATGATACACAAAAATTTTTCTAAACAATTAAAAAGAAAATCTTAAGTAGAGTGCATTAAAAATTTTAGTATGATTTATTTAATAAAAAAATTTTAGTTCATGTTGATTGCTAAGAAGTTAACTGTCCTATAAAAGGATATTCAAAACCATGTTTCCAAATGAATATTTGCAAGATGATAGGCACTTTTGCCTATTTTTATTTTGAAATTAAGTTTATAAAAGAATCTTCAAACTCTAACCTAAATTTTCTATTTCTTCATAGAACAAGAACTACATTTGAAAGCATCCATGTCACCCTAAAATAGAGAAACTAAAAATCGAACCTAAACACCTAGTCTTATAACCAATATTCAATAATCATGGTTCAAACACCTTAGCAAACTAAACCAATTAATTTCAACTTTGTTGATGAATAAATAGCTCTTACACTGATTCAAAAAAGACCTAAGCTTCAACAACTTGAGCCTTTCAAGTCTATATGACTTAAGGCTCACAAGGGGATTTACCTCCAATTCCCAAATTCAAATAGCAAATAAAGAAACTCAACCTCATCCAACTTCTCCAAAGTCAAATCAAAGTATATTACGAAACAAAGTTCTCTAACAAGAGCTACATTTGAGAGCATCAATGTAACCCCAAAATAGACAAACTAAAAATCAAACCTCAAACACCTAGTCTTATAGATAATATTCAATAATCATGGTTCAAACACCTTAGCAAACTAAACGAATTAATTTCAACTTAGTTGATGAATAAACAACTTTTGAACTGATTCAAAAAGGCCCGAGCTTAAACATCTTGAGCCTTTCAAGTCTATATAACTTAAGGCTCACAAGGGGTTTTACCTCCAATTCCTAAATTCAAATAGCAAATAAAAAAAACTCAACCTCATCCAAAATCTCCAAAGTCAAATCAAAATATATTACCAAACAAAGTTCTCTTTTGCCACTCCTCTACTTGAGCCTAACTTTCAAACTTCAAAAGACTCAAGTCAAGTTGTGAAGAAATTGTTCCTAAAAATACATCATGATAGGCTTATAAATCACCTCAAAACTCGAAAATTCTATGAAATTTTCCTTGTAACAACCTACTCCATTTGTAAACTACAATAAAATCAAAAAAAAAAATTCTTATCAATTCAATTCTCAAATTTTACACACTGAGATTATCAACAAGCTTACAAATTTCCTTCACCATATCCTTAAATGTAGTTAAAAGCAACATTTGAAATCCATGCATGAAAATAGAATAGTTAATTTAAGAAATCAAACTTCTGTAATTCAAACCAGAGGTTCTAGGATTAAGCTATAACATTAACCTAAAACATGAAAGATGATCCACCAAATCTATGATTTATAGGTAAGCATACCATTGCCAATAAGGACATTAGTAAAGAATGAGTGCAAGATGCGTTGGCATCTAACAATGCAATATTTGTTAGGTTTATCATCTTTGTTTAATTATATTATTGTTAAAAAATGAAAATAAGACAGGCTTGAGAGGAGATCAGTTTGGATGTAGTGGTGAATGACTAAGAGAACAAATAGGGGTGCAACTTAGGTCAGGTTGAGCCCAAACTCGGCTCGACAAACTTGAATTCCAATTGTGCTGGATTACAACCTGAACCTGAGAATCTAGATTTGTGAATATGATAAGGTTATATTTAAGTGAACCTGAGCCTAATTTCTCTTTTTATATTTATTATAAAATATATTATGTATGTAATATCTAAACAACATTTTTTTTGAAAGAAAGAGTATATTTCATTATTCACAAAAAGAACCTGTAAGGACCAGGTATATTATTTTATTTTTATTATAACTTTTCTCTATTTATGATGTAACTTATGAACATGCTAGTAAGAATTTTTCAATATTAATGGATAC
>JAXCLR010000092.1:45365319-45391109 GCA_035584095.1 Annona squamosa
TATAGCGAAATTGATGTATATGACAAATAAAAGTTATATGTAATTAAAAGATAGCTACTTTTAATGGAATTCGTTGTAGTAATTAATGAATTACATTGAATTGTTGCCTGTACAAATATTAGCTAGTTTTTATTGCTATATTTTGGAATCATACTTTATAAAATCTATATTTCTTACCACACAATGAATCATCCTAACTAATTTGTTCAAATTTTTGCTTAATGCATACATAATACTTATACGGATAGCAACACGAGACAATACTCCTATATATAAGACAATAATTCCCTCTATATTCAAACATGGGACTTCTCGCATCAAGGCTAGGTAGGAACATCAAATGTGCTATGCACTCAGATCTAAAGTATGAGCTATTTTTTTTATTTGTAGGTATTATACATAGTGAAATCTGATATTACGTGTCACTGGAAGTCGAACGCTAGAACTCACAGAAACAAGGCATTGGCGTTACTACCAGGGTGGACCGCTGGTGGAAAATATGAATTAGTTTTGATCTTATATTTTTTGCTTAGTACTCTTAGATTCTATCTAAATGCATCTCTAATTTTTCTTCTAAGGAATGAGTTTTACTACATGGATATTTCGTAACTTTTTATTTTTTTAACTTTTTCTAAAAATTGTGGGTTAAAATTTTCGTACATGGGCAAAAGGTATTACCATATTTGAAAATCTATTAACGATGTTTGATTAATTAGAAGTAAATTTTGTAGTCATATTTAGAATTCATCTTTTATTTTTATAAAAATTTTAATATTAAATATATGCATATGCTCAGATAATGATGCATGGTCTATTTTCTATAATATTCCATTGTCAATACCTGGTTCTACATCTCCAAGAAGAAGTACCTTGGGGTATGTTACTTGCAGATGACATTGTTTTACTAGATAAAACTAAAGAATGACTAAATTTAAAATTGAATAAGTAGGTAGATGCTTTAGAATCTAATTGTTTTAGAATTAGTAACACAAAAATTGAATATATGGAATGTAATTTTAGTAATAGTGAGAACTTGAATGAGGAACCAATTAAGATTTTAGATCAAGTAATAACAAGAACTAATCACTTTCGGCACTTTGGATCAATAGTTCAAGAGAATAAGGAAATTGAGAAAGATATAATACATAGAATTCAAGTAGGATTGAAGAAATGAAGAAGTGCATTAGGAATTTTATGCGACTGTCGAGTTCCAATCAAATTAAAAGGAAAATTTTATAAGACTACGATTAAACCTGCTATGCGTTATGGGGCAGAATGTTGGGCAGTTAAAGAACAACATACACAAAAAATAAGTATAGCAGAAATGAGAATGCTAAGGTGGATGAGTGGTAAAATAAAAAAAAGATAAAATTATGATTGAAATAATTCAAGAAAACTTAAAAGTGAGACCAATTTGTAATAAAATGAAAAAAAAATTAAGATAGTTTGGTTATGTTAAAAGGAGGCCTCAAGTAGCATTGATTAGTAAAACAGAGTCTATCCAAGTAAAAGATAGTAGGAGAATGAGAGGAAGACCTAAAAAAATATGAATGGAAGTAATTAAACAAAATTTAAAAATATTACGAATTACACAAAATTTAGTCTTAAATTGCCAAAAATGGCGTAACAGAATCCATGCACCCGACCCCACCTAAGTGGAAAATGGCTTATGATGATGATTCCCTGGTTCTACATGCAATAAATATATAATCAAGGGTTGTGAACTAGTGAGCATATGCACTTTGGTGCAACTTGATGAGTGGCGACCAGTTATTGTAACCCCTTTTATTTGTTTGTTTTTGATAAATGCAGGCTCGAGTTAGATCATTTCACATAATAATTTAATATTTAAAAAAAATTAACTTGTTTTTTCGTTTCCAAAATCAAAACCATGTACTGATCTAACGTGGTAGCATAATTAGTCACATACCATCGCAACCCTCAAACTAGTTGTTAGTTGTAACTTTTTGCTTAGATTCTTGTCTGCCATTCATTATTTTTTTTTATGTATTGGATTTTCCAATTTCTTCCCCTGTATCAATTAATGTTCTGATTCTGATCATTGTTGTCTGGAATCATTGCTGATTTGCACTAGTGGCCATAAACACGAAGATGGCAAAAGCACAAGCACGACATGGAAGAAGCATTTGGTTACAAGTGGCTCTTCTTATTATTGATGGAGTAGCAGCGAATTATGTAGTTTCCGGAAAGACGAGGCTAGTGAAACCCAAGAAGCATAAAGCAACTATCAAAACCATTCAGGTGAGTCTGAGTTTAATTTTATCTAACTACTAAATCAGGTCGACTCGGGTTGAGGTAATTATAAACTTAACCCACTTTATAAAATCTCAATCAAATTTTATTTTTCGCATTTTAACCCAATCCTATTTTAGCCTTATAGAAATTGATTCGGACAAGTTAGAAATCGGGTTAATAAATATATAATCTTTAAAAATATTTTTCTTAATTAAATCTATTTTAAAATATAAATTTATATGAGAAATAAAAGTTAATTATTTTTATAGGAGCATTTTCTAATTTATGACTTATACGATGATATAATTGCTAAATAATCTTGTTTCAAAGTAATAGTGTATGGTTAATTCCTATTTATTATGTAATAATGTGAGATTATCCATTAATAATTTATTACAATATATGCTAATATATGAAATTGGGTCGGGTTGACAATCATCCAACTCAAACCAACCCACTTTTGAAATCGGGTCGGTTCAAATTGAGTTACATAATTTTTTTTTCCAAAATGCTTTACCTAACCCAATTATAAATCAAGTTGGATTTGTTAGGTTCAGGTTGAAACTAATCCTATTTATACCCCTACTAATTAGTCATTAATTAAGTTAATTATTGTCATGTGTATATTTATTTTCTTAACTCAACCACATAATAATACTTGGCGTGAGCCTAATTAATTAGTACCCCTTAATTGCTTTATCTATATCTTTCTTTTTTAAAAAAAATTGATTATTATTTCATATGTACAATAGAGTGAGGATGGAGATATTATTGATTGCATCGATGTTTACAAGCAACCTACTTAGGTTCTTAATTCTTCTCCTTGCTCTACGGATAAATCCAATATTTCAATATACATACATCTCTCTTGATCAATATACAATAGCTTATCACAAGAGTTTACAATTCTAGATGATGCCTAGCGACCACAATAAACATATGGCAATGGCAAGTAATGCATCATCACTATCTTCTTCCGTAGCATCATCATCGGTACAACTACGACGCTTGAATAGAGATTGTCCTCAGGGAACCATTCCTATATTGAGAACATGGAATAACGATATGCTTATAGAAAATGTTCCCACCGTACCCCCAGTCTTTGAGGTAAGTGGATATCAATTGTAAACACAAATACGTACGTATTGACATTCGTTTTAATTAAATTAAACATCTTGATTAATTCTTTGCTTGTTTGACTGTTGCATGATATATAGTACGCTAAGCTGGTTTTAGATGGAGGGAAAGGAGGTAGGATTTACGGAGCTTCTGGCTATATAAATGTTTGGGATTTGAAGCACGTTGAGCCCATGGATAAGAGCAGTGCTCACATCCTCCTTGCTAAAAAAACAACTGCTGGTAGCAATTATATTTTGGCCGGATGGACGGTACAAATTTACGATTAAGCAAAGTCATAGATAGAGAGACGTATTTTTATCATGCTCTGATTTTATTTACGCATGTTAAATACTTGTCGGGTTTATAAACCGCTATATGGAGACCAAAAAACAAGATTGACCGTATATTGGACGGTAAGTATTTCTTCTAATATGATAAATTTATATTATTTTTTTCGTTGTTAAACTTCTTCAAGTACTTAATTCCTAGGTAATCCGGACTATATTCATGAAGATTCAAGCTTGGTTAGACTGCACATTAAGCTGACGATAAGCCTCTTTATAAATTAATGAGTCACAACTTCGATAAAAGCAATACGTTTGATTGATATGTTTGGTGGGAAACGATGCACGATCAAATGAAGCCTTATATACTCTATTTTAATTATGGTTGAGCCATCAAGCATAAGCTCCAAGGTGCTATGGTGTGGGTTCGGTTTTATCTTAAATATGCAAGGTCGTAAATTAGGTAAGTTAACTTGGGTTTTTCGTAATAAAAACTAGGGTTATATTTTTGGATGATTTGTAAATATACTCACTTAATTTGATCATAACTACAAATATACTTCCATAGTTTCAGAAATCACAAATAATTCCCGACCATAATTACAAATATACTTACATTGTTATTGCACCGTCACAGCGTATGTATATTTACAAAAACATGCAAAATATGTGGGTATATTTGCAAGAACTAAATATACCTACTTAATTTTTGAAATGGAAAATATACCCACATAGTTTGCATGTTTCTTCAAATATACTCACACCATGACGGTGCAATAACGGTGTCATAATGGCTTAAGTATATTTGCAATTATAGCCAACTATGTGAGGTTCTTTATGATTTCTTAAACCATGCAAGTATATTTATACTAAATGGGTGTATTTACAAATTATCCTAATTTTTTCAAAATAATCTTCTTTCGGAAAAACCTTAGGCCAGCCTTATTTTACAAAAATCAACTCAATCCTAAATAACCTTACAATAGCAATTCAAGTCAGATGGAAAATCTAGGAAATAAATCAAGGAAAAAACAATATGCCACTCAAAATAAGACAAATTAGAATATATTGTGAAAAGAATTTCCTATTAAATAACAAGAGGAATAAATATTGTGAAGAATAAGACTAATGAATAATTAAACCTCGAATAGAAATATTATTGATGGTTGTCATCCTAGATTCGCACTTCCATATCCATTGTATTTAGAATTTTTTAGTTACGAGAGTAAAAACTGAGATATAAGGATTGACGAATTTTTTTTTAAAAAAAATAAAATGATAAATATAGAACTGCTAGTAAAATGCTCTGACTAACTTTTGATCTTTTTATGTTCATTTATTTAGGCCGATAATTCAGAGAACACCGGCTGTCATAGTCATAATTGTCCGGATATTGTTCAATCAAACCCACGTTTACCTTCAATATGACTTATACCTAAGGTGGTGATCAAGCTGAAATCAAAGTCACAATTTACATGGTAACATAAAACAGTAGTATTATGTATTTACCATAAGCACATTAGTAATTACATTGATTGAATTATAATTGCTACTGGTTCATCAAATAAATTTTTTTAGTGACTAACCCATACATATACATCCATATATACATATATACAGGACCAGCAATCGAATAATTGGTGGCTAAAATATTTTGATACACCGGCGGGATGCTGGCCAGCTTCTATTTTTAAGGATCTTTCTTCAGCACGAGCAATCAACTGGGGAGGAGACGTAGGCCTTTCATCGGCTGATCAAGGAGATCGTCACTCCACGACCGAAATAGGAAGTGGCCACTACCCATCAGAAGGTTTATTTAAAATATCACCATATGTTGCTGAAGCTCGTCACATAACAGAGGACAACAAAGAGCATATTCCATGTGATAGAGCATGTATTGCCACTAAAAAAGGTACTATCAATGTACAAATTTTGGAGAAGGTACTGCTCATCCTAGCTACGCAGTTTATTTTGGTAGAAATGGTTAAGGAAAGGGATGCTCTAAATAAATCAATGATAAAGAGGATCGTTGAGACTCATCCACTCATCCATTCCTCGAATTCACTTTGATGGACCTTTTGTAGCGCCCCGATGTCCAGGTCTATAGTCGCTACCAATAAGATATGATTTATGATAATGGGGAGAACACACAGGTGCATTAATATAAATTATGGTATAATATCAAATGTTTCACAGACTAATATAAATTAAATATCCCATCACATATAAATCGAGTTACATCCAAGTGATCAAATTCATAAAATATATAGATAATTAGGTTGTCCTTACATCGCTCTTAAAACTCAAAATAAATAATTAAAATTCGGATTTATCATGTCCTAGTTCGATCTGGTCTCTCAACCCCATATTGGTCTCTACCCGCATATCTCTCATCTAAATTAGGGTAAAATAGGGTGAGTCCGGGCAAACTCAGTAAGTAGAACTAAAACATAAATTAAACAAAATGAGTTTTAAACAATATGCATATTTTCAAATAAATCATAAATCATGTTCGAATCAATAAATGTGCATGCTCATGATCAATCATTCCAATACATACACATGAACTTCTGATCAAATAAATTAAATCCAATGGGAGGTTCGATATCTTGCCCTGTCTTACATCAGTGCTAAACAGGAGAAAATCAAATGTGGGAAACATCATACCAAGTCAAATGACAAGGAAGTGAATGTTATATCTTTTCATGGTCTCCACACACCTATGGCCACGCCATAAACTTACACCCATGGCTCAACTCAGACACTCGTGCCTGAGCACCAGTTTCTACATACTGGTCTCATAATAAATGTTAACAAATGACTGAACACATTCGTGGTTCCAAATACTACATCACAATGGCCCAATGGTTTGTCATGGCCCACAACCATCAATGGCTAAATCATACCCCGGTCCCCAGTTGGCGGTATGTCAGCGATCGTCATCGATGATCACTAACAATATTTCTCAATCGGCATCTTCAGCCATGGCTCATGGAAATGCTAATACGCCATGCACACATGCATATGTCCAAAATATAATGCTAGCATATACCATTTATAAATAAGTTCAAATTCGATATCACAATAAATCAATCTCTCAATCGAATTTTATCATTTCAAGAAAAATACAAATCATCGACATCCAAAACATACATGCCTGAGAAATACAAAATAATTCATTCAGTTCAAAACAAGTCCTACTTACCTCCTTTATCTTCAAGTTACTATTCCTCTACCATTTTTTATGCAAAAATTTGGTTCAATGCATACAACTCTTGTCAACACAAATCTCTAATTGCTGACCATACTTTTCCAATTATCACTATATGGTATACCTAATAATAATTTTACCATGATGGATTTACTTCCCATATATATCTAGTTATTCATATGGCAAAAACAAAATGCCTACATTAATCACACCATTTCTAAAGCTCTAAAATTTAAACAAATAACAATCTCATTAGGCTAATCGTAACTCAATTTCAATAATAAAATACTTGTTTCTTGTACTATGATGAGATAAAATTTTTAATATATTATATTGTATATTTCTTTGACCACACCCATATTGTATATATTAAATACATTAATTCTATTGCAAGTTATAACCAAACATATATAAGTCCAATATAATCGGATTTACATAAATTCATTTTAGTTATTTTAAATTTAATCTACGAGTAATATATTAATATATAATTACTATCATAAATATTAATATTGTAATTCATGGATGACTATATGCAATTATAAAACCACCAAACCCAATTATAAAACCTCCAGTCTTCAATTAATAGATCCCGAATAAATTCAGAATTCCAACAGAGCCCCCCCTTTTTATACCTTGGACTATTTATATAACAGAAATATTAATATATTATATAGATTTAAAAAAAAAAAAACTTGGATCACTGAATATGGCCTATATCTATCTATCCTTTTCCTAAGAACATAATAAATACACACATACATATATATATATATATATTAGTATTTTAAAATTGTCGTTTCATTAATTCTACACACGTATATTTTGAAATCTTCATCCAAATATCAGGTTTATTTTCATTTATCTTATTTCATACCTATTCACTTGTAAAATAATTAGAATTTATTCTAAAGTCATCTTTCCCAAATAAATTTTTAAAGACCATCTCCAATTCTTCTTACTTACAATTATTTATAAATAACAGGTTGGTCATATAAAAATATACCATCATATTGATAAACATACAATTAGTATAGTAATTGCCCAAAAAAATATATATTTCTATTATTATATGGTTAGATTAAATTGGTTGAGGAAGCTATAGATCAACCAATTTAATTTTTGTTTATCTATACTATTATTAGAAGAGCAAAATCAAACAACAACAGTAAATGCCAAACTATGAAACGTGAGCCTACCGTATTTTTATATAACGAATTTGAATTCTTCCTCTCTAAATAGAAGTGGATTTATCTCATGAGTTATACAAAAGTTTTGAAAATTTTCTTACATCACTATACGTCCATCTCTTCAAAACCTCTTAATACTTACTTATTTTATTTAAATCATGCGAACTTATTTAATTACTTATTTGTGACCCCACTTGAAAATTACAAGATTGTCATACTGGTCCTTGTATTTTTTTTACATTAATAATTATAATAGTATATAAAATATAATAAATTCATCACATTTATTAAATTAAATTTTTACTCCCATTATTTCTAAAGTTAATTTAACAAACCAATCTCACATTTACATATGCATTTCTTAAATTTACTCGGTCTCATAAAATATATATTATTTTATATTTAGGTGGACATACGGCTTAACTAGTAGTCACCTTATTTTTTTATTTTTTTATTTTTAGCCTATGTATAATACATATATACCTTGTATATATCTAATTCTTATAATTTTATTTAATTTAATTAGATATTATTCGCATATTAATTTATAGCAAAAGTTCACCTATATTTAGTTCAGGCTTTAGTTATTCATTTTGATTTTACACAATAATAAATCATTATTATTTAACGATTTTAATTAAAATTACATAACCTTAACTTGCACTTTAGTTAGCATGCTAATAGTAAATTAAAATTCATAAATTAAATTAGGGGTTTACATTGATCTATTCACGTTTTTCGTCCATACGAATAGGATTTTGATTTATATCTATTTGTCACAAGTTTCGATGTTTGTACCTTGTTGTTCAGTTATTCAAACAAGAAAATATTCTAAGATTTGAACTGTTTTTTATTTTTTGGAGCGAAGATTTGGACCATCTTAACTTCTTTTTTTTTATGAGGGACCGTCTTAACTTCTTTTTTTTTTTTTTTATAAGGGACCATCTTAACTATTGGTATATGCGTTTTACTTCTTTATGTCTTCTTAAACAGCTACTACTAATTCACGAACCTATCTCTTTTAGATTTATTCTCTTTACTCCTTATTATTATTATCTCTACCACATTATATCATTTTTTTTTCCATTTTAAAAACTTCTATGCCAAAATTTTTATTCAAAAGTTTTACTTCTTCTCAAACATATATGGAGTTGAGAAGAATGGAAAAAAAGAAAAAAAAAAGTTAAATACAAGTGAATAAGAAAGGTACATCATAAAATAGTGATGTGAAGTTAGAAAACGAATGAAGTATTGTAAAAAGGTTCCATTAATTTGTTGTAACTAATCCATTCCATCAAAGGTGTCACACACATACCCAGAAAAGAGACCATTAGGCCTGATGCACAGAACACACAGACCTAGAAAACGTCAATTGAACTTGTGAGTTATGAGCCTTACAGTGTGATATTATCCACTCTAGCCTAGCAGTTTAGCCACATAACTTTAAAATGCGTCACATCATATTGAATTTGAGACCCAGTTATAAACTACCTAGAACTTTCTTTCCTTTCCGATATGGGATTCAGTTCTAGGCTATTACAAGCCCACTAGCTTCTGCCTGATTCGTCCTGGTACCACAACTCAACTTTGGGCTTCTGCTTGCAGCCCTAACTTTCACTGGTTCAACTCTCCGAACCACATGTACTAGAGGAGGAGCCGCTCTGATACCACTTGTCATGCACAGACCTAGAAAAACAACCATTGAGCCTAATGCATAGAGCACACAGACCTAGAAAATGTCCATTGGGCCAGTAGGTTATGGGCCTCACAGTGTGATATTGTTCGCTCTGGCCTGGTAGTTTAGCCGCATGGCTTTAAAACGCGCCACACTATATTGAACTTGAGACCTACTTATAAACTACCTGTAACTTTCTCCCCTTTTCGATGTGGGATTCGGTTCTAGGCTATTACAAACATATACATATAAATCTACTATTTGTGTATGCATGGGAAATAGAATGAAATGTTATAAAAAATTCCACTTTCTGTATTCATTTGATCTGATGTGACATTTTAATTTCTTAACTATATATTTTGTAGTTATAAAAAAAATATACACTTTGAAATGACATCGGCTACATTTCGGGCTTTTATATACGAAAAATTCCATGAATATTTGAGGAAGTTTCTGTTAGCCTTCGTTGATGATTCTGATCCTAGTCTGCAACCAGAGTTGGATGGACTACGAGTGGATTTGAAATTAAGCAAGATCAAACACAGTATGCGAACAAGATGTGTAACTATGGTTATGAGAACTGTTTCAACCGGCATTTGACCTTGTTTACGCTCTGAATCACCTCCATTGTCAATCCAATTGTCAAACCTCCACTTTCATTAAACTAACTACGAAAATTGCTTTCATAAAAAAAAAAAAAAGAAAAATTGCAAAATACAAGTGTGAGACTCATAAATGGAAACTATTCCAACTTTCAATATGGCTTTACGGTACACTATAACAGCGTGGTCAAAATCAAATCGGTGATTAAACTAGTAAGGAGATTGTCTGGATCGAATTAGTTTAACCGATAATGTAAGAGTTATGTATTTATATTATATTTTAATAAATCTTTATATTTATAAGTCCTAAAACTATAAATCTATCATTTTAATTACAAAAATTTATAGAAAAGTTTAGTAGAATCATTTTAAAGATATAATAACACTGATCATTATTATATTTATTTTAATTTGATTTTTGATACCCTAGATATTAATTGTAACATGCCATAAAATTTTCTTATTCTTTTACATGTCATTCTCTCACTTTTTTAATACATTATTCCCCCAATGTTTTGAAAAAAATTCTTATTCTCACTTTTCATCTCTGCTTTTATATCTTTGCAAATAGAATCTTAAGTACAATATTTAACCATTTAAAAAAATGAAAAATTGAAATTATCTTGATAAATAATATTAAAGACAAATTTCATTTCTACTATAAAAGAAAAAAATTACTTTTAGTTAACATTAAACAAACTAATTAGTGTAGATCGAAATTTATAATTTTTTACAACAAATAATACTGAAAATCAATTTAAATGCAAAATGTAAAATTTTTATAATTTAATTTATTTTCTAGCTGTTTTCCTTTATAATACAAAAATTAAAGAAAATTTACAAGATGCTCTTCTTCAAACATATAAAATTGAGAGTCATGATGCTTGTTACTGGCACTTGTCTAGCATGATCCCAATTTGATCCAGATTGAGAGCATTGTCTCCTTGTTGTGATGTGATTGAGCGTTTGTCTCCTTGTTTAGTATGGTTGAACTTATGTCTTTAAAAGTTTAGTTATAAGAATGTTTTAAAGTTAATTATAATACAAATTAAGATTATTGTAAATATATACCAATTAAAAACATATAATTGATATTTTTACATGTGAATATTTCCATAATATATATTTTAATAATGTAATTTCGATGTTACTAGTTCAAATTGATTTATCAAATTGGTTTGAATAATTGGTTTGAATAAAGTCAGTTTCTTTACTAGTTTGATGAGTGGTTTGGTTAGGACAACATTGGCCACTACAAAGATAATAATATAGTTTATAATTTTATAACATAATAAATATTAACATTATTTACTTATTTGGAATTACTTTTTGACTATAACAGCTTATGCAAAAAATCTCAAAGGTATTATGTTCGCAAAGTGATTCAATGCACTCGGGTGCACTAGATTTGAAACTTTAATATACCAGGGTACAAAATATTTTTTAAAATTTTTATACAAATGTTAATTTAGGAACATTTAACATATGTATTAAAAATGACTAAAATAAAAGTATTTCAAAAATGAGTAAAATATCCCTATTTTTAAAAATAAAAATAAATACATATCAAAAAATGGTAAAATTAGTTCATAGATTAAAAACAATTATATTAATTTTTATATTTTTTAAAAAATAGCCTTTGTACCGAATGTACCATAAATTTCAATGCACCCAAGTAAGTTGAATAACTTAGTTGTATCTACATTTCAAGAAATTGAAAGTTCATAACTTTAGTGTACTCTATTGCTTTACCTTTTTTATTTGTTGAATTATTTTGGATTTTATTTATAAGGATAGTATGAAGTTTATGCTATTCTTATTTTTTAATTGTTTAAATATTTTTAACAATTTCGAACCTCAAAAAGTAAGCCCATTTATATGTGTTAATTTTCAAAATTTTTAAAAATATTAAAATAAATCAAAAATATAAAACTATGTATATAGGTAAAGGTCATGCTTGGGACATATATGAATTCCAAAAAACCCAAAAAGTTTTAAAAAAGGTAGCTAAGTGCTGTACTTGAAATTTTTTTAAAATGCAATAAAAATATTAGTTGCAAATAATATAATTTTCGTTGAATCTACTTTAATTTTGCTGCAATTATGCATATGGGTATTTGAAGAGATACGAATATGATATTTTAGACTTTTCAGTATTCATTGTAAAATCCAGCTGAAATTTTAGCTTCGCACCTAGTAAAGCTACATGTTTTTTTTTTTTTTTTTTTTTTTTTTTTATAAATAATGATGAAGTTTGTTACTTAGGTGGCTGCTTTGAATGCATATAAATTTGGCGTCAAAAAATTGTTGCATATAAAAAGTTTTCTTGTAATAGTTTGCAAATAAGTTTAAGAATACGCAGATATAATTTTATGAAACTTAAAGGTATCTGTCCCAAATGATCTGTAATATTAATCTCATTGAGGTACTAAAATTAGAGGCATGATTATATACAGTATATTGCATATATGCTTAAGTTACAATATCCATTTTTTATTTTTTATTTCATTTTTTTCTTTTTCTACATAAATATATTTTCATAAGTGTATTTAATCTATATACTAAGTTTTCTTATTTTACAATACTTTTACACATTTATTTTTATTTTTAAAATTCAAACGGTAGATATATCTATTCAATTATTCAAATACTTCAATATGTTTCTGCTGTTGCTAGTTGATTGTTTCTGCTGGTGTATCAAAATAGTTTAACCACCAATTATTCGATTCCTGGTCCTGTATATATGTACATATGCGTTTATGTGTATATGCATGTATTTGTATGTCAGTCACCGAATAAATTCTTTTGATGAATCAATGTATAACAATTATAATTCAAGAAATACGATTGGTAATGTGCCTAGAATAATTAAATACTACTGTTTCACGTTACCAAGTAAATTGTGTCTTTAAATTCAGCTTGTTCACCACCGGAAGTTGAAGAAATGTCGAAGGTAGCTCCCAGATAGAAATGTGGGCTGGTTTGAACAAAACGCCGCCAATTAAGATTATGACAGCCAGTTTCCTTTCAACCATCTGCCTATATATCCACCATGATGATAATAAATGAATATGAAAATAAAAACGTAAAAGCAAAAAATTAGTTAGGGAATTTTATTTGCATAGTCATAATCATTCTATTTATGGAACAAGTCGATAAGACCAAAAGGCTATGTGATATATACAAGCATACATTTCCCCGCTTTTTACAACAGTTTAAGGCTAGAAAGCACAACTCATGAAAACATGCATGAGAATATCGTTCTAATGGAAAGGACGATTCCCAATTTTCTTAACCAACATATGGCCATAATGCTAAATCAAGCCTAAGCTCATGGTTAAATCAAATCTGCAATTATCTTTATGATCACCATTTTGGGTTTTTCCCCTCATTTGTTGGCTTTTAACCATGATATTTTTTTATAAAACCAAACGATTCATTATTAATAATTACTTTTTGGAACATGATATCGTGTGCTTGGGTGAACTTAGCTTTTTATGCATCAGGGTACAAATATTCATTTTTTAATTTTTAAAATTTTTTACACAATTATTAATTTAATCTTATTTAATATGTGTATCAATTTTTATCCTTTTTGGATATTAAATTATTAAAAATGCCACTAATTTTAAAGATTTAAAAAAATATCTACAAATCATATTAACAGTTATATAAAAAATTTAAAAAAAAGGATTAAATGCACCCAGTGCACTGAGCTAGTTAAGTTCTTATTTTTTTAATATAAAAATCATTATAATTAGGTTGAACCTTTGGTATAACTCGAAAAACGCAAACTAAAAACATTATCTTTAAAATTCACTAAATCCATTTAAAAATAAATATTAATAAATATAATATGGCTATCAAGCAAATTAGGACATGGGTTTGCTAACCCGACTCAGTTTTCACACTAACTAGAATTGCTGATATTCAATCCTCAACCATCTTTTGCAACGGTCGCTAAAAAAAGTGTGCTGCATCGGTGGGATCAGTCGGATCCGTGGACCCTGAACTGCACAAACGAAAAGGTCCAATCTGCTCACGGTCTTCAAATTTTAATGATAACCATTTAAAACCGGTTGAAGCATGTGTGAGGACGACCTGTCTTTTTTTATTTTGTGCTGCTGGAGGATCTAGTTTCTGCAGAACAAGCTCAGAGATGAGGAATCTCAACTGAGAATATCGGAAACCATTGCATGGTGCACGGAGTATTGTAATCAATAACGAACGACAAAGGCGTTGGTTCAATCGGGGTTGCTGGCTAAGGCCATGGTAACCAAATGGTTCAAACCGCCCCTGGGATTCGTCAAAATCAACACGGACGCTCGGAACCTGGGGGAAAGGGACGAATTCAGATGTGCGGCTATGATTAGGGATTCTAAGGGGTCATTTATTGCTGCATGGGGATGGAGGCGGCCAGGTGCGAGGGAGCCGTTGTTTACTGAAGCAACCACTTTTCTTCTAGGAATCAAATGGGTCACTCAACTCAACATCAGATATGCGTTGTTCGAGACTGACTCTCTAATGCTCTGCAACTACCTGTCTAATGAGGAACCCCTCTCCTCCCCTGTTGGTCTTATAATAGATGATATCAGATCGATCCTTAGGCGGAACGAGTCCTTTTCTATTCACCATGTTTTAAGGCAGGGAAATGCCGTTGTGCATTCCTTCGCTGAATTGGTCTCGGTGTCTACCCTGAACCATATGTCTTGGTGGGGTACCCCTCCCCGAGTTGTTAGGGAAAATTTGTACAGACAATTTTTTGGCAATGAATTGCTTAGATCTTTCTATCCCTACTCCCTTTCAAATTGAAAGAGGGTAGGTATAGAGTAGACCCATTATCAAAAAGAAAGACCGGTTGGACCATGAACGAAGGTCCACTTGCGGTTCGGTCCGCCCACGACTCAAGCGACGAAGATCTAAAAAAGAACGTGGAAACTTCAACTGGAATTAATTTTCTCATGAACTTTTATGTTTCTGTCTCTCCAATGAATCTGCATGCAACAACCTAGAGGCAAAATAATTGGCTTTAATTTATACTTTTATGACTTATGTTGTATTTTATGCTTGTAGAAACTTGCAATAGATAATTTTTAATATTTTAAATAAATTGGAATATTTACTCAAAACATAAATTTGAAATCAATTATAAATTTAGTGTCTTATTAATTATTTTATATTAAAGACGTGGATTCTATAAAACCCTTTTATGTAACCAATTTCATTTTTATATCTTGACTCTTGATTAAAAAAATTTACTTGGTTTGTTTTATTTAGCATTTTATACCAGAGTTTGTTTCGAAAGTAATAAAATTTTCAATGAAAATTTGCAGAATATAAGTTTTTGAAATGTAAGAAAATAATATAATAACATCAAGGTAATGGTGTGGAATAAACAAAATAAAGTTAAAATAAATAGAATTGCAACAAAAATTTTATTACTATTTACAATAAGTTCAAAAAGTGGCCTCATTAAACCAAATATCTTTACTCAAAAGCACCCAATTAGTTATAACTAAATAATTAATTTAGTCAAAGTATATCCAACAAAATCGAATATATATTATAAATGACCAAAAGATTAACTATATTAAGTGAAATTTATAATGAATGTTAAATATCGGTTAAGCCTAAATGCACCTGGGTGCACTTAGGCTCGGTACACCCACATGCATTTAATCTATTTTTCATTTTTTTGAAATTTTTTTAAACAATTGTTAATCTAAGTGTATTTAATATGTTTATCAATTTTTACTATTTTTCTATATTTTTAGACTTTCTAGAATTTTTTAAAATCAGTTGCATTTTCATTAATTTAAAATTACAAAAATGCCACTGATTTTAAAAATCTAAAAAATTTAAAAAACTTCTAAAATGGTAAAAATTGATACACATGTTAAATATACTTATATTAACAATTGTGTAAAAAATTTTAAAAATAAAAAATAAGTATTTGCACTTGGGTGTACTGAGCCTAAGTAAGTGTATGAAATAATGACCTATTAAATATAAATTTTAAAATTGTATTTTCAACATCAAAGTTATCTAAAACACTATTAACATGTGGACAAATAATTTTGTAATATATTATTATATTCTAATATATATTTAATGGCTTTGAGAAGTTTTCATAATTTATGCTTGAATATATATATATATACACACATATGTATATTAGTTTTAGTTTTCTAGCTAAAATATAATGTTAAATATGATAAATAGAGTAAATTTCTAATTTAACATTAAGATATTAAAATCAAATGAGTCATATAAAGCTACTTCTATTTAACTTAGTTATAGAGAGCACTTACATTAATGTTATATGTAAAGCCCTTATATTAATGTTACACTCATAAATATTGCTCTTCATGGAGGTTAAATTATTAAATGATAACAACATCTTGAACTTTTGTTTTAACGGACAAGAGGTTCATCATTACCTCAAACAAGCTTTTATTTAGTTTAGTTTCAATTTTGTAACTTCAACTATTTTTATACTCCAATATAAAAAAAAATTGCATCATCTATTATATTTAATATTGTTTTTATTATTAGAGAAAATTTTCACGTCTAGTGTCATTGTGTATGAATCCTCATCTATAAATACAAATAATATGAAAAAATTTAATGCTAAATATTGATTTTAAGCATCCACAACAGCATCCCAATAATACAGGTTGATGGCATGCACACTGGTGGCATGCGATTGAAACCTACCAAATGTGGGCATAGTATTTGCATTGTCTCTTTGAAAAAGTATGGGTTTTACAAATTTTCTCTTGAGACAGGAGTATTTGAGAAAAATTTGCTCCTTGTAATATCAATTGTCACAGTGCATAAAAAATTATTAAAAATATCAATCCTAAAGTTATGTTTCAACATTTAAACTATCTAAAAGATCATTATTATGTGGATAAATGATTTATAAAGTGTTGCTGCATTCTAATGAATATATGAATGGATATAGACATTTATTCATAATTTACATATGAATATATATTTTTTAAGCAAATGTGGCTATGCACATCTTTGATTTTGATGATAAAAGTTTTTTTCAATCATCAAAGTATTACAAATAGAGAGAGCATCATATGGTCCCATAAATTTTATTTCTATCTTGAGGTTTTCAGGCATTCATTGGTCATATTATTGTTATAATTTATTCATGTTAAATATAATTTATTTTTATATGAAAAATATAATTTATTTATATTTATGTTCTAGTGTGAAATTCTTTTCACAATATATCCTAATTTCTCTTATTTTGAGTGGTATATTATTTCAATAATTTCCTTAATTTATTTGTTAGATTTTCGACCCAACTTCAATCAATTTTATAAGGCTATTTGATGATGAGTTGATATTCAAAAAATAGGATCGAGTTAAGATTTCATAAATAAAATTATGTCAAAAAACCTGAAACCCCAGTCAACTTGATTTATAGCCTTAACTTGCGTGTTTAAACAACACGAAACCCAATCAAAGCTCTTGGATGCTTAGACTTGGTTGGCTTAGCCACAATTAAAAATATAGTGTATAAAACTTCATTTGATCTCACCTCATTCCCACCAAACATATTGCTTTTGTAGAAGTTTTGAATCATTAAACACCCATAAAATTCATAAATAGGCTTGCCGTCTGCTTAAGCGGATAAAACGAAGCTTAATCTTGAAGAATATAATGCAGACTACCTCGGGCTGATTAACCACATTAAATAGACATAGAGGATGTATTTTTATCATGCACTGATTTTATTTACACGTCTTAAATATTTATCGGGTTTCTAAACCAGTATATGGAGACCAGAAAACAAGATTAGCCATTTTTTCGATTGTAAGTATCTCTTCTGATATTTTATATTATCATTACTAAACTTCCTTAGGTACTTATTTACGAGGTAGTCTGGACTATATTCTTCAAGATTAAGCTTCGTTTGATACGCTTAAGCAGACGGCAAGCCTATTTATGAATTTTATGAGGTGTTTAATAATTCAAAACTTCTACAAAAGCAATATGTATGGTATGTTCGGAGTGGTACAAAACATATTTTTTTAATTTTAGAATTTTTATAATTAAGTTATATTTAATTTATAAACCAAGTTTTACTATTTTTGAATATGTCCATGTATTTAAAAATCCAAAATAAATATATACACATACAAAATGATAAAACTTAATTTATTGATTAAATATAACTAGATTAGCATGTTAGTAAAAAACACCTTAAGAAAAACAAAATGATATGCTTTTGGACCAGGATTTCAAAATTCTAGGTCTTAAAAGATCATTACGGGGTATGTTTGGTGGGAATGAAGTAAGATCAAATGAAGCTTTGTACACTATATTTTTAACTGCGACCAAGCCAACCAAGCCTAAGCATCCAAGAGCTTTGATTTGGGTTTCTTGTTGTTTAAACATGCAAGGCTATAAATCTAGTGGACTGGGGTTTTAGGTTTTTTGACATAGTTTTATTTGTGAAATCTTAACTTAATCCTATTTTTCGAATATCAACTCACTGTAAAATAGCCTTACAAAAGTGACTGAAGTTGGGTCGAAAATCCAACAAATAAATTAAGGAAATTATTGAAATAATATCCACTCAAAAAAAGAACAATTAGGATATATTGTGAAAAGAATTTCACACTAGAACATAAATATAAATAAATTATATTTTTTATAGAAAATTAAATTATATTTAAGATGAATAAATAATAACAATAATATGACCAATGAATGCCTAAAAGCCTCAAGATAGAAATAACATTGATATGCTCTCTATTTGTAATACTTTGACGACTGATAAAAAAAATTATCATCAAAATCGAAGATTTTTGCATAGCCACATTTGCTTAAAAAATATATATCCATATTGTAAATTATGAATAAATGCATATATCCATTCATATATTCATTACAATGCAATAGTACTCTATTAAATCATTTACCACATAATAATGATCTTTTAGATAGTTGAAATGTTGAAATACAACTTTAAAATTGATATTTTTAATGGTTTTTTATATACTATGACAATTGATATTATGAGGAATTTTTTCTCAAATACCTCAATCTCAAGAGAAAATTTGTAAAACCCTTGCTTTTTCGGATCGTTGTCCCATGCACCTAGATGTATTAAACCCATTTTAACTCTTTTTTATTTTTTTAAAAATTTTTATACAAGTGTTAATCTAAGTGTATTTAACATATATATCAATTTTTATATTAAACTTAAAATGCCACTAATTTTTAAAAATTAAAAATAAATATATAAAATATTCAAAAATTGGTAAAAATTGATACAGATGTTAAATACACTTAGATTAACGCTTTTATAAAAAAATTTTAAAAAATAAAAAAATAGGTTAATGCACCTGGGTGCACTGCTCAGATGTAGCTAAGTGCACCCTCGCAGTGCACCCAGGTGCAGGAGATCGTGATCCACTTTTTCAAGGGTACAATGCAAATACTATACCCACATCTGGTGGGTTTCAATCACATGACACTGGTGTGCATGCCAACAGCCTGTGTTATTGAGGCACTGCTGTTGAGACTTAAAATCAATATGTGGCATTAAACCTTTTATATTGATTTTATTTATAGATGAGGATTCATTCACAATGATACTAGACGTGAAAATTTTCACTAATAATAAAAATAATATTACATATAACAGATGAAGCAAATTTTTTATATTAGAGTCTAGAAATAGTTGAAGTTACAAAATTAAAACTAAACTAAATAAAAGCTTGTATGAGGTAATGATGAACCTCTTGTCTCTTAAAACAAAAGTTCAAGATGTTGTTATCATTTAATAATTTAACCTCCATGAAAAGTGATATTTATGAGTGTAACATTAATGTAAGGGCTTTAAATATGACATTAATGTAAGTGCTCTTTATAACTAAGTTATATAGAAGTAGTTTTATATAACTAGTTAGATTTTAATATCTTAATGTTTAATTAGAAATTTACTCTACTTATCATATTTAACATTATTTTTTAGCTAGAAAACTAAAACTCATCCTCATCAAATATGTACATAGGGCATATTTTGCTAATATATGTGTGTGTGTGTGTGTGTGTGTGTGTGTATTAAAGCATAAATTACGAAAACTTCTCAGGCCCATTGAATATATATTAGAGTATAATAATATATTACAAAAGTATTTATCCACATGTTAATAGTGTTTTAGATAACTTTGACGTTAAAAATACAATTTTTAAATTTATATTTAATTGGTCATTATTTCATGCATGTACTTAGGCTCAGTACACCCAAGTGCAAATACTTATTTTTATTTTTTTAAATTTTTTTACACAACTGTTAATTTAAATATATTTAACATGTGTATCAATTTTTACCATTTTAAAAGATTTTTACATTTTTTTAGATTTTTTAGAATTTTTAAATTCAGTGGCATTTTTGTAATTTTAAATTACTAAAAATGCCACTGAATTTAAAAATTCTAAAAAATCTAAAAATCTTAAAAATTAGTAAAAATTGATGCACATATTCAATACACTTTGATTAACAATTGTTTAAAAAAATTTCAAGAAAATGAAAAATAGATTAAATGCGCCTAGGTGCATAGGGGCCTAAGTGCACCTGAGTGCATTGAGGCTAAACCGATATTTAACATTCACTATAAATTTCACTTAATATAGCTAATCTTTTGGTCATGTATAATATATATTCAATTTTGTTGGATATACTTTGACTAAATTAATTATTTAGTTATAATTACTTTGGTGCTTTTGAGTAAAGATATTTGGTTCAATGGGGCCACTTTTTGAAATTATTGTAAATAGTAATAAATTTTTTGTTGTAATTAATATAGGATTTGACTATATTTGATTACGGCAAAAAAAAAATCAAAATTTTGGCTATACTACATTTTCTTATAATGAAGAAACTATATTATTATACAGATCTACATTTTATATTTTTATCTCATAAATAATACTGTTGCTTCTTCATTGTAGACGCTCCCACGCGCATTGGGAGAAAAATGCCAAAACGCTGCCATAAATACATGATGCCACCAAATGTTGTCATGTGGATTTGAACTCATCTCAACACACTTTGGCTGAACTAAGCTACGGTTCAGTTGGCACAGGGGGTGTTTATTAATATCTAAAATTTTTCACTTTCCATAATGATTTCTTTATTTCTGCCTAGACAACGACTCTATGATTTAATCATTTCTACGTAAATACTAACTTATCTATTTTAACTTTATTTTATTTACTCCTCACCATTATCTTTACGTTATTATATTATCTTCTTCCGTTTCTAAAACTCATATTCTATGAATTTTCATCAAAAATTTTATTACTTTCGAAACAAACCCTGGTATAAAATGTTAAATAAAATAAACAAAGTAAATTTTTTAATCAAGAGTCAAGATATAAAAATGAAATTGGTTACATAGAAGGGTTTTATAGAAGCCACGTCTTTAATATAAAATAATTAATAAGACACTAGATTTATAATTGATTTCAAATTTATTTTTTTGAGTAAATATTACAATTTATTTAAAATATTAAAAATTATCTATTGCAAGGTTCTATAAGCATAAAATACAGCATAAGTAATAAAAATATAAATTAAAGCCAATTATTTTGCCTCTAGGTTGTTGCGTGCAGATTCATTGGAGAGAAAAAAACATAAAAGTTCATGTTCATGTTCTTTTTTAGTTTTTTGTTGCTTGAGTCCGTGGGCGGACCGAACTGCGGGTGGACCTTCGTTCATGGTCCAACCGGTTTTAAATGGCTATCACTAAAATTTGCAGAGTGCAGATCGGACTTTTGTTCGTGCAGTTCAGGGTCCACTGATCCGACTGATCCGACTGATCCAGCACACTTTTTTTGGCGACCGTTGCAAAAGATGGCTGAGGATTGAATATTAGCAATTCTAGTTAATATGAAAACTGAGTCGGGTGAGCGAAGCCATGTCCTAATTTACTCGATAGCCATATTATATTTATTAATATTTACTTTTAAATGGATTTAGTGAATTTTAAGAGAATGTTTTTAGATTGTGTTTTTCGAGTTATACCAAAGGTTCAAACAAATCATAATGATTTTTATATTAAGAAAATAAGAACCTGACTCGGCTCAGTGTGCCGGTGCATTTAATCCTTTTTGTAAAATTTTATATAGAACTATTAATATGATTTGTAAATTTTTTTTGAATTTTTAAAATCAGTGGCATTTTTAATAATTTAATCTCTAAAAATGATAAAAATTGATACATATATTAAATACACTTAAATTAAACATTGTGTAAAAAATAAAAAAAAATTAAAAATTGAGTATTTGTACTCTGTTGCACTAAAGCTAAGTTCACCCAAGTGCACAATATCATGTTCCAAAAAGTAATTATTAATAATAAATTGTTTGGTTTTATAAAAGTATCATGGTTAAACGTCTATAAATTAGGGGGGAAAGACCAAGAAACTAGCATGATTCAATCGATTAAACCCAAAATCGTTATCATAAAGATAATTGCAGAGTTGATTTAACCATGAGCTTCGGCTTCATTTAGCATTATGCCCATATGTTGCTTAAGAAAATTCCGACTCGTCCTTTCCATGAGAGCGATATTCTCATGCATGTTTTCATGAGTCGTGCTTTCTGGTCTTAAACTATTGTAAAAAGCGGGGAAATATATACTTGTATATATTACATAGCTTTTTGGTCTTATGGACCTGTTCTATAAATGGAATGATTATGACTAGGGGTGGAAATCGGAGCGGTCGACCCGTGACCTACCTCGCCCCAACCTATTTAATACCGGGGTGTGTCGGGATTACATACCCAATGGGGCTTTGATGTTTTTTTGAATGGCTGGTCGGGTTGGATATTTGATATCTTAAAGAATAGAGGGTCGGGTTGGGCCTACCCGCTAACCTGTTTTTTATCTCTCACATTAAAAAAACATATTCAATGCTAATATTCAGATTTTATTTAAGTATTTATATTTTAATTTGACTAATTAGTAATAGATTGAAGCATATAGTAGTTAATTTTAATATAAATTTGTCTTATACTTGATAGGTTCATAATTTTTAAAAATTTCTTACTTAACCTGTAGTTTTTACCGACCTGTTGACCCGATACCCGACCCGAATTTTGTCCCGAGACCAAGTATTAAAAAAGTATGGGTCAAATTGACTTGTTCTAACCTGATATAAAAATAAGGTTTAAACAAGATTTTTGAAAAGTGGGGTCAAGGTTGGGCACACCCTGACCCGTCCCGACCGACCCCGATTCCCACCCCTAACTATGACTATGCAAATAAAATTCCCTGATTAATTTTTTGCCTTTACATTTTTATTTTCAATTTCATTTATGATCATCATGGTGCATATATAGGTGGATGGTTCAAAGGAAATTGGCAGTCATAATCTCAATTCTCAGAGTTTTGTTCAAACAAACCCACATTTATATCTAGGAGCTACTTTCAACATGACTTCAACTTACTGTGGTGAACAAGCTGAATTTAACGTCACAATTTACTTGGTAACGTGAAACATTAGTATTTAATTACTCTAGGCACATTACCAATAGTATTTCTTGAATTATAATTGTTATATATTGATTCATCAAAAGAATTTATTCAGTGACTAACATACAAACACATGCATATATACATAAACGTATAGGTGCATATATACAGGACCAGGAATCGAATAATTGGTGGTTAAACTATTTTGATACACCAGTGGGATACGGCTAGCTCCTATTTTAAAGGATTCTTCAACAGCAGAAACAATCAACTGGGGAGGAGACGTGGGCCTGTCATCGGGTAACCAAGGAGATCATCGTCACTCCACAACCAAAATGAGAAGCGGGCACTACCCATCTAAAGGCATCTAAAGGCTTATTTAAAACATCGACATATGTTGCTGAAGTCCGCTACATAACACAGTACAACAAAGCTTACGCCATATGATAGTTTCTCTTGCCACTAAGAAACACTGCTATCAATGTAGAAATTATGGGGAAGGTACTGCTCGTCCTGGCTACGCAGTTTATTTTGGTGGAAATGGTCAAAGGAAAGGAATGCTCTAAATAAATCAATGATAAGGAGGATGGTCCAAGCTCATCCTTCCACTGATCCACTTAATTAGTCGTTTGTCCTCTGCTTTTCTTTTTTCTCTGTAGACTATGTAATGGTAGATGCAGAAGCAACAATTAAGATGACTCAAATATTGAAATACTTGAATAATTGAATAAATATATCTTCCGTTTGTGTTCGAGAAATAGAAGGAAAAGTTCACTTACTTCCTTTGCACTTTTGATGTGATGTGATGTGATTTTTAATTTCTTAATTATACACTCTTAAGTAAATAATCTTGTTACTCCATTTCAGGCTCTTATAAACAGAATGTTCCGTTAGTATTAGAGGAAGCATCATCACGAGGATTACAGATTATGCAAGGTGAAACACTCTATGCAAACATGATGTGTGCCTTTGGACCTGTGCTATAAGAAAAAGTTCAACTGTCATGTAGCCTTATATCTATTCTAAATCGCTTCAATTAGCAGCTACACCACCCACACCTAGCACCCCGCGTCCTTTCATTTACAACACTATTAAAAGGTAAGTAATAAAGAATTGCGTTGATTTATGCCTTCCATTTTTAGGAGTTTTTGCATTTTGGTCCCTCTAACTATGAGTTAATCATAGTGTGAAACTCCTCTTTTATGGGATTCTAATCATATGCAAATCTTTAGAAAATGTGGTCATCATGTTTTGAAGCAATGAAACCCATGCAAATGGGACATATCTTTGACTACTAAGGCAATGACTTGGTGGCTAGCGTAAGCATATTTTGATTTGGGTGAAACTTGATCTCTTCAGATTAAATATAATAAATGGATGGAATTTTGCATTAATCATCAATGGGTGTGTTTGGCAATTTAGAAAAGTTGTCAAGTTAAAACTTTTCAATTTAAAACTTGTCACTTTTCATAAATATTATTTTTTACATATTTTTCTATACAACAACCCTACTTTTCAATCATTTCTACACAACTACAAATACAACTAACCTATTTATTTTAAATTTATTCTCTTTACTCCTCATCATTACCCTTATAACATCACATCATTTTCTATCAATTTGACGAATTTTACATAAAAAACTTTTCATCAAAAGTTTTACAACTTTCCAAACACACCTAATATCTTAAAAATGAAAGAGATTATATAAAAATATTTTTTGGTAACCCTGTTATATAAAAGCAAAGCCTATTATTTAAAATGACTAAAATACCTTTATATTTAAAAATATGCTTTCTAGCCCACAAGTTTCACGCATTTTCTTTTTAGACCTTGCAAATTTTCTCTTATTGTATTTTAGTCCCTGTGTGGAACCCTGACCGTATACGCGTTATTTTGACCGTATACGCGTCATTTCGACATTTGTAATTTTGTAATTATTT
>JAXCLR010000092.1:45391209-45418628 GCA_035584095.1 Annona squamosa
AAAAAAGTGAGAAATTTGAAAGAAAATAATAATAATATTTAAATATAGGCTTATAATTTTTAATAAATTAGTATATGCGGGGCGGGTTGGTACATAGTCGACCCACCCCGACCCTATTTTTGAATTCGGGTCAAAATTTCTAACCCATTCCTATACTGGGTCAAAACTATGTTGTTTTTACTATGCCAAAAATGGGTGGGGTTAAAGCCGGGTCACGGGTCGACCAGCCCAAATCCCCACCCTTAGGATAGCATATGTTGTCCCTCCGTGGGAATTAGACTTGTGGTCTCCTTGGTAACGCGGAAATTTACAATGCTCCCTACGTGAAGGGTATTTACAACATGTTCTTTCATAGTGAGAATTATAAATGGGTTAATTTGTAATATTAGAAATCATAGTATATCTAATACCAATAAAAATAGACAATTATGAAAAATATTAAGATTAATTTATAGACTCATTAAAATAATATATTATAAAATCATTTGTCATTTGGATTTCTATTAACAAAGTAAAAACTCTATTGTTAAATTAAGTTTAAGAAGGTTAAAAATTAGAAAAAAATGAGATTAGATAAACACTTCCACTGCAACAGAACTTTCTATAAGTGGCTAGTTTTTCACACGGACAAATTTGGATTTGGTTACATCTGGCATCAAAGACAGTCAACTGCATTCATTTCCAAGCTAAACTTGCTATGATTGTTTGTGTTCAAATCTAAACAAATATATTAACTATTGATTTTGGTTGTATGTAAGGCAAAAGTTGACTATATTTAAGCAAGTGTCACCGCCCTTAATCACCTATATATATGAGTCATGAGTATATATAATATAGTGTACATATGCTTAGCTTATAATATTCATTTTTTAAATTTTATTTTCATTTATTTTTTTTCTTTATAAACATTTTTTTTAAATGTATTTAATTTATATGCCAAGTTTTGTCATTTTACAATACTTTTACATATTTATTTTCTATTTTTAAACTCATCAACTTTAGGGGAATATAAATCATTTTCACTCCTTAAAAAAGTTGATTTTTAAAAATAAAAAAAATAAGTAAAGTATTGTAAAATGAAAAAATTGGGTATACGAATTAAAGAAAAACATGTTTATGAAGAAAAAATTAAGATCAAATAAAATTAAATTAAAAATGAATATTATAAGTCAAGCATATGTAAAATATATTGTATATAATCAAGCCTCTATATCTATGCATAATCATATATATAGCGAAGTTGATGTATATGACAAATAAAAGTTATATGTAATTAAAAGATAGCTACTTTTAATGGAATTTGTTGTAGTACGCAATGAAATGCATTGAATTGTTGCCCTTGCAAATATTAGTTAGTTTTTATTGTTATATTTTGGAATCATACTTTATAAAATCTATATTTCTTCCCACTCAATGACATTCAAACTAATTTGTTCAAATTTTTGCTTAATTCACACATAATACTTATACGGATAGCAACAGGAGACAATACTCCTACATGTAAGACAATAATTCCCTCTATATTCAAAAATGGGACTTCTCGCACGAAGGCTAGGTAGGAACATCAAATTTACTATGCACTCAAGCTAAAATATGAGCTATTTTTTTATTAGTTCGTATTATACATAGTGAAATCTGATATTACATGTCACTGGAAGTCAAACACTAGCACTCACAGAAACAAGGCATTGGCGTTACTACGAGGGTGGACCGCCGGTGGAAATTATGAATTAGTTTTGATCATATATTTTTTGCTAAGTACTCAATTTATCTCTAATTTTTCTTCTAAGGAATGAGTTTTACTGCATGGATATTTCGTAACTTTTTCTAAAAATTGTGGGTTAAAATTTTCGTACATGGGCAAAAGGTATTACCATATTTGAAAATATATTAACTATGTGTGTTTAATTAGAAATTAATTTTGTAGTCATATTCAGAATTTACCTTTTATTTTTTATAAAATTTTTAATATTAAATATATGTGTCTACTCAGATCATAATGCATGGTCTATTTTCTGTAATATTCCACTGTCATTCCCTGGTTCTACATGCAATAAATATATAATCAAGGGTTGTGAACTTGTGACCATATGCGCTTTGGTGCAACTTGATGAGTGGCGACCAGTTATTGTAACCCCTTTTATTTGTTTGTTTTTGATGAAAATGCAGGCTCGAGTTAGGTCATTTCATATAATAAATTTGATATTTTTTAAAAAAATTTTAACTTATTTTTTCGTTTCCAAAATCAAAACCATGTACTGTTCTAACTTCGTAGCATAATTAGTCACATACCATCGCAACCCTAAACAACCCTAAAACTAGTTGTTAGTTGTCTCTTTTTGCTTAATTTCTTGTCTACCGGATATTAATTTTTTTTAATATATCGGAATTTCCAATTTCTTCCCCTGTATCAATTAATGTTTTGATTCTGATCATTGTTGTCTTGAATCATTGTTGATTTGCACTAGTGGCCATAAACATGAATATGGCAAAAGCACAAGCCCGACATGGAAGAAGCAGTTGGCTACAAGTGGCTATTTTGAGCATTCTTCTTATTATTGATGGAGTTGAATCAAATTATGTAGTTTCCGGAAAGACGCGGCTTGTCAAACCCAAGAAGCCTAAAGCAACTATCAAAACCATTCACGTGAGTCACGTGACTACTAAATAAGGTCGACTCGAGTAAATATAACCTTAACCCACCTTATAAAATCCCAATCAAATCTTATTTTTTGCACTCTAACCCAACCCTATTTTAACTTTATAGAAATCTATTTGGTTCAAATTAAAAATCGGGTTAATAAATATATAATCTTTAAAAATATTTTACTTAATTAAATCTATTTCAAAATATAAATTTATATAAAAAACAAAAGTTAATCATTTTTATAGGAGCACTTTCCAATTTATAACTTATACGATGATATAATTACTAAATAATCTTATTTCAAAGTAATAATACATGGTTAATTCCTATTTGTTAGGTACTAATGTGAGATTATCCATTACATTATATGCAAATATATGAAATCAAGTTGGGCTGACAATCATCTAACTCAAACCAACCCACTTTTGAAATAGGGTCGGTTCAAATTGAGTTATATAATTTTTTTTCAAAATGCCTTACCCAAACTTATTATAAATTAGGTTTAGTTAGTTGGGTTTGGGTTGAAGCTAACCCTATTTACGCTCCTCCTCATTAGTCATTAATTAAGTTAATTATTGTCGTGTGTATATTTATTTTCTTAACTCAACCATGTAATAATACTTGGCGTGAGCCTAATTAATTAGCCCCCCTTAATTTCTTCATCTATATCTTTCCTTTAAAAAAAAAAATTGTTTATTATTTCATATGTACAATAGAGTGAGGATGGAGACATTATTGACTGCGTTGACGCTTACAAGCAACCTGCATTCGACCATCCTACACTCAAAAATCATACTATTCAGGTTCTTAATTCTTCTCCTTGCTCTACGGACAAATCCAATATTTCAATATACATACATCTCTCTTGATCAATATACAGTAGCTTATCATAAGAATTTACGATTCTAGATGATGCCTAGCGACCACAATAAAGAGATGGCAATGGCAAGTAACGCATCATCACTATTTTCTTCCCTGGCATCATCATCGGCACAATTACGACGCTTGAATAGAGATTGTCCTCAAGGAACCATCCCTATATTGAGAACATGGAATAACAATATGCTTATAGAAAATGGTCCCACCGTACCCCCAGTCTTTGAGGTAAGTGGATATCAATTGTAAACAAAAATACGTACATATTGACATTGGTTTTAATTAAATTAAACATATTGATTAATTCTTTGATTGTTTGACTGTTGCACGATATATAGCACGCTAAGCGGGGGTTTTAGATGGAGGTAAAGGAGGTAGGATTTACGGAGCTTCTGGTTATATAAATGTTTGAGATTTGAAGCACGTTGAGCCCATGGATAAGAGCAGTGCTCACATCCTCCTTGCTAGAAAGACGACTGCTGGTAGCGATTATATTTTCGCCGGATGGACGGTACAAATTTATGTTTAAGCAAAGTTATAGATAGAGAGAATGTATTTTTATCATGCTTTGATTTTATTTACACATGTTAAATACTTTTCAGGTTTATAAACCGCTATATGGAGACCAAAAAACAAGATTGACCATATATTGGACCGTAAGTATTTCTTCTAATATGATAAGTTTATATAATTTGTGTGGTTGTTAAACTTCTTCAGGTACCTAATTCCTAGGTAATCCGGACTATATTCATGAAGATTCAAGCTTGGTTTGACTGCACATTAAGCTGACGATAAGCCTCTTTATAAATTAATGAGTCACAACTTCGATAAAAGCAATACGTTTGATTGATACGTTCGGTGGGAAACGATGCACGATCAAATGAAGCCTTATATACTCTATTTTAATTATGATTGGACCCATCAAGCATAAGCTCCAAGGTGCTATGATGTGGGTTTGGTTTTATCTTAAACATGCAACTAAGGTTGCAAATTAGATAAGCTCACTAGGGTTTCCGTAATAAAAATTAGGGTTATATTTTTTGGATGATTTGCAAATACACTCACTTAATTTAATCATAACTAATATACTTACATAGTTTTAGAAATCACAAATAATTCTCATATAGTTTCACCATAATTACAAATATATCTACATTGTTATTGCACCATCACGGCGCACATATATTTGCAAAAACATGCAAAACATGTGGGTATATTTGCAAGAAATAAATATACCTATTTAATTTTTGAAATAGCAAATATTAGGAAATATAACCATATAGTTTGCATATTTTTGTAAATATACTCACACCGTGATGGTGCAATAATGGTGTCATAACAACTTGAGTATATTTGCAATTATAGCCAAACTATGTAGGGTTACTTATGATTTCTTAAACTATGCGAATATATTGGTAGTTATAGTCAAACTATGTAGGGTTGTTTATGATTTCTTAAACTACGCTAGTATATTTGTATTAAATGGGTATATTTGCAAATTATCCTAATTTTTTCAAAATAATTTTCTTTTTGTCAAAACCTTAGGCCAACCTTATTTTACAAAAATCAGCTCATCCTAAAATAACCTTACAAAAGAAATTCAAGTTGGATGGAAAATCTAGGAAATGAATCAAGGAAAAAACAATATGGCACTCAAAATAAGACAAATTAGAATGTATTATGAAAAGAATTTCCTATTAAATAACAAGAGGAATAAATATTGTGAAGAATAAGACTAATGAATAACTAAACCTCGAATAGAAATATGATTGATGGTTGTCATCCTAGATTCACACTCCCACATCCATTGTGTTTAGAATTTTTTTAGTTAAGAGAGGAAAAACTGAGATATAAGGATTGGCGAAAATTTTTTTTAAAATAAAACGATAAGTATTGGACTGCTAGTAAAATGCTCTGACTAACTTTTGATCTTTTTATGTTCATTTATTTAGGCCGATGATTCAGAGAACACCGGCTGTCATAATCATAATTGTTCGGGTTTTGTTCAAACAAACCCACATTTCTATCTGGGAGATACCTTCAATATGACTTCAACCTATGGTGGTGATCAAGCTGAAATCAAGTCAAAATTTACATGGTAACATAAAACAGTAGTATTCTGTATTTACCATAAGCACATTAGTAATTACATTGATTGAATTATAATTGCCACTGGTTCGTCAAATAAATTTTTTCAGTGACAAACCATACATATATACAGGACCAGCAATCGAATAATTGGTGGCTGAAATATTTTGATACACCGGTGGTATACTGGCCAGCTTCTATTTTTAAGTATCTTTCTTCAGCACAAGCAATCAACTGGGGAGGACACGTGGGCCTTTCATCGGCTGATCAAGGAGATCGTCACTCCACGACCGAAATGGGAAGCGGGCACTACCCATCAGAAGGTTTATTTAAAATATCAGCATATGTTGCTGAAGCCCGTTACATAACAAAGGACAACAAAGAGCATACTCCATATGATAGCGCATGTATAGCCACTAAAAAAAGGTGCTATCGATGTACAAATTTTGGAGAAGGTATTCCTCGTCCTTGGCTACACAGTTTATTTTGGTGGAAATGGTCAAGGAAAGGAATGCTCTAAATAAATCAATGATAAGGAGGATCGCTGAGACTCATCCATTCCTCAAATTCACTTTGAAGGACCTTTAATGGAATGGATCAATTACAGCTAATTAATGGAACATTTTTACAATAATTCATCAGTTTTCTAACTTCCCATCACTATTTTATGATGTACCTTTCTTATTCAGGTTGTACTTAACTTTTCTTTTCTTTTCTTTTCCATTCTTCTCAACTCAGGATACGTTTGAGAAGAAGTAAAACTTTTGAATGAAAATTTTGGGTTAGAAGTTTTTAAAATGAAAAAAATGATATAATGTGATAGAGATAATAACAACGAGTAAAGAGAATAAATCTAAAAGAGATAGGTTCGTTGTATTGGTATTTGTGTAAAAATGATTGAAAAGTAGAATAATTGTATAAGAAGACATAAAGAAATAATTAAAAATAACATAATTATGTAGATTGAAAAGTTTTAAGTGTAAACAACTACACCATTAGTATGCAACGGTAGTTGCAAAACTAGGAATAAACATCCAGGTTTCTTATAAGAGGGTAAACGCATATACCAATAGTTAAGATGATCCCTCGTAAAAAAAAAAAAAAAAAAAAAAAGTTAAGACAGTCCAAATATTCGCTTCAAAAATAAAAAACAGTTCAAATCTTAGAATATTTTCCAGTTTGAATAATTGAACATCAAGGTATAAACATCAAAACTAGTGACAAATAGGTATAAATCCAAATCTTATAAGTATAGACGAAAAATGTGAATAGATCAAATACATAAAAATCTACTATTTGCATATGCATGGGAAATAAAACGAAATGTTATAAAAAAATCCACTTTCGGTATTCATTTGATCTTTGTTGGTCTCGAGTTTATGGCAATTACCCAAGAGGGGAGGGGTGAATTGGGTATTTTAAAATTCTTTACTTGAACAGAAAATTTCCCACTTTTGAAATTAATCCTCTCAATGAAACGAATAGAGATATAGAGAGAAAAATAAATCAATAAAATATAGATAGTCAAGCCATGCCAAGAGACAAAAGTTTATAGTTGTTCGGTTAACTTTCCCTACTCCACTCTTCCAATCTCACACCCGTTGTAACTTGAGTTCCACTATTGGATTTAAATATAACTAGAGCAGCAGCTCTCTTCTAGATTTCAGCTCTAGGGGGCTTATACAAATACAACACAAGTAGGTGACGAGTCTCACTCCAGTCACAACACTTTTTTGCCTTTACTTAGTTTCGATTTCCAATATCAAACCAAGTGGTAAACGCAAAGAATCAATAAAAGAAATAACTACACTTTACAAATTTTTGTAGGCAGCTTGTAGCGCGTAGAAAAACTTATGGAGAGAGTACAAGATTTAGCAATGCGGCTTTCAGCAACTTGAAGCATAGTTCTTCACTTAGATTTGTTGTAGATCAACTTAAATGCAAGAGAGAGTGGAAGGTGAGCTCAATGAATACTTATCTAACCTCTTTCACATCCCCTTGAAGCCTCTTATATAATGGGAGATGAATTTCAAACGTTTGGTGGTAGGTGACGTGCATTTAATGCGTCAATGTTCGAATTTTTTTGACTGTCGTGAGCCAAGTCGCATATGGGATCGACTTGGTATGCGACTCCATTCAAGTCGCATGGTGGAGTCGACTTTGGATGCGACTTCACCGAAGTCGTAGATTGGTGAGTCGACTTTGGGTGTGACTTTGGTCTTCGACTTCCACTTCAAAGTTCTAGCTTTAGGTCGACTTAGTTTTAGACTTGACTCGAGTCGCATGTGGAGTCGACTTCGGGTGAAACTTCACCATCCATTTGTTTATGTTGGAACTCTGGTTCTTGCAAGTGATATTAATCTTTCATTTTTCCTTTTCTTATTTTGCTCTTCATTTAACAACATTGGGTTTCCTTGTTTTTCCTTGAAACTTAACATAGCATTCTTCTCTTGAGAAGTTCTTCCTTGTGGCCTTGATTCAAGATGATTGTCGTTCTTGATTTCGTTGTCCAATCTTCAATGTAGAGTTGTTCTTTTAATAATATTTCAACTTTAAATAAATATAAAGTAGCTATTTACTTGAGTCATTTGCTTGGGTCGACTTGGACTTCAACTTCACCCAAGTCACATGTTTGAGTTAACTTGAGGTTTGACTTCACCTAAATCGCATTGTGGAGTCGACTTGAAAATGCGACTTGACTCTAAGGATTCAAAGTCTTCTATACGGCTGTACTCAACTCGCATCTGGAGTCAACTTGGCTCTGGGACTTCACCTAAGTCACGAGTAGAGTCGACTTTGACTGCAACTTTATCTGTCACCGAGTCACAATTTCAGCTATGGAATGTTGAATGTATTTGAAGTCATTTCTAGAGTCGACTTGGGAATCGACTTGCTGAGTCGACTTGGGACTATGACTTGGTCTGCTATATTTTGGAGCTTAATTTTTTAACTTTTGACAACACTTAGCAAACACATTAGTATCCAATTAATTCTCAAATTAAGTTGTTAATCATCAAAACATGGATTGTGCTTAATTTGCCTTGAATTCCAATGATCTTAACCATATATTTTAATTTCTTAATATTTGAGGAAGTTTCTGCTAGCCTTCGTTGATGATTCTGATCCTAGTGTGCAACTAGAGTTGGATGGACTACCATTATCGAGTGGATTTGAAATTAAGTAAGATGAAACACACTATACAAACAAGATTTGTAACTATGGACGTGAATATTTATAAGAACTGGTTCAACTGGCATTTGACCTTGTTTACTCTCTGAATCACCTCCATCATCAGTCCAATTGTCAAACCTCTACTTTCATTAAACTAACTAGGAAAATTGCAAAATAAACGTGTGAGACTCATAAATGGAAACTATTCCAACTTTAAATGTGGCTTTACGGTACATTATAACAGTGTGGTCAAAACCAAATCGGTGATTAAACTAGTAAGGAGACTGTCTGGTTTGAACTAGTTTAATTGGTAACGTAAGAGTTATGTATTTATATTATATTTTAATAAATTTTTATATTTATAACTCCTAAAACTATAAATCTATCATTTTAATTACTAAAATTTATAGAAAATTTCAGCAGAATCATTTTAAAGATATAATAACATTGACCATTATTATATTTATTTTAATTTGATTTTTAATACCCTGGATATTAATTTTAGCATGCGATAAAATTTTCTTATTCTTTTACATATCATTCTCTCAATTTTTTAATACATTATTCCCCCAATATTTTAAAAAATTTCTTATTCTCACTTTAATCTTTGCAAATAGAAACTTAACTACAATATTTAACCATTCCAAAGAATGAAAATTTAAAATTGTCTTGATAAATAATATTAAAGACAAATTTTATTTCTACTATAAAAGAAAAAATTTACTTTTAGTTAACATTAAATAAATTAATTAGTTTAGATCAAAATTTATAATTTGTTTACAACAAATAATACTGAAAATCAATTTAAATGCAAATTGTAAAATTTTTATAATTTAATGTATTTTCTTGTTGTTTTCCTTATAATACAAAAATTAAAGAAAATTTACGAGATGCCCTTCTTCAAAATTATAAAATTGAGAGTCATGATGCTTGTCATTGGCACTTGTCTAGCATGATCTCAATTTGATCTAGATCGAGAGCATTGTCTCCTTGTTGTGATGTGATGGAGCATTTGTCTACTTGTTTAGTATGGTAGAGTTTGTGTCTTTAAAAGTTTAGTTGTAAGAATGTTTTAAAGTTAATTATAATACAAATTAAGATTATTGTAAATATATATCAATTAAAAATATAGATTTGATTTTTTTACATGTGAATATGTCTGTAATATATATTTTAATAATGTAATGTCGATGTTACTAGTTACATGTGAATATTTCTGTAATATATATTTTAATAATGTAATGTCGATGTTACTACTTCAAATTGGTTTACAAATCGGTTTGAATAAAGCCTGTTTTTTTACTAGTTTGATCATCGGTTCCGTTCGGACAACATTGGCCACTCGAAAGATAATAATATAGTTTATAATTTTATAATATAATAAATATTAACATTATTTGCATATGTGGAATTATTTTTTTACTATAACAGCTTATGTAAAAAATCTCAAAGGTATATTTGTTCGCAAAGTGATTCAATGCACTCGGGTGCACTAGATTTAAAACTTTACTATACTTGCGTGCAAAATATTTTGTAAAATTTTTATACATATTTTAATCTAGGAACATTTAACATATGTATTAAACTTTATCATTTTTGAAAATGTATATATTTTTTAGATTTTTAAAAATAAAAGAATTTCAAAAATGACTAAAATATCCCTATTTTTAAAAATAAAAAATAAATGCATATTAAAAAATGGTAAGATTAGCTCACAAATTAAAAAAATTATATTAATTTTTATAATTTTTTTTAAATAGCCTTTGCATCGAATGTAGCATAAAGTTTCAATGCACCTAAGTAAGTTGAATTACTTAGCTATATCTACATTTCAAGAAATTGAAAGTTTATAACTTTAGTGTACTCGAGTGTATTACCTTTTTTATTTTTTGAATTATTTTGTATTTTGTTTATAAGCATAGTATAAAGTTTACATATATGCAATTTTCATTTTTTAGTTGTTTAAATATTTTTAACAATTTCGAACCTCAAAAAGTAAGCCCATTTACATGTGTTAATTTTCAAAATTTTTAAAAATATTAAAATAAATCAAAACTATAAAACTAGATACATGTAAAGGTCGTGCTTGGGACATATATGAATTCCAAAAAACCCAAAAAAAATTTAAAAAAGGTAGCTAAGTGCACCAAAGTGTACTTGATTTTATTTTTTTTAAAATGCAGTAAAAATATTAGTTGCAAATAATATAATCTTCGTTGAATCTACTTTAATGTTGCTGCAAGTATGCATATGGGCATTTGAAGAGATACAAATATGACATTTTAAACTTTGCAGCATACATTATAAAATCCAGCTGAAATTTTAGCTTCGCACCCAGTGAAGCTACATGTTTTTTTTTGTTATAAATAAAGATGAAGTTTGTTACTTACGTGGCTGCTTTGAATGCAAATTAATTTGGCGGTAAAAAATTGTTGCATATGAAAATTTTTCTTGTAATAGTTTGCAAATAAGTTTAAGAATACGCAGATATAATTTTATCAAACTTAAAAGTATCTATCCCAAATGGTCTGTAATATTAATCTCATTAAGGTACTAAAGTTAAGAGGCATGATTATATACAATATATTATATATATGCTTAAGTTACAACCTCCACTTTTTATTTTTTACTTCATTTTTTGTTTTCTACATAAATATATTTTTCTATTAAATACATTAAGTTTTATTATTTTACAGTACTTTTACATATTTAATTTTATTTTTAAATTCAAATTTTTAAGGGATGAAAAAGACCTATAGACCATAAAATTGATGATTTTTAAAAATAAAAAATAAATATGCAAAAGTATTGTAAAATAATAAACTTAGTATATAGATTAAATACACTTAGGAAAATATATTTACGTAGAAAAAACGAAATAAAAATAAAATAAAAATGAATATTGTAACTTAAACATATGTACAGTACATTTGTATATAATCATGTCAGTTATAACAAAAGAAGATAGCAGTTAATTTTGATAAGGTCATGTTGACGAATGCAGCGCTGAATAACATCACCCATGGAATAGCAACTAGATACAGCTTTCATCCAAACTCATCCAAGGCTAAGCATTTAATCCACTGAAAGACTCTTCCAAAGCAAAAAGCCATGCAGTGGTGGATGAAAAGAATACGGTCTCAAACACGAAACATATCATGCGCTGCCACCACGAAGATAATAAGAAGTATTTGTGTTCGTGCTTATGATTTTTACATAAATTATATTTATATCTATAATTTAAAATTTATTGGAAAGATACTTATGAATTTGTAAAATATTTGTAATTGTGCTTATGATCAATCTTTTAATTTTAAAAAATTAAAATGCTTTTTGATAAATCCACACCATGCGCATTGTGTTTATTAATACAAATTTAATTCGTATATCAAAAATCACCTTAGTTGAAAGCATTTCTGGGCTTTAATAAAATATCAACGGCTTTAAAATTGATTATAGCTCACCGAAATATGTAATCGAAGTGATTTTTGGTATAATAACTGAATTCACGTTGGTAAACATAAAGGATGGTATGGATTTATCAAAAAGCACTTTGATTTTTCAAACAAAGAAAGCATTCATATTTTCCATAGGCATAACTGCAAATAATTTAAATTTTCAAAACCATATTTTGTAATAAATTCCTAATAATAGGCACAAATGCAATTTGTGCACAAAATCGTAGGCATATTAGAAATTCCTTAGATAATAATATAATATTTTGTAATAATTAGGAATATAATATGTTTAACAGGTTAAAAGTGTTGATAACATGTGATAAATCAAGCACAATCTATGTTTTGATGATTAGTAATTCAATTTGAGTACTGTCAAGTTGATATCGAAGCCAACTTCAGCATTGACTTCAAAATACTATTTTTCAATAGCATTTAATTGTGGGCACTTAAGCAAGCGATGTCGCGACTAAAGTGACATCGCATGTGACTTGGGCGAAGTCGCGACCCCAAGTCGATTCTGTCAGCGACTTGGGATATCTTCAGGGTCTAGAGTTGAAATTGGCAAAATCAAGTCACAATCCAAGTCGACTCCGACATGCGACTTGGGTGAAGTCGCACATGAAGTCGACTTAGACATACAACTTGAGTGGAGTTGTGAATCAAATTGACCCTAACACAACTCAGATAGATGAAGTCCAAGTCATGGAGTCTTAATCTCAAGAATGGCATGGTTAAACTAATGAAACATTTAGCTATCATTAGATGTACGAAAGTGTTTGACCAAGTTCAGTTTTCAAGAAGATTGAAAAGACCTCTAATACAAATAAAGACTTATGAAGATGAATCATAAAGAAACAAAGAAAATTATACAAACAAATCAAGATCACACTATGTCAAAGTTCCGATGAATCAAATAGTAAGTGAAGTCGCAATCCAAGTTGACTTCACTTGCGGCTTGCGACTTGCGACTTGGTCAAGTCTGAGACCAAGTAGACTCAAGAGTGGAAGTTGACTGAAGAATTGAAGACCAAAGTCGCAACCCAAGTCAACTCCATTTTGTAATGTGGGTGAAGTCGCAACCAAAGTCGACTCCAGTCTACAACTTGAGTGAAGCCGCAAGCAAAGTCGACTCCAAATATGATTTGAATCGTAAATGTCGAAAAAAATTAAAATGTTGGCGCATTAAATGTACGTCGTCTATTACCAAATATTCAAATTTACTCTTCTCTTATTTAAGACACTTCAAATGAAAGGGAGAGGTAGAGAAAAGCATTGATTAAGTTCAACTTTCTCATTCTCAAGCATTTAAGTGATCACTGAAGAAAGCTTCTAAGAAGAATTGAGTGATAAAATTACAAGTGCTAAACTGCTCCATCAACAATACATTCCACATGTTCTTCTCTGTTCCCTACAAACCTGTAAAGTGTAGCATCATTCTTCTTTATTATTCATTTGTGTTTCCACTTGGTCAGGTATTAGAGACCAAGACCAAGTAAAGACAAAGTAGTGTGTGACTGGAGTGTGACTCGTCATCTACTCGTGCTGAGTTTGTAAAGGCCCTTTAAAACTAGAATCTAGAGGAGAGAAAGTGCTCTAACTGTATTATCATTTTTCTTAGTGGAATCCAAGGCAGTAGAGTGTGCCCTTGAAGTAGTGGAGTAGGGAAGGTTGTCCTGGACACTATAATATCTCGAGTTTATTTTTGCTTTTATATTGTCCACTTTTTTCATTCAAGAGGATTAAACTCACAAGAGGTTAAACTTCTAATTACGAAAGAATTTTCGAAAACCCATTTCACCCCTCCCCTCTTAGGTTTTGCCACAAACTCAAGATAAAAAATGTCCAGGTTGATGATGTGGCCATTACTAATTAACTAAGCGGAATGGATGACAAGATAGTGTGAAATAGTTGTTAGGTTATGCCCATTAAAAGCCTACTCAGACTTAGCAGTTTGATTTAAAAAATTAAAGATGATAATTTTTATTGTAAGATACACGCTTGATTAAAAAGCTGCTTCCAGTCCATTAAAGAAAAACTACTTCCCACATGGCACATGGCACAATCTTAGCCTTTGAGATGTGATGCTGTTTGGGACATTCAGGACTTATTTTCTTTGTTTTTCTTAGTAATGGAGGTGTTGACTCCGCCTAACGAGACTTAAAAATAAGAACTCCAATGGCAGAGGTCATATAATCATGAATTTGAGTCATGAAAGGTGCAAGAGAAAAACTCAAGTAAGAATAATATATTAAGGATAATCTGCAAATATATCTCCTTAGTTTGATTATAATTATAGATTTACGAGGCCTGATTATTTCAAGTGGTTTGAAATACAGTCTAAAATACATTTTTTGTTTTTAGAATTTTTTTGTGGATGCGGCGAAATCGTCAAATGGATTAAACAAATATATTTAAATAATATTCTCTTTGGTTCAAGCTAATATGTAGGCATGATTTTTGGACTGATGATGAAGTGATTATACTGATGTGCATCTTGTGGTATAAAATTTGATTACATGTACATCAAATTAATTGATTGCAAATTAGAATTTAATTTAATGGAACTTATTTATTTATAGTGATTATTTATGTTTATAGATATTAGGAGATTTAATGGAATAAATTATGGATTGATGAATTTTAGCATACTTGTATTGGATTACAAAAGTTAGCAAGGGTAATAATTATTTTATTTGGTTTTATATAAGGATAAAAGAGGAATTTGTTATACTAGAATAACTAATTTTAACTAGCAATTGAAATGAAAGTAGAATTTTATCATTTAATATTGAATTTTTGTAGTCTTTGAGAGAAAGTGAATTTAAATGTATTTTGTTGGAAGAGTCTAAGAATTGTTATTAGGCCATAAGTTATTTATATGGTTGTGAGTTCTAATGAAAAGCATGCATATAAAATATAAAAAATATTATCGATGAATTTTATATGTGCTTTAAGGGTAAAGGTTTTAAGGGATTTAATTTAAATGTTGGATACAAGAAAGAAAGGTTTGATTTGCATATATGAGGCAAGTGGGATTTTTTTGCTTTTATTAGATGCTCAGGGATGTTTTTTTGCTCGCATGGATGTTTTGTAATGAGTTGTATGTTTTGCTTGAGATTTTTATGAAAGCGTTTTTTTTTTTTGAGATGTATGATTTTCTTGGCTTTAATTATTTAATTGATTTGAGTAGTATTAAAATTTATTTTGATTTGATGATGGATTTATAAACTTTTTAAAGCATGAGTTCAATTGAGATGCTTTCTCCTGGACACATGAAGTCGCTGCAGCTTTGGCTTGGACACATGAAGTCGCATTCATCTCATAATTACCTCTATCATATCGTATTACTTCTTTTGTCTGAAAAACTTACACTAGAAACTTTTAGTAATTAACACCAAATAACTGAAGGCAACCTACACAAGGTAACACACTAAACAGTATTGACATCTTTGATTAGGTTACAAATATCAAAAAAATCAAAAGATTTGTATTCCACAGCTGACTAGGGGTGTAAATCAGGTTAGATTGACGGCAAGCATAATAAAAATCAATTCAATTCAGGTTAGAAATTGGATTAATATATATATAATATTTAAAAATATTTTACTTAATTAAATCTATTTTCAAAATATATATTTTTATGAAAAAATAAATAACCCTTTTATAGGAATATTTTTCAATTTATGACTTATATAATAATATAATTGCTAAATAATCTTATGTCAAAATAATAATATCTAGTTAATTCCTATATATTATGTGTTAATGTATGACTATTTTTATAATCTATTATATTTTATAGTAATATATGAAATCAAGTTTTGTTAGGTCGAGTTGACAACGTTTAACCCAAACCAACTCATTTTTGAACTTGGGTTGGTTTAAATTGGGCTATATAATTTTTTTCAAACTATTTAACTCAACTCTATTATAAATTAGGTTGAGTTAGTCTAAATTCGGATTATGATCAACCTTATTTACCGCCGCAGGCTGTATTTACACTGCTGCAGTGACATGTATCTTGTAATTTCATATTAGGGTTGTGAGATTTAATTAGTAATCAGTGAATAGGGTTGCCAAATGTGAGTTTGTCGCCGGCTGCAATCATCGGGAGAAAGCTGGTGGATTCGTTGCTTGGCAAGTGGTTCAGTGCTTGGCATCATCGGCGGATGTTGTTTTACTACCACAGTCGGCTGCAAAATATTGATGAGATGGTGCTGGATGTGATCTTAGATTTGAGAAGGAGGCAGTGGAATTTCCTTGGCAGTTTTACTGTCGAAAATCTAATGAAAAAATTATTGCTATAGTTTTTTATTTTTTCCGCTGAAAGTATGTCATGATTTAGTTGATTCCATGGTCGGAATTTGTGGCTATGTCAGCGAACAGATGGGGCACCATGTTGCTTTTGCGATTTGGGACGGCGGAGCACTGAAATGGTCCTCCGGTAATGTACGCAAATTTTATACACATTCACATTCGTTATTTGACCTGCAACGTCTCAATTTAATATAATTATTTTAATCAGTTATTAATATTTCTAATTTAATTTTAATCTTATAGTTTGTATAATTTAATGGAGTTATATTATTTCATTCTTGTTAACTGATTTCACACATGTTAATTTAATAAACTAATGAATATATCTTGAGACTATTTTTGTTCTTCATATTAAATATATGTATATATATATGTTTATTTACTTAATTACAATACAATTTTTGTACATTAATCTAATAGGATAATAAATATATTTTTTATTTTTGAATCAAGTTTAATTTCATTGAATATATATGATTTCATTTTACTATCGAATACTATTTTATACCCCATATTTCAAAGTTAATGCAAGTTATTGAAGATGATTAATTTACCCCATCCAAGTATTATGTTAATTTGCCTCAAATTAATTTAGTAGACTACTAAATATTTTTAAATTATTTTTAGCCTATTTAATTGTTTCAAAACACACCTACAATAGTTGTTTTTGACTATTTCAACTATTAAATAAATTTAATTATTTTTAGTAGTATGTTGTCTCTAAAATAATTTGAATCCATTTGATTTATTTTCTATTTTTATAATTTTTTAATATAATTTCATTATGTTTTATAACAAATTTATATTTTTAAAAGAGTTAAATTGAACCCATATGTAATTGCTCTAAGCCATTTAAAATATTTATAATTTTCCCCAAATTATTAAATACGTTATCAAACATTATAAGTTATTTTATTTTTAAAAAATACATAGTCTCAAAATCACAGTTTAGATAATTCTAAAATGGTTCAATAAATTTATATGTTTATTAAAATACTTAAACTTATGTAGTTTATTTCGAGAATATTCAAATTAGATATGTGAAAAATATAAATATACAAAATCACAAATTTATTTTATATAAAAACCTAATAATAACAAATTTAAATTTATTACCAATTACTACATAAAACAATGATATATAACCATGCAACATTAAAGAAATTTTATAAAATTTCTATTTAGTAGAAATATTTATTAAATTAATATTTTCATATTGATTTAATTTAATTTAAATTAATATTTATTTTAGATCGAAATAAGCAACTAGAGAGATGAGCAAACTGTATGAGTTTTTGAAGCTTTAACCCACCATGTTTGCAAAATAGCTCAATATAATAAATTAATCATATTTTTAATTAATTGATTAGATATTTAATTTAATTCAAATTAATACTTATTTTACATTGAAAGGACGAGATGGAAAGATACGTGAATCATACTTATTTTTACATATTTAAGCAACTAAGTTTAGAAAATAACTTAATATGATAAATCGAGTGTGCCTATGGTTAACTTAATTTAACAGGTAATTTGCATATATACTTATATAGTTTCACTGATATTGCAGATATACCCATGTAGTTTTACGAAATACATATTACCCCCATATAGTTTTACCAAAATTGCATATTACCCGTATGCCGTTGATTGCCATTAATATCTGCCGTTATATTTTTAAAATGACAAAAATATCCTCATCATCATAGGGTAATATGCAATTTTGGTGAAATTATATGGGATGATATGTAATTCGTGAAACTATGGATGAGGAAATTTTCATTATTTTTGAAAATATAATGCCAGATATTAACGGCAATTAACAGTGTGGGGTAATCATAATTTTGGAGAAACTATGTGAGGATAATATGCATTTCTTAAAACTATGTAGGTATATCTGCAGTTAGCGTCAAATTATGTGGGTATATATGCAAATTACCTAATTTAATAAATAACCTAATAACAAAGTAAGGCACGTGTTTTTCGTGTGGACATCCTCAATTTAAAAAATTAGATAAAGCAATTACAAAATATGCATTGACGACTAAAAATAAATACATCATTTTTAATGAAAATAAGAAATTTTTATTATGAAAGGTGCATGGATAGTTCAAAATATATATTATTTTTTGGAGATTTATTTTTAGAATGATTTATTGTAGAAATTTATAAAAATCTAATAGAAATTTATAAAAAAAAAATATTTCAGGTTGTGTGCGCATGAAAGAATTTTTTAATTTGAGGTATTTCCTAAAATAAATTATTTATTTTTAAAGAATTGGTAATAATATAAAATAAATTTGATGAAATAAATTAATAAATAATTAATAATAAATTTTTTTATATTTTTAATGACTTTCATAAATTGAGAAGAAAATGATAGTTATCTTAAAATTATTCTCTTATAATTTTTTGTAATAATGAATTAATTTTGTAGTTGAATGCTAGAATTTAAGTTATTTAGTTGCTGGATCTAGCTATTTCTCTTAAATTATAAAATTAAGCTATTTAAGAAAAATTAAAAAAGGAACTAATTTTACATTTTAAGGAATTTTACTGATCAATTTTTATGCAAGGAAATTTTATGTAAACTATAAAAATGCCATTTTGGATAATTTGCATATATTTATAACCAAAAATTTAATTAAAATTATATTTATTTTTATGAGATTATATAAAAGCTAATTAGCATAAAAGTCTCAAAAAGTCATATGTATTTATTTAGTTTATTTAAATCTAAAATGTAGTTTAAGCATTATTAAAATAGTTTCAAAAAGTCATATATTTATATTATTAAATCTAAATTACAATTGCATATAATTTAAATAAAGATAATTTATTGCATGTTTATTTTTATTATGACAATTTTATATATTTAATTAAAATTTTATTGTATCTAATTTATATTAATTATTATTTTAATTATAGAATTATATTTATTTAGTTTTTAAATTATTTGAAGGTTTGCATGGTTCTAAAATTATCAAACTTTTAAGAGCATCGTTTAAATAAAATTATATCACTTTATTAAGTTTTTATGGATATATAGATTATATTTCTTCATTTTTCAAAAAATTAATTATTTTATTTCATATCATTCAATTTTATATTTGAATGCATGTTTATATATTGACTTTATATTATAAATAAATCATATTATTTTTATATACATGTGTTAATCATTTTTGTTTGATTAATATTCATTCGAAATTATTTTGAATCATGAAAATCAAAGAAATGTTCATGAATTTTATTACGGAATTTCTAAAATTCACAAGTTTATATTCATTTATTTTGATTTAAAATAATCTTTCATTTTATATAAATTTTGTCAATATCAAATTAAAATGACCAACATAAGATAAGTGACCATACAGGTTGCTACAAATTTAATCCATAACTTTGTAAAAGTTAATTATTTTTATGTCTATCCATGTAGTCACTACTTGAATCCAACTTTATATACATTTTTAAAATTATTTTTGTTCTTAGGCCACATTACGGATGGATTTGCTGGTAATCCACTACGAGACTAATTTGCCAAGCATGTTCCATCGTCATTTACTCTACATTTGAGATACTACATTAGTTTGAGACCTTCGGCAATGATCATAGAGAATTACATATCTGAAATCAATAACTCCATGGCCATTTTTCACTTAGGGTTATGTAGTAGATTTTTTTGATTTAAATGTAAAAAATAACATAATTAATGTTGACGCAAAATTATAGATATATTTTTACATTTATACAAATTAGAAAGGTATAATGTGCATTAAATTGAAACAGTTATGTATAAGTTATATATATAATTAAATAAATATAATTTATTAAAAATTTTTTAAGTCATATATAATAATCATTACAGTTGTATATATTTTTGAAATTTTTTATTTCATTTAATTTAAATTAATTATTATTTGTAATTATACCTTTGTATATTTATTTAGTTTTTAAATTATTTAAAGGTTTGCATTGTCCTAAAATGATTTATTAAGTGTATATCTTTTTGTAAAATATATAAATTTATGTAAATATTTTCAAAAATATTAAAATTAGATGTTGTTAGATGCAGTTAAACATTGTTAGATCTGATAAATGCTGTTAAATTTAGTAGAATTTATTAAATCCTATTATCTGTGTTGTAAATTCTGTAATAAAGGTACAAATGATCTTATAAGAGGCTTAAGTTATAGGTGTTAAATTAGGATTAACTTATTAATCTCAAAAGTTAGATTCATTTAGATTTTATTCGATGTTATTAGATCTAATTAGATGTTATTAGATCCGATTAGTTGTTGTTAGATGTCGTTAGATGTTATCACATACAGTTAGATTTAGGTGAATTTCCTTAAATTCTATTATTTGATTTTTAAATTCTATAATTATAGATGTTAAATTAGGATTAATTTATTAAGATTGAAAGTTAGATTCCATTAGATACCGTTAGATATTATTATATCTAGTTAGATGCTATTAGATGTCGTTACATGTTGTTAAATATGGTTAGATGTTGTTGAATGCTATTAGATTTATGTGGACTTCATTAAATCCTATTATCTGGGTTTTAAATTATGTAATCAAAGTATGAATGACCTTAGAAGGGGCTTAGGATTATACTACAGGTGTTAAATTAGGATTCATTTATTAATATCAAAAGTTAGATTCGATTCGATATTGTTAAATGCTGTTAGATATTATTAGATTCAGTTATATGCTATTAGATGAGGTTATATGTGGTTGATGCTATTAGATTGAGGTGGATTTAATTAAATCCTATTATCTAAGTTTTAAATTTTATAATTAAGGTATAAGTGACCTTATAGGGACTTATGATCATATTACTAGTGTTGAATTATAATTAACTTATTAATATTAAAATTTGGATTCGGTTAGATACCGTTAGATGCTATTAGATTTGGTTAAATATTGTTAGATGTTGTTAGATATTGTTAGACGTGATTAGATACTATTAAATGTCATTAAATTTAGGTGTATTCCATTAAATCCTATTATTTGGGTTTTAAATTCTGTAATTAAGTTATAAATGACCTTATAAGGAGTTTAAGATCATACTACAGATGTTAAATTATAATTAATTTATTAGTATCAAAAGTTAGATTTGGTTAGATGTCATTAGATATTGTAATATCGGGTTAAATACTGTTAGATGTCATTAGATGCTTTTAGATGTGTTTAAATATTGTTAGATATCATTAGATTTAGGTGAATTTCATTAAATCCTATTTTCTGTGTTTAAAATTCTCTAATTGAGGTATAAATAACCTTATAAGGGGCTTAGGATCATATTGCAGGTGTTAAATTAAGATTAACTTGTTAATATCGAAAGCTAGATGTGGTTAGATGTTATTAGATTCTGTTAGATGCGATTAAATACTGCTAGATGTAGTTAAATTTAAGTGATTTTATTAAATCTTATTATCTAAGTTTTAAGTTCCGTATTTAAGGTATAAATGACCTTATAAAGAGCCTAGGATTATATTACAAGTGTTAAATTAAGATTAATTTATTAATATCAAAAGTTACATATAGTTAAATATTGTTAGAAGCAATTAGATGTGATTAAATGTCGTTAGATGCTAGATGCTGTTAGTTTTTATTATATTTGAAACATAAAAAATATTATTAAATTTTCAAAAATTCAAAAATAAATATTGAAATCATTATTTTTTAGAGCACCTTAATTACATGAACTTTAAATAATATAATATAATTCCTTATATAAAATATATTTTTCAATGTTACCACTTATAATGAAATCTTATTAAAAATAAATTTTTACACAAATATTTTTTAAAAAGTCAAACAATGAAAAATTATATTTACATACGTTTTAGTAGTTGATTCAACAAATAAATTGAATAGATTGAGATTTTGTCTATATATAATACAAATTTTATCAAAAAACAAATATACTCATATTTTTAAACAAATATACTCACATTGTAAAATTACCACAGTGCCCTTACTTGCTTTTTTTTTCCCTCATGTAAACAGCGTCCCATGGGTTGGGTCCCATATAAGCATGCAGTTGTCATTACCGTGCACTTATTCGTATCCACTATCCACAAGCAAATATGCTTGATGTCATCATAAATATCCATAAATAATTTATGAATTTAACCGAAATCTGAATACAAAACCAAGCCGAACTCGATATTTTTCATCAAACGCTTAACATGTAGTTTCAACATAAAGATTCATCTCATAAAAATGCTAAAACAAATCCAAACTTATTAAGGTTTCTAAACCGTAATGGCAACACGTAAAATAAAAAAGTTTCAAAAACTTATACGAGAATCCAAAATTGATAAATTCTATTATATGAACTATATACATAGGGGCCGATATAAAATGACTAAAAAATTATAAAATATAAAATACACTAGGTTTTTACTTAACATTAAATTTCAATGCTCACACAAAGTTCTCTTTTTCTTAGAATTTTTTTAAATTTTTCGTATATTTGGGCCAAGCAAGATCTTCCCAATATAAAATTTTATATTTTATGTTTTAATTTTTAATTTCAAAAGTGAAGAAATTTTGTATTTTCACGTTCCAATACATGAAAAATGCAATTTTGTAATTTTCGAAATTCAAAAATATAAAAATTTTTAAAAGTAAGATTTGGGCAAAAAAAATTCTTGTTTGGGTCCACATACGTAAGCAAAACATGAAAAAGAATAAATGAAAAAGGCTTGCGTAAGCACACAAGCATCGTATGCACATTACCTGTTACAATGCACCAATATGCACTTAGTCTCGGTGCATGTGGATGCTTTAACTTATTTTTAAAATTTTAAAAATCTTTTATACAAGTATTAATCTAAGTGTATTTAACGTATATCAAGTTTTACCAATTTTGAATTTTTTAGATATTTATTTTTTATTTATGAAAATCATTGGCATTTTAGTAATTTACTAATTTTCAAAAAATAAAAATAAATATCTAAAAACTCCAAAATTGGTAAAACTCATACACATATTGTAAACACTTAGATTAATACTTGTATAATTTCTTAAAAATTAAAAAATGAGTTAAATACACTCGATGCGCCAGGGCATTTGTATAAGACATTATATTTGTCGCACAATGCAAGATAGCATGTTTTTTTTCACGGGGTTGTTTTCCATAAAAGCAAGATTATGTATGTCACACAATGCAAAACAACAGTATACTTCTAGTTTCTTTAACAATATTTAAGTGCATAGTGTAATGTTGGACTTACTTCTACGTTTTTTTATAGACCTGCTTTTACTGTTATTCATCATCCACTCATGTAAAAAAAATCTAAGCCTTCATTATTGTTATTTATCATCTACTCATATAAAAAGAATCTAAACCTTCATTGTAATCAATCATATTCATAGATGACTGATAATTATAGAACCCTAACGAATTAGGGGCTTCCATGGTGGAAAATTTGAAGGTCATATATCGGTAGAGCAACTTAAGGAGTGTTTGGTTAGTCATGATACAATGCACCCCCTGACAAAAATTCATTTTTTATTTTTTTGAAAATTGTTATATAATTGTTAATCTAAGTATATTTAATATATTTATCAATTTTTACTATTTTTGGATATTTTTAAATATTTTTTATTTTTAAAATTAGTATCATTTCATAATTAATCAATTACAAAAATATTACTAATTTTAAAAAATAAAAATCTAAAAGTCTCCAAAAATGGTAAAAATTGATACACATATTAAATATACTTAGATTAATAGTTGTAATAAAAAAATTTTAAAAAGAAGTCAAATGCACCTAGGTGCACCGTGTTTGGTAACCTATAAAACTTTTCAAATTAAAACTTTTCAATCTAAATTTTTTCTCCATAACTCCACAATTATCCTATTTTTAATTATTTTTTCATTTCTTCATATATTACTATCCTACTTTTCAATTATTTTTACACAGTTACCAATACATCTAATCTATCTATTTTAGCTTTATTGTCTTTACTATTCATCATTACCCCAATCATGTTATATCATTTTCTTACGTTCAAAAACTTTTACACCGAAAATTATTCTTCAAAAGTTTTATCAATTCCCAAACATACCCTTATTTTATAAGTATGCCTAAAATAATTGCTATTTAATAATATTAATACTTTCATGCATCATTGCTAAAATTTTCTTTAATTTAATTTGTTAAACTTTAGAGTTTTATTTGATTTGAACTGTTAATGATGTATGCATTCCGTTAAGTTCACGACAGTTGTACAAACCAAGTTTATGCTTTATCTATTCATTGGCATGCGACAAGCTTGTACGGGGGAGATTGTAGTGTCGTGGGGTAGTTTAGGAAGTGTTTGCAGTGCATTTGGTAAAAAAATGAGAATTAAAAAGATCGATGGAAATTTTTTTGAAAAAGGTAAAAAATGATGTGAGACAAAAGGTTAAATGACTAGCACCTAATGAAATAACTTTGAAATAAACAATGCACTTGTATTGAAACACACACACATACATATACATATACATATAGCCGAATGATTTTTTCAGACCGGTCGGTGATTTCCGACCGGTCAAAAAATATATTTTTTGAATTTTTTTTGAAAAATAATTTTATAAACATGTTAATCTAGTTATATTTAATTTATAAATTAATTTTTAACATTTTTGGATATATCTATATATTTATTTTGGATTTTTAAATACAGGGGTATTTAAGTCATTTTAAGAATATTTAAAATAACTTAAATACCCCTATGTTTAAAAATCCAAAATAAATATATATACATATCAAAAAATGATAAAAATTGGTTTTTATATTAAATATAATTAGATTAATATGTTTATAAAAATATTTTCAAAAAAAAACAAAAAAATATATTTTTTGACCGGTCGGTCTGAAAAGATTGGTACTCATACATATACATATCCATATACATATATATACATATAAGAGCTGTTCCGATGCAATATAACTGCACCGGAACAGCGGTACATTTGCCCAAAAGTGGGTCCCACACATATTAGAATATAATAAAACTTTATACAATTATTTATCCATATATAAATTTTATAGCGAATGATTTAAATGTTAAAAAACTACTTTAAAGTTGTTATTTATATTAAACTATTTTATTAAGTTGAATTTGTACCATTTTCATATGGGGTCCATACACATATTAGATTGAGATAAAAATTAGCATGGTAATAGAATACATTATTTTAAATACAATAGGTGGAGTAGATTATGATTTGATCATCATGTGGGGCCCATTTCAGTGGTATTGCACCTGAATATTTCTCTCTCTCTCTCTCTCTATATATATATATATATATATATATATATAGGTCCTGCTTTTATGTAACCTTCCATGTAACTTGGTTATATAGAAATGGATCCATATAACTCCTTCAAAATCTAAGATTTTGATCCTTAATGAAAAATTCAATCTATTCACTATATTTAACATAATTTGTTTATCTAGAAAACTAAGTTTCATCCCAATCAAGTATATTTATGGATCACATTTATTCAAATATATCTATTCATATGTAAATTATGAAAAACATTTAGATCTATTTACGTATATATTAGAATGTTATAATAATTTATAGAATCATTTATTCACATTGAAATTATATTTTGGACGGTTTAGATGTCAAAAATACTACTTCAAAATTGATGTTTTAGGATTTTCATAATTTACACATGGATATATACATTTTCTAATAAATGTAACCTATATACATATCTGATTGGGATGAAACTTGATTTCTTAAATAAACAAATGAAGTTAAATATAATGAATGAATTAGATTTTTCATCAATGGTCAAAATCTTAAATTTTGAAGGAATTACATGGGTCTTCATCTATGTAACCCTGTTACAAAGAAGTGGAGACCTATATTTATATATACTAAGTTACGATTAACATTACAAATTAGATCCAACTCATTAAATGTATATGCATTTCTTTTTATAATATTAATGGATTATTTTTCATACCAAATCCATACGTCATGTTTGATATAATAAATATATTTATAGCAAAAATATTAAGATAATATAATATTCATCGAACTTCTGTCAATTCAAAAATAAAATATTTTATTATTTAATCCTTGAAAACAATAATTTGTTTATTATAGTATTACATTTTTAGTAGAATAAAACTAATGATTTTAGATATTGAAAATAGATTATACATAATATATTTTCTTCAAGTGGTTGACTGATGTGGAAACAATACAAGATATGAATAAAAAGAAAGGAAGGCAACATAAGAAAATTTCTCAAAATGCAAGAAATTTTTAAGCTAAACATGCATTTCTTGCATAAAACAATAAAGGTAACAACCTATGTAGCGAATTATAATATCAGTTGCAGCAAAATGAATGTAGCCACACATAATCTTACATGCAACTAAAATTTAGCTGCATATAACATTATTTGCTGCAAATTTTGAGAAAACTCCTGCATCTCTTCGAGTGCCACAACTTGAAGGCCGCAAAATAAACCGCCACAGTTTTGCTTCATGTAAATGCTTGCAGCCACGTGAAGAGATATGCAACAAAATTTAGATTATTTGTAGCCAATAATTTTTCCTATAGTGAGCAACGTGCTTTGTCTAGACTCGGTCTACTTAAGTGAAAAATATACACGCAATTAGTCGGGCGCAAATGAATTTTCATCAAGCACGTACTTATCATCTGCAACAAGAGAAACAAAATTTGAGAGCACCAAATATGAATGAGTATCAATCAAGGTCTTAAAACAAGACGCTCTAATATAGATTGATTATATATATATATATATATATAGGGAGCTGTTCCGGTGCAGCGTCACTGCACCGGAACAGCCGTGCAGTGGCCCCAAAAT
>JAXCLR010000092.1:45427576-45438597 GCA_035584095.1 Annona squamosa
AAGATTTTAGGATTGTTTAATGACATAATTAATATTATAGGATTGTTTAATACCATAATTGAATCATTGATAATTTGCTATTATAAGATACGCATGTAAAAAATTAAGCAGAAAAAATTATGCATTAATGATTATGTACGTGTCCCACGAAAAGAGAATTTCTTACGAAAGACAAACCAAATAATATAAAGAACACTGAATTTCATTAATAAAAAGTTTCATATTTGTTTCCAATTTCTTTTTTCTTTAGACTAAAATGGGTTAAATTTTCCCACTTATAATTTGTCACTAATCAAATTACGTTTTTTTTGTACAAGGAATAAACATGCATGGGAACGGTTTTTTTTTTTAAAACCAAATTCTTCAGCGTCCGGGGTCTCTGCAGATGACTTTGGAATTTGGATGGAGCTTGGAGCACAATTCTAACACTCGAAAGTCGTGCATGGCAAAGCTGGCGTTTGCAGGATTTTCGGATGAACGGACTGATTTTCCTTCTTCGAGTGGCGTGGGTGCCGGCGCGGCAGTGCGTGCGGGCACATGCTGCGCTGAGGACGAGGGGCTGCGGGAGGCGAGGCGATTCGTCCGACCGGTCGAATCCGGTTGGACCGGCCCTTCCGGTTCGACCGCTGGTTAGCCGGTTCTGACGGTTTTTCATATATGGACCGAACCGCACCTAATTGGACCTGAAACTGGACCGGTTCCCGGTCGAACCGGTCCGGCCGGCCGGTCCAGTCCGGTTCTAACAACACTGATTTTACCCTATTTAATCATTCTAATAATTTGTCCGGATTATATGAATATGTTAAAAATTTTCTAGAGGATTGAGTCATACTTTTAAATGTTGCAAAATGACCCGTTTTATATTAAAATTAAAGATTCTATCGAAAAAAATGATTTTCATGAAATTCCACTTAAAACTTGTATTTAATTAATGTTTTAATGTCTAACAGCATGAATTTAATATGAAATTAAATGAAAACTTTTAGACTTATCATCAATCTATATTAGTCTTGCATAGTGTCCTCGACGCACTCCACCAGCACGGCGATCTGAGTGTGTATGTAGCCTAAACTCTCTTGTTTGAATTATAAAAGCAGGGTCTGGATTCTGTGATTTATACATATCATAGCCTTTTCTTTATCTTTATTCTTTTTTATGATTCTAAAGGGAAAGTTGGATGAACATGAGGTCAGGCCAAAAATAGAAGAAAACGAAAATTTAAGATAAAAAAGTCTTTATTCATCACGGCCTTGTTTCTTATTTGCACATTTATGTGATTATATCAGTATCATACATCTACTTATATGCGGTGTACTGCATAATTTTTATAATTTTTTAAAAGGTCCATTTTCCGAAAAGAAATTTAAAGCTACTAGTAAACAAGCATAGGATTTAATATGGTTGCAAATTGCAATATATAAAAGTTGAATGCGAAGTATCCACGCAGCAGCCCATTTTTCTCTTGAGTCTGATGATATTTACCTGCTGCTGTAGATATGAAACACACACACGTTCAAAAGTGATCTGAATGCGCCAGAAAGCAGAGGGAGTACTTGGTTGATTTAAAGATTTCTAGTCAAGTGATAACAGGCCATATACATGCTGATTTTTTGAGTGCAAACTCTGTTTCTGCAGATGCAATAAATATTAAAAAAGACCCAGGATTTATTGTTAAGTGAGTAATATTCTTAGGTTGAATAAAATGCATTTTTATTTTATATAAGCCCTATGGCTACATTATGTTGGAATGCTATAATTTTTATTCTTTTATTTTTTATTTTGTGATGGGAATGCTACAATTTCAATCTACATGCATTGCAAAATCAATCAACTAGCCAAGGAAATAGGATGTGGACCAATTTCATACGTTATAGCATTATATCTGCTTAGACTGTTAATTATATTTATTTCTCAAGTTTTCATTTCTACTTTTTTTCGTAGTTAATTTATTTACATTGGTTTGTAAGTAGGCTTTTATATGATGTGCAGCGTTTATTATTGACGTGATAGATAATCCTGATTTAATATTACGAATTTTTATTTAATCTGTATTTAATTTTACGTTATTTCTTCTTCTTTTTTTGATGGCCTGTATATTAATGCAGACATGGCTACCCCACATCTTGCTGTGCAACGTATTTGGTAATTACAAAATGGCGCAAGGCACGCAGCATAGCCTGCATGCACCCTGAGCCACCTGAGGATTGCTTGTAGCTAGGTTAAAAAAAAAAATTCTTGTGAAAAGTTGTATGAACTTATTACCCTCCCTCTGGTGTTTATGTAGGTGGGAGAACTATTGTAATGATTATTGTTTATGATTACTCATTAAAGGATACATTTTAATGGCGATTGTTTTCGTAGTGATAATTAGAAAATGGTCGCTATGAAATGCAATAACAAGCAGCTTTTTAAATCCAACCATGCAATGTAACATATGCCAAATCCAACAGTAAAATGTAACATATGCCAAATCCATCTTCATAGGTGAGAACGCCAAGCAATGCCTAATTATAACTGCACTTTGCAACGCCGGGACTATAGACTTCTCTCTAGAAAGGTTTATAATCACTCAAGAACGCGCGGGCACTACATGGAAATTTCCACCAAATGAAGTTGCTAGTAAAGATTATGCGAGATTCATTTTATATTATTATGGAAACTCATTGTTAATTTGTATAATATTATTGTGCAAGGCCCATCTATAAATATGTATATTCAAAGTAACAAAATAAGATAAAGCTAAATATCAATTTGAAAATTTTATTTTTTACATCTAAACTGTGTAAAATGCCATTATTGTGGATCCTATACATTATCGTTATATTATGATGTCTATGTAAATAAATTTGGGCATTTTTTGCTAGGTTCCATTTCTAAATAACCGAGTTACACAAAAATAGTTCTATGTAACCTCTTCAATTTTTAAGATGTTGATAATTGTAGCAAAATTAAATTCATTCATTATATTTAATATCACTTATTTATCTAGATGTCACAACCTCGCTGGCTATCCTCCACATTAGCCAACGGTCATAAAATTTCATCGAAAAATTTGGCAGCATCTCCCCAAAATCATAAGGTTATTTGTTAGATGGAATTACTGTACACAAGTATTTTCACGTCATAATATACATTTATTTACATATATAAAAATATAGAAGCTAAATAATATCCAAATCTCATTCAATTCATTATGAGAAACAACCACATATCATCTCCATAATAAAACAAACTTTACAAGAAATCCTTCTACATTACTCATTTACAAAAAAATGTCAAACTTAATCTTTACTATCAATTAGGATAATAATTTGTATATCCTGCTAGGATCTCTTTTAAAATAAATGATTCTTATTCTTCTCCAAATCATCATCATTATTAACCATACATCAACCCTACAAAAATTAATTTTTTTACGAAAATAGTCCTTATTCACCTATGTATCACATCAAATGTTCTCTGATCTTAATCCTGTCATCAAAAAAAAAATCAACACGAGAAATCATGAGTCCGAGCCAACTCACTAAGTTGGATAATAGTATAACTCAAATATTAAAATAAATAAATATCATTTTCATCAAATAACTCAAATATCAAAGTCTCTAAAGTTCATATACTCATTCATGTTATAATCATGCAAACAACCATGCTACAGATGCTCATGCAATGCAAAACGCTTGTCCTTAACATCACATCCATGTCACCTGACGTACAAGGCAGACTTATCCTCATAAAGCATCTTACACAACTATACCTCAATATACCGCTAACTCCTCTTATTCTCTAGCTCACCCGGAGAATCATCATATGTCATGCACAATATGCAACAATGCACTCATGCACTATGTCCGCGCTTATATGCTCATTTCTAAAATACCTCCATTGAACTCATACTATGAAAAGTTTATAAATCCATCATCAAATTAAAATAAATTTTGATACTCTTCAACTCAATTAAATAAAATCAATAAAATCATACATCTCAGGAAAGAATTTTTTATAAAAATTTCAAACAAAACATCCAATTCATCACAAAACATCCATGCTCGAAAAGTACACATCCATTAACATTCATAAACATCCAAATTAGAGTGGAAAAATAAGAAAGATTGAAAATACCTAGCTTATCTCAATTTCTATCAATTTTTTCCCAAATCCCCCAACTTCAAACCCTACCTAAAAATCCAAAACCACCCTTCCTGTACTGTCCTCTCACTTCCAAGATCTCGTCCTTTTCTTCTTTTGTTTTTTTTCCACACCTGTCATGTCTCCCTTCAATGCTTCGGCCATTTTTCTTTTTTCATCAGTGTTTTTTTTCCCTCCTGTTTTTCGATAAAAAGCAGTGTTGTTAAAACCGGACTGGACAGGTCCGACCAGGAACCGGTCCCATATCCAGTTCGAATACTAGCGGTTCGGTTCGATTAAGAAAAACTCCTCGAACCGTCGAACCGACGATTGAACTAGAAAGGCTAGTCCAACCGGGTTCAACCGGTTCGACACTCCCGCCTCATCTTCCTCGCGAGTCGTGACACGCCAGCCCTGCATTGCCCGTCTGCCCGAGCCCCTTCCTCGTGTCTGCCTGCCCGTGCCATCATCGCACGTGCTTTCACCATCCGCCGGGAAATCCACTGTCGTCGTCTCTGGTCGCGCCCACTGCCGGCCCCATCTTCGTGCTCATCGCCGTCAGCGTCCGCCCACACCGCCTCGTCTTCCTCGTGACAGTCGCCCCCGCACGCGAGCCTCGTCTTCCTCACCGAGACCAGCAACGAAAATACCAGCAGGTGAAACAGCAACGACTTCCATTTTCGGTGACCAGCAGGCAGCCCATTCTCCTTTTTATTTTGCCCCCAAATCGATTTTTGCACAGCTCCAGAGTGGCCGCCCTGCATTTTCTCTCAGCAGACGCAAAATTGGAAGGAGCATGCTCTTAGGGAGTGACACCAAAAACAGAAAACCCACTATTGTGCCAGCCTACTCACCGATCATTCACCTTTCTCGTTTTTCCTTTTTCCACGTCGACGCAGAAGCCATTAGCGACCTTGTGAATGTGAGGAGAACAGGAAAAAAAGTTTTGGTGGTCCAGTGAACCATTGAAATCGTGTATACGCAAATCGTTATTTGCAATATAGAGCATTCAAAATAATTTTATAAAAATTCCTTAATAATTTAATAGAATCTCCAAGTTATGTAAATATAATTTTTTTACATATGTAAATATAATTTTTGTGTAAAAAATTTAAATATCACTAAGTATTGCATTAAAACCTCAATTTCAATATAATTTCTCTTAAAACAAAGTGAAAATGATATCAATTAAATACAAAATGACATAATTTTTAATAAAGTTTTTATTTAATGAAAATATTAATTCAATTAATAATATTCTATTTTTAAATTGACATTATCTTCCATATGATATGAATTATTATAATCACATGTATCTTTATACCAACCAGTAATAAATAAGAAAATTATATTTTAGGTGAATTTCTTAGTACCTAGGACGATTTATGTGCAATCTAAACATTTATTTTTAATATTTTATTTATTTCATAAAATTTGAGTATCTCTTAAATGTCGTTAGATGCTATTAGATATCGTTAGATGCTATTATATTAAGGTAGATTTCATTAAATCATATTATCTGGGTTTTAAGTTCTATAATTAAGGTATAAATGACCTTATAAAGAGCTGAAGATCATATTACATGTGCTAAATTATGATTAACTTATTGATATTAAAAGCTAGATGCTGTTAGATGTCGTTAGTTCTTGTTAGATGCTGTTAGATGTCGTTAGATGTCGTTAGATGCTGTTAGATGTTGTTAGATGTTGTTAGACGTTATTGGATAAGGTAGATTTAATTAAATTTTATTATCTAGGTTTCAAATTCTATAATTAAGGTATAAAAGACCTTATAAAGGGCTCATAATCATATTATAGATGTTAAATTAGGATTAACTTATTAATATATTTACTTAAAATTTAAAAATAATTTAATATTTATGACATCATAAATATGTCATGCTGACGTCACCGGGTCGAACTGGTTCGAACCAGATCAGTTCCTTTATCGGTTCAATCACCGGTTCGGTTCTGACAACACTAGTAAAAAGACTGCTGTAAAGTCATCTTGCGACTTAGGGAATTTGAAGGATTTTGTCATCTTTGCAAATAGTCCAATTTTTATAAAATTTGAGAATAGTTCATTCATGTAAAAATCTATATATGATTATATTTCAGGGTTTTACACTAGAAGACTAAGTTTTGTTTAAATTAAGTATGTGTGCCACATTTGTTTAAAAATAGATAATTTGTGCGCAAATTAAGAAACATGATTAGATTCACTAACGTATATATTGAAATGTAATAATATTTTATAGAATCATTACCCAAATAGTAGTGATATTTTAGATAGTTTAAATATTGAAAATATTGCTTTAAAATTAATATTTAGCATTAAATCACTTTATTATGATGATTTTATACATTTGTAGATGAGGCCAATTCTCAATAATATAAAAAATAATGGGGAGATTTTTATGAAAACCTTTCTTCTATGGAACTATCTCCATTTTTAACATCTAAATAGTTGATGAAAAGTTCATTTCATCTATTATATTTAGCATCATCCATATTATCATAAAAACTCTTTCATTTATAATATCATTGTATATAGACTCATCTACAAATGTGTAAAATTAACGTATTAAAATAATTTAATGCATATAAATAATCCTAAATATAGATTTTTTATCAACTATTAATATACAAAAAATAAAAAGGGTATATAAACGAAGAGTTTGATTGAAGCCATGCCTTTTTTTTTAATATTTTACCATTTACACGTAACTTGCATATGCTCTTTCGTGCAGCATATAGTCATTTTTTGGGTATCAATTGGTCATAATCTTATTCTATGCAACAAAATAAAGTTTTGCTGTGTAAATAGATTTTTGTTATACTATTGGAAGTTTAATTATCTAGTTTCACGATCTTATTAGCCCAGACCAAATTAAGAAATTATTTTTTTTTTTTGAAAATATCTTTCAAATGTATTTCACTTATATATTAAGCTTCGCAATTTCTAAATATTTGTATGTGTTTATATATTTGTGGTTCTTATGCCTACAATTTTTTCACCCTTAATTCCTAATATTCTTGTAACCAAACTGTCTCGTTGCCGTAATGTTTGCACACTATTCTTCTCATAGCCATATAGTTACAACAGTCGTTAAGTAAGAATTAAAATGACTTAAAAGGCCCTTCTTCCCAAAATAATAATGGACATTGCATCCTAATTCTGACCATAATAATTCTGTTCAATCTTTTTTGGAGTAAGATATTTTATAGTTACCCCATAAACGCCATGACCTAATATAAAAAATTTTCGTAAATGTTGTCAAGTTGTTAGCTGCAAATAGTATAAAATTTGCTACATACCCGCAATCCATCTATCAGCCACTTCAAAACGCACGTTTCATGCGTATTGTGGCTACAGCACTTTAAGACATGGGCATAATAGGAATAATGCAAAACATTGTGAGTAGAGAGAAATTAATCAAACTTTATCAGTATGAGAGGAGGTTTTCAATTTTATTTTAAAATTAACGTTTTGAAGAGTATTTTAAGTCATTTTAACAGCGGTAACCATGTAGATGATTAAGTACGTAATCAACATGAGTGCATATATGATGAAGAGTTCCAAGGTTCAAATTTAAGTAGAGGCAATGACTATATTACTCTTTCCTTAGTGAAGTTTATGATCACCCAAGATAGTAAAAAAAAAAAGTTATTTTAACAGCCATTGGGAACTTGGGTTTTTCCATTTTAATCTAATATAATAAAAAAGTTATTTTAACTGTGGTCGACCACTTAAATTTTGAGATTAGTAAAATTGGCTACTACTAGGACAAGTGTTTTCAACTCTCCCATGTGAATTGTATTTTTGATCCTTACGTCTGAATTACTTTCAAAGGACGAAGGGAAAGTGGAGGGAGAGCTTTTGGGGTGTTTGTTTATACCAAAAATATTTCAAATTATCTTTTTAATGTGAAATTTTTATTCTCTATAGCTACCTTATTTTTAACTATATTTTACTTTTTTCCATGCAATTACCTTATTTTTTTAATCATTTTTACACAACTTCCTTTACATCTAAGTTATATATATTAACTTTGATCTTTCTACTTCTCATCATTATCTTTATGATATCACATTATTTTCTACTATTTCTAAAATTTTACATAAATGCCACGTGGCGCAAGCAGGATTGAAATTTGAATAGAGCACTCAAGCCACAAAGGGGCGAGACATATGGAAATTTTTTATTATTTTTCCTTCTAAACGTTATTTTATATTTTTCCTATAAATATTTTTTTTCTTCACTTAGCCAGTTTAGGCTGTGTTTTATTTACTTGCTTTTGTTTTAGCTACCTTTTCCTGTTGCACATACATATATATTGCGAAAAATAACAACATTTCAAAATTTTGTGTAGGATTTTTTGGCTGACGCCTATCTCGGGTATCTTGTAAAATAAATAGACTCAACTCTTTTACATATACCTTTTAATATCATTTAACATTTTAATTATTTAATTATTGTATTTTCTAAATTTTATATATATTTACAAACAACTATTATATCTATTTTAATTTTATTTTTCATGCTCTTGATATTAGTTGTGGCATCATTTTTTTAATCTTTTATATTATTTTCTCACTTTTTTAATACATTATTCTGCCAATATTTTGATAAAAATTCTTATTCTTACTTTTCATCTTTACACTTACATCTTTAGAAAATGACTCTTAAGACCTTAACTACAATACTTAACTATTTCAAAAATGTAATAAAACTATCTTTATAAATAATATTAAAGATTAATTTTATTTCTATTATAAAAGAAAATTGAAAAAATTTACTTTTTAATGACATTAAATAAATTAATTGGTGTGGATCAAATTTTATAATTTTTCACAATAAATAATAATCAAATTAATTTAAATAAAACATAACATTTTTATATTGAAATATATTTTCTTGTAGTTTCCCTTTGTTCTACAAAGAATTAAAGAAACTTTACAAGATCGCCTTTGTTTGATGTAAAAAAGATCACCTTCTTTAAAAAAATATAAAATTGACATTATTTTGTTGGAATTTTTGGACACACATATATTGTTTATATATATGTGCTATCATAAATTAATGGCCCAAATTATAAAAGTGATCTTATAAGGTTTTATAGGTCTAAATCATTTAATAAAGTATAGATCTCCTATGCGTAGAAACCATATAGCATAATTTCTAATTTCTACTTTTATGATGGGCTAAATTGGAAATAGGAAACTAGGCTTCCTATAAAATAGGTTGTGGTTCCCGGGTTATGTATCCTGTCAGAGTTCTTTTCTACCATCCCATCAGTAGAGAAGAGGAGCTATCCTTCTCCAAAACCCTAGGTGCATTAACTTGGAAGACCGAAGAACCACAAAATTAAAGATTAACAGCATTATGGATTCAGGTACGCTTCCGTTTATGGTTTTAAATTTCTTAATAATTTTTAGCGTGAACGATCCTATTTGATTATGGATTTAATCAATGGTTGTTTTCTTAACAAGTGGTATCAGAGCCTAATCTTCATGTTAGATTATTAAGAAAGGTTTATGAAAATTTTTCAGATTATGGATACATGTTTGCTGTTGATTGCATGTAACGGATTTATTAATCATGGATTTAGAATAGAAAATCGAAAACGTAATTGCGGCTGCCACTGTTCATCTGGGATTTTAATAATAAAAAAAACCAACCTGTTGCCTGGATTTTTTATCACCGCCGAGATTGGGATAGCCGCTTGGATGCCAGATCTGGATTTTTTTTTTACTGCCAAAATTTGTCGCCACCGAATCTGGATTTTTTGTTACCGGTTTGGTTGTCGTCGGATCTAGTCGCTGTCGGAGATGAAACCCACATTGGCGGGCGGAGGTAAGGCGGCCGGCAATGGCAGTGGCATTTGGCATGGCAGCCAATGACATCTGACCAGTGTACCACGACTGCTGTGGCTAAACGCCGTAACCAGAGAAGAAGGCACATTCGGCATGGCAGCCAACGACATCCAATGCACGGACGGTGCAGGCCATGGACGGGTGGATGCTGCAATCCCGTTTGGAATGGGCTGCCGAATCTAGTCGGATGAGGACGCCCAGCTGCTGTGACCATGGCGGCACTGGACGGTGAGAGGCAGCGGCGGCGTCTAGTACCGGTGTGCGGCGGGGCGGCATCCGTCAGAGGCTGCAGTGGCCCTGATGAGCAGGCGGCAGGTGGGGTAGGGTTTAAAATCACTAGGGTTTATCTCCGGGGAAGAGTTGCAATTTTTGCAGAAAACTCCCTGTCAAATAATTATAGAAAACCCCTTGAGCAGAGTTTTTTTTATTTCCAAAAGACCCCTTAATTTTCAGGATTGGGCTTGCTCCAAGGCCTGCGAGCCCATATCCAACTGGCTGGCCCAGTGGTAAGTTTTAAAACCTAAGCGGGCCTGTGAATCAGGCCCAGGCTGCAAGCAGCCCAGTTCCCCATTTGGCCCTGAAGCAGCGTAGTAAGCAAGGCCCACTCAAGTTTAAACCGGCCCACTAAGATTTAGCCCACTTATGTCTAGACGGGCCTGTTTTCAAGCCCAGGAAGAATCGGCCCAGAAACTAAAAAGCCCAGCCCATTCAGTTAGGCCCGTTTTTAGCCAACCTACAGTTCGGCCCACCAGTAAAGGACACGTAGCAGCCTAATAACCGTCCAAATTAAATTCACATATCTTTTGATCCCTTTATCCGATTTGGATGATCCAGTAGTGGTTTTCTAAGTTTTTCAACATTTTGGATTGAATGGAAGGGTTTGATTAAACTATATAGGTCCAGAAATATTATTTTTTGTGAAATTAATATATATGCATGCAAATTTTTTTTGAATTAAATGTGCAATTAATTCATGTGGTTATTTTTGAATATTTAGAAAGCAAATTATGTATAAATTCA
>JAXCLR010000092.1:45459511-45484151 GCA_035584095.1 Annona squamosa
TGTAAGATGCGTTGGCATCTAACAAAGCAATATTTGTTAGGTTTATCATCTTTGTTGATTATATTGTTGTCAAAAAATGAAAATCAGCAAGCTTGAAAGGAGATCAGTTTGGATGTAGTGGTGAATGACTAAGAGAACAAGTAGGGGTGCAACTTAGGTTAGGTTGAGCCTGAACTCAGCTCTACAAACCTGAATTCCAATTGTGCTAGATTACAACTCAAACCGAGAATCCATATTTGCAAATATGATAAGGTTATATTTAAGTGAACCTGAACCTAATTTCTCATTTTATATTTATTACAAAATATATTATGTATGTAATATCTAAACAATATTTTTTTGAAAGAAAGAGTATATTTCACTATTCAAGAAAAGAATCCATGTATAAGGAATTTATGATAGCCACCACCAAGACCATTCATTTTTACACATGGATAAAGCAGACTTTGCCAAAAATGTGCTAGCCCATTTCCAGTTCTCCAGACATCAAGGAATTTTAATTGTCTGAAGCAAGATACATAAAGTAAAATGTTATGGATGATTTCCCCTACTGGTCAAAGAACTGGGCATTTCTCTTTTAGACACTTTAGCAATTGGAGGGAATTAGTTTCAATTTCTACCAATTCCACATGCAAAATTTTTCCTCCTTCAATGCTGAGGTTGCATGCCAATGCCTTCAATGACAGTTTGTCAGTGCATCCCTCCTTTCTCCAGCATTTAACTACAACAAAAAGACACTGTTGTCCGCAATAATTTTTCGAAAGCCTATTTGTTTTGCCTCGACATAGATGCTTTCATCAACATTGATTTTAAGAAAGTTAACCATTGGCTTTACCCATCTAGGAACTAGGTCATTTAGAGGGATACCAAGACCTACAATGTGTTGAGGAAATATGAGCTAATCATTGAAACTTCTAAGGATGAGCTAATCATTGAAGCTTCTAAAGATGTGCTAATCATTGAAACTTCTACACTAGGATAAGAAGTTAGTAATACTAGATGAATCACCTAATAATCTATTTTGGTTCCTTACAAAACCAAATGCACCAATAGAAAAGAATGACAAGAGATAACACCTCTGATATTTTTTCCTACTAACCTTCTAATAATGCCTCTTATGGCATCTATTGGCGTCCATATGCTCTAGTCTGAGAAATAAGTCTCCATTGCAATCTGATTGCTACACAATTACGAAAAAGGTACCTTGAATCTTCAGTCTTGACCTTACATAAATCACGTATTGGGTTGACAGCCATTCCCTGACGAATGAGGTTTCTTTTTGTTGGAATAACATTTGTGTATAACCTCCACCTAAAGACTTTGATCTTGTTTGGACTTGGCAGTTGCCATAGTTGTTAAAAAATGAGCTTTTCCCAATTCAAGTGGGCCACTACTCTCACTAATGTTCCTGCAAAAGATAGATTGTTAGATATTAAGAGTTGATATAGAGACTTGACAAAGAAGATCTCATTTGTCTTTGCATTCCAGTACCACTCATTCATCCTATTTTCCTCAACTATCAAAGAGTGGCTAATGGATCTCCAACTCGATTCCCCTACAACTGATATGATCTTATCCCTGTCATAGCCTCTTATCCTTTTGTTAAAAAAGTTGTTGACTCTCTCCTTATTAGAAATATCCTTAGGAAGTGGATCACATTTGGAGATTTGATTCTCGACACAATTATCATGGAAAAAAATATACACTTGTACCCTTTTGCAGAACCTTTTTTGCCTTAAGGAAGCTTCTCCAGACAAATGAATCTCCCGGCCTCACTTTGTAATCCCAAAAACTACACTTTCTCAGATATTTTGCAGTGAGGGCCCTAGAACATAGTGATTCCGAGTTAGTTATAATTTGTCATACTTGTTTTGGAAATAGTACCAAGTTAAAAAGGACAATTCTGGCCACCCAATTGCCTTTGTTTTGCTCGTTTCTTTCCATGCAACCCAACTAATCTTTCTGTTTCATTCTTACCTAATCAGAACCTACTTAAAATGTTATTCATCTAGTTGCAAAAACCTTTCAAGAGAAGAAACATACTAATTGAACAACATGAGATTGCTTGGGTTACTGGCTTTATTAGAATATCCTTGCTTTCTATGGATAGCAATTTCTCCTTCCAGCCTTAAATTCGTTTCAAAATTCGTTCTTTCAAGTTCCTGAAAACTACTTTCTTAGACCAACTAAGACAAATTGGGAGCCACAAGTATGTGCCAAAAGTAGAATCTCTCACCTCCATTCTGGATAGAAAGGCTCTTTAGTGTCCTAATTTGTACCGGTGTTGAAGGGCATAGCCATCTTATCAAAGAAGACTTAAAGTCATTCAATTTCACTTGGTGGCTGGTAGAGGTCTTGTATCCCACCATCCGCTAAATCCATCTCCTGCTAAAGCCCATTTTCTGCATCATCTCCCTCAAGAAAGTCCACTTTGCTCTATCATATGCTTTAAACATGTTAAGCTTTATGGTCAAATCTTCCCTCTTCCCCTTCCTTCTCCCTCTTAATTGGTGCATAGTCTCATAGGCTATAATCATATTGTTTGTGATAAGGTGCCTTAAAACAAAAGCACTAGTTATTTGAAATAATTTGGCTAAGGCAACTCTTCAAATGATTAACCAACACCTGTGCCAATATCCTGTACACTACATTACAGAGGATAATTGGATGAAAATCATTCATCCTACAAGCTCCCTTCTTCTTTGGAATGAGCGTGATGAGAGTAGAATTCAGTCGTGACGATTAGCCATTTAATGTGTTGGGATCCTCACATTCCATAACTTGTTTGCACATGTTAAATATATATATATATATAAACAACCTTCCAATGTCCCTAAAAGAACCCCTCCGACATCCCATCTAGCCCAGGTGACTTCATCGAAATCATAGCCACCTTTTGTGAAGTAATTGTCTTTGACGGTCATTTAATCCTCCTGACCATCCACCCACCTTCTCTTATCATCTTGCAACTAGTGAATACAATTCGCTCTCTTTCTAATGGAAGTTGCCCTCTGGAAAAAAATTGTTTTGCTATCACTCAACTGAAGCCAATGAACATTTGACCATTGTTTCCATACTACTTCCTCATATGCCAGTCGTTTATTTATTTTACCTTCCACCACATGAATCTCCCTGTCTCTGCCATTAGATACATGTTGCCATTTCAGTTGAAGGAGGGTTTCCATGTCACATTTGATTGCTGCCTATTTGTGTTTCTTCTATTCCTATTTCATCTTCCAATATTTTGACTGCACTGCTGAATTTTTTTGCAGCCCAATTAAAAAATAGAGATGTTTCCTCTGGCAAATTTTGTCCATGCCTCTTTAATGGTCTTCAAAGCATCATCTTCCTTCGCCCATTGTAGCTCATATCTAAACTCTTTTAGATGTTTCATTTTATTTTTTGCATTATCAAGATTTACATAATAGGGCAGTGATTAGATGTAGAAATAGTTAAATGATGGAGCTTTGCAAGAAGAAATAAATCAAGCCATTGAGTCGACGCAAGCCCCCTAACAAACCTGCCTTTCACTCTATCTTTGCTTTGCGCCTCCTCTTATTGCTCTAGTTCATGGGGTGGGGGACCACAGAACCTAGATCCATTAATCAGCAATAGTCTAGTACATTTTTGAAGCCCTCCATTTGGAAGTCATGTTATGATCTTCTATTGTTTATCTTTGACATACCAAGAACTTCATTCAAATATTGTAAAATCAGCCAAGGAAGATTGTTTAACTCGTGCAGATGGGTGAGAATATCCCAGGAACCAGGCCTTCCATTCACTTTAGGGTTTCCAAAGAAACCCATATGCCTCAATGGAGGGGAATTGTTGTTGCAATTAACCACAATATCAATGTGATTCCCCGAGCAGTTAGAAATTTCCACGTTCGGACAGTCCTTCCATAAAAATGTTAGTCCTCCATTTTTGTTCTTACTATCCACTGCAAGACATCGATCAAACATCATTCTTCTCTTTACTACATCTATTTCTTTGGCTAGGTACTTGGTTTCACACAAAAAAACCACTGTGAGATCTTTTCTGCTCAAGACCTAGAGGAGGTGTGAATTATGTAAGGGTTCCAAAGCCCAGAACCCACGGATAATTCTAGGCCATAGTTGACATTTAAGCCTGGTAGGGCAGAGCAAAAAACTCAGCCTCTACTTGATTCACTTTTTACTCCCTCCATTATTGCCCATTCTATTTTAGCATTTTTCCTCTTCCTATAACCAGTCCTGTCTAGCTTCTCTTCTCATCTTGTAATTGGCTTTTCAGAGGTATGATGTCTGCAAGTGGTCCTTCGTTGCTAATATTGGTTGAGTCTTATTTAAACCTCTTTATTGTTCTTTATTTTTTTTTACTAAAATGTTGCCCCCTGGCTATAAGGTTCCTCTAGTTGTTTTCCCCCCTTTGTCGAAAATGTTATCCTTTGCTAAAGATGCATGGCCTAAAGTATTCCATGTAGGTTGTTGACACTTGCATATCTTCTTAGGTTGACTTCATTTTTGGATGATTTTGGTTAATGTTGGCTATATTGTGCAAATCCTTGTAGCTCTCTTTGGATTTTTCTCCAGAAATCTTGAGTTTACTCTCAACCCATTTCATTCCTTTCTTTCTTGTTGATTTTTCTTACCCCTCGTTTGAATCCTATTCCCCACTGTTTGTTTGGGTCCCCCACTATTATTTCCTTTCCCATTTTGCCCCTTCTACACTATTACTCCTTCCATATCCCTTTCTCATCCCCTCCCCCTCCCTCATCCTCCCTGGATCTATAATTCCCTCCCCTTCATCTTCCTTCTCCAAACTTCTTTTTTCAGTCAATTATATCTCTACACTTTCTTCATCCTTTTCTAAAGATCCCTTTGCTAGATTGATATTTTCCTTCCTTCTTTATTTCTTATATCTTCATCATTAATTCTGCCTTCCTCCTCATCTTCAAAAAGATCTTCCTCATCATTATTGTCATTACTCCCTCCAGTTTCTATAGTGATGTCCCTTAAGACCCTTTTACTGCTACCTATTTCTCCACTCTATTTTAGCTACCTCCAAATGCCCTCTTGTGGTACCATCATCACTTCTTCAGTTTCCATATCTACCATTAGATTTTCATAGTCTTTTTTATATTTGATTTCAATAACATAAGTCTTTGAAAAAACTAAGTTACTGTTTCCATTTTCTCCTTCAATCCTAACACCTTGAATCTTTCCTTAAGGTTTACCCCATACCAAAAATTTATTTCTTCATGTTCATTCTCCCCTTCAAATTTTTTGCATTCCCCATATTCTCGTCCTATTCTTCCACAAAGAAAACAGAAGACTAGCAATCTCTCATGTTGGAATGGAATCCATCTTCTTCCTGCCAAATCACATTTCATGAATACTTCCTTTCTTGTTAGGCCCCTTACATCAATCTCAATCCTTTCTCTCACTCTGTCATTTTTGGCTCAACCACAAATTGGAAACAAATAGAGTTACGTATCACCGTGCCCAGGGCATTTTTGTTAGCCAAAAATGGTACTTCTTTTATGACCAGCCAGAATGGAGAAGTGTGTAGATCGATTTCATCTCTTTCCATCAGTTCCTTAAGAAACTCCATTAGTATTAGCTTTCTATCATACAACCACGACCGACTGCAATGATGCTAATTTTTCATCTTTCTCACCGAATGTGACCATAAAGAGGTTATCCTCGACCTCTATGAAGGTCGTTGACATTTTTGTCTTCCAAATTCATTTCATTGTTGAGATGAATAGACCCCATTTGTAGCTTCTTATTGTCGACAATGAGCATAAATTGATGGCTTATTGTCAGGGTTCATTTTTGGAAGGCCCTCCACTCCAAGCGCTAGGGTTTACATTTCCCTATCAAGAAATTCCTCCTCATCTAATGCCATGAAGACCCCCAACTCAATTGCTCAACTGGTTTTTCCCCATCTCTTATTAGATTACCCTAGCATTTTTATGTAGAAATCAAGGACAAATTAGTGCAGACTTCACTTCTTGGATACAAACTTGGAATTTCCCCCAATACTTTCACTTAGAACCATGCATGAAAAAAATAGACTTTCTGGCGCCCCACTTGGGATAGAATAAAGGTGGAGCTAAAATAATATTTCTTTGTATTTGTGTATTTTATGTTGTTTATATTTATATTTGAATACATTTTTAACATATTGTAATTATTATTATAAATGAAGTACATTATCTTAATTTATATTTATCTTTTATTTCTATCATTTAATTTTATGTCCATAAATCTCTTTCTTTATATTATATTGTTTTTTTTTGTTAAATTTTCTTATAGAAATATTCTTTAAATTACTATATTTTTTAAAAAATTTGTAGCTTAGCTATATATTATTATATTACTTATATGATTTGTTATTCTCATATATTCATAGAAAATTTTCAACTTATTGCTCTTAAATAAAATATAAATTCATCTACTTACATTTCTATCCGAAACTAATTTTTAAAATATGAGGTTTGAGTTTAGGTTTTACAAATGGGGTTAAGGTTAGGATTAATGTTTTATAAATAGAGCTAAGGTTAGAGTTATGGTAAACTCAAGTTTTAGAAGCCCGAGTTACCCCTAAGAGCAAGAGGCTAATTTGAAAATTTTTAGCTACTAGCTAGTGGGGACAAATTATCATTTTGAATTTTTTGCATTTTCGTCCCTTTAACCATGCATATTTGCTTTCTTGTACTCATGTATTTATTTTTTAGACCTTATATGTTTACCCTATTTGCATTTTAGTCCCTGCGGTTAATAACGTGCTGTTAACTCACAGTTAGAGGGACCAAAATGCAAAGACTCCTAAAAAATGGAAGACATAAATGAATGCAATTCTTTATTATTGACCTTTTAATAGTGTTGTAAATGAAAGGACTTGGGGTGTTGGGTGTGGCGTTGGGGCCGTTAATTGAGGCAGTTTAGACTAGATATAAGGCCACATGACACTTGATCTTGTTCTTGTAGCACAGGTCTAAAGGCACACATCATGATTGCATAGTTTGTTTCACCTTGATGATGCTTCCTCTAATACTAATGGAGCATTCTGTTTATAAGCGCCTTAAATGTAGCAACAAATTTATTCACTTAAAAGTGTATAATTAAGAAATTAAAAATCACATCACATCACATCAAAAGTGCAAAGGAAGTAAGTGAACTTTTCCTTCTATTTCGCGAACACAAACGGTAGATATATCTATTAAAATTTTCAAATATTTCAATATTTGAGCCATCTTAATTGTTGCTTCTGCATCTACCATTACATAGTCTAGAGAGAAAAAGAAAAGCAGAGGACAAACGAATAATTAAGTGGATTAGTGGAAGGATGAGTCTGAGCCATCCTCCTTATGATTGATTTATTTAGAGCATCCCTTTCCTTGACCATTTCCACCAAAATAAACAGCATAGCCAGGACGAGCAGTACCTTCCCTATAATTTATGCATTGATAGCAGTGTTTCTTATCGACAAGACATCGGCTACCATATGGGGTTTGCTCTTTGTTGTACTGTGTTATGTAGCGGGCTTCGGCAATATACGCCGATGTTTTAAATAAGCCTTCTGATGGGTAGTGCCCGTTTCCCATTTCGGTTGTGGAGTGACGATGATCTCCTTGGTTACCCGATGATAGGCCCACGTCTCCTCCCCAATTGATTGTGTCTGCTGTTGATAAATCCTTAAAAATAGAAGCTGGCCAGTATCCCACTGGTGTATCAAAATAGTTTAACCACCAATTATTCGATTCCCGGTCCTGTATATATGCACATATGCATTTATGTATATATGCATGTGTTTGTATGTTAGTGACTGAATAAATTCTCTTGATGAATCAATATATAACAATTATAATTCAAGAAATACTATTGGTAATGTGCCTAGAGTAATTAAATACTACTGTTTCACGTTACCAAGTAAATTGTGACTTTAAATTCAGCTTGTTCACCACCGTAAGTTGAAGTCATGTTGAAGGTTGCTCCAAGATAAAAATGTGGGTTTGTTTGAACAAAACCAGGACAATTAAGATTATGACAGCCAGTTTCCATCGAACCATCCGCCTATATATGCACCATGATGATAATAAATGAATACGAAAATAAAAACGTAAAGGCAAAAAATTAGTAAGGGAATTTTATTTGCATGGTCATAATCATTCTATTTATAGAACAGGTCGATAAGACCAAAAAGCTATGTGATATATACAAGTATACATTTCCCTGCTTTTTACAACAGTTTAAGACCAGAAAGCACAACTCATGAAAACATGCATGAGAACATCGCTCTCATGGAAAGGACGAGTCCGAATTTTCGTAAGCAATATATGGGCATAATGCTAATTGAAGCCTAAGCTTATGGTTAAATCAAATATGCAATTATCTTTATGATCACCATTTTGGGTTGAATCGATGGAATCATACTAGTTTCTTGGTTTTTTACCGTAGTTTATTGGCTCTTAACCATGATACTTTTTATAAAACCAAACAATTCATTATTAATGATTACTTGTTGGAAGATGATATCGTGAGCTTGGGTGAACTTAGCTTTTAATGCATTAGGGTATAAATACTCATTTTTTAAAATTTTTTTAAATTTTTTACACAATTATTAATTTAAGTGTGTTTAATACGCGTATCGATTTTTATCATTTTTGGAGATTAAATTATTAAAATGCCACTAATTTTAAAAATTCAAAAAATTATCTACAAATTATATTAACAGTTTTATAAAAATTTTTGAAAAAAGGATAAAATGCACCCGGCACACTAAGCCCAGTTAGGTTCTTATTTTTTTAATATAAAAATCATAATTATTAGGTTCCACTTTTGGTGTAACTGGAAAAACACAAACTAAAAAAATTACCTTAAAATTCACTAAATCCATTTTAAAAAAATATTAATAAATATAATATGGCTATTAAGTAAATTAGGACATGGCTTAGCTAACCCAACTCAGTTTTCACACTAACTAGAATTGATAATATTCAATCCTCAACCATCTTTTGCAATTGTCGCTAAAAAAGTGTGCGGGAGCGGTGGGATAAGTCGGACCCGAAGACCCTGAACTGCACGAACAAAAAGGTCCGATCTGCTCACGGTCTGCAAATTTTAATGATAACCATTTGAAACCCGAACATGAACCAAGGTCCACTCGCGGTTCGGTCCGGTCCGCCCACGACTCAAGCGACAAAAAACTAAAAAGGATCATGAAAACTTCAACTGAAGTTAATTTTCTCATGAACTTTTATGTTTCTGTCTCTCCAATCAATCTGCACGCACTAACCTAGAGGCAACATAATTGGCTTTAATTTATATTTTTATTACTTATGTTGTATTTTATGCTTATAGAACCTTGCAATAGATAATTTTTAATATTTTAAATAAATTGGAATATTTACTCAAAAAATAAATTTGAAATCAATTATAAATTAAGTGTCTTATTAATTATTTTATATTAAAGACATGGCTTCTATAAAACCCTTTTGTGTAACCAATTTCATTTTTATATCTTGACTCTTAATTAAAAAAATTTACTTCGTTTATTTTATTTAACATTTTATACCATGATTTGTTTCGAAAGTAATAAAATTTTCGATGAAAATTTGAAAAATATAAGTTTTTATACATAAGAAAATAATATAATAACATAAAGGTAGTGGTGAGGAGTAAAAAAAAAAGTTTAAATAGATAAGTTAGATGTATGGGTATTTATATAGAAATGATTAAAACATAGAGTATTTGTCTAGGCAGAAATAAAAAATTAATTAAAAATAAAATAATTATGGAGAGTGAAAAAATTTAGGTGTTAATAAACAGCCCCTGTGCCAACTGAACCGTAGCTAAGTTCAGACAAAGTTTGTTGAGATTGGCTCAAATCCACATTACAACATTTGGTGGCATCATGTATTTATGGCAGCGTTATGGCACTTTTTTCCCCAATGCGCGTGGGAGTGTCTACAATGAAGAAGCAAGAGCAGTATTTATAAGATAAAAATAGGAAAAATTGTTAGATATATGTAGATCAGTATAATAAAATAGTTTCGTCATTATAAGAAAATGTAGTATAGCCAAAATTTTGATTCCGCCACTTTGAATTAACGGCAAAGATTTTTTTGCCGTAATCAAATATAGTCAAATCCTATATTAATTGCAACAAAAAATTTATTACTATTTACAATAATTTCAAAAAGTGGCCCAATTAAACCAAATATCTTTACTCAAAAGCATCCAATTAACTATAACTAAATAATTAATTATAACTAAATAATTAATTTAGTCAAAGTATATCCGACAAAATTGAAAATATATTATACATGACCAAAAGATTAGCTATATTAAGTAAAATTTATAGTTAATGTTAAATATCAGTTAAGCCTAAATGCACTCGGGCACACTTAGGCTTGGTACACCTAGGTGCATTTAACCTATTTTTCATTTTTTTGAAAATTTTTTAAACAATTGTTAATCTAAGTGTATTTAATATTTGTATTAATTTTTACTATTTTTTTAGATTTAAAAATTTTTAGAAAAATTACAAAAATGCCACTATTTTTAAAAAATCCAAAAAAATTAAAAAATATTCTAAAATGGTAAAAATTGATACACATGTTAAATATACTTATATTAACAGTTGTGTAAAAAAATTTAAAAATAAAAAACAAGTATTTGCACTTGGGTTTACTGAGCCTAATTAAGTGCATGAAATAGCGACCCATTAAATATAAATTTTAAAATTGTATTTTCAACATCGAAGTTATCTAAAACACTATTAACATGTGGATAAATAATTTTGTAATATATTATTATATTCTAATATATATTTAATGGGTTTGAGAAGTTTTCATAATTGATTCTTGAATATATATATACATATATTAGCAAAATATGCCCTATGCACATATTTGATGAGGATGAGTTTTAGTTTTCTAGCTAATAAATAATGTTAAATATGATAAATAGAGTAAATTTCTAATTAAAAATTAAGATATCAAAATCAAATGAGTCATATAAAACTACTTCTATTTAACTTTGTTATAGAGATCACTTACATTAATGTCATATTTAAAGCCCTTATATTAGAGATATTAATGTTACACTCATAAATATTGCTCTTCGTGGAGGTTAAATTATTAATGATAACAACATCTTGAACTTTTGTTTTAAGGGACAAGAGGTTCGTCATTACCTCAAACAAGCTTTTATTTAGTTTAGTTTTAATTTTGTAACTTCAACTGTTTTTATACTCTAATATAAAAAATTTGCTTCATCTATTATATTTAATATTATTTTTATTATTAGAGAAAATTTTCACTGTCTGTTGTCATTGTGTACAAATCCTCATCTATAGATAAATCAATGTAAAAAATTTTAATGCTAAACATTGATTTTAAGCCTCCATAGCAGTGCCTCAATAATACAAGCTGTTGGCATGCATGATGCTGCCATGTGATTGAAACCTACCCGATGTGGGTATAGTATTTGCATTGTCCCTTTGAACAAATATGGGTTTTACAAATTTTCTCTTCAGATAGGAGTATTTGAGAAAAATTTCCTCCTTGTAATATCAGTTGTCGTAGTGTATAATAATCATTAAAAATATCAATTTTAAAGTTCTATTTCAACATTTAAACTATCTAAAAGATCATTATTATGTGAATAAATGATTTAATAAAGTGTTGTTGCATTCTAATGAATATATGAATGGATATAGGCATTTATTCATAATTTACATATGAATATATAATTTTTAAGTAAATGCGGCTAGGCACATCTTCAATTTTGATGATAAATATTTGTTTTATCAATCATCAAAATATTGCAAAGAGAGAGCATTATATGGTCCCGTCAATGTTATTTCTATCTTGAGGTTTTCAGGCATTCATTGGTCATATTATTAGTATTATTATTTATTCATCTTAAATATAATTTATTTTTTATGAAAAATATAATTTATTTATATTTATGTTCTAGTGTGAAATTCTTTTCACAATCTATCCTAATTTTTCTTATTTTGAATGGTATATTATTTCAATAATTTCCTTAATTTATTTGTTAGATTTTCAACTCAATTGTAAGGCTATTTGACGGTGAGTTGATATTCGAAAAAAAGGATTGAGTTAAGATTTCACAAATAAAATTATGTCAAAAAACCTAAAACCCCAATCAACTCTTTATAAAACCCCAGTCAACTCGATTTATAGCCTTAACTTGCTTGTTTAAACAACACGAAACCCAAATCAAAGCTTTTGGATGCTCAGTCTTGGTTGGCTTGGCGGTAGTAAAAAATATAATGTACAAAGCTTAATTTAATCTCACTCATTCCCACCAAACATGCCCCGTAATGATCTTTTAAAACCTAGGATTTTGAAATTCTAGTCCAAAAACATATCTTTTTGTTTTTCTTAAGTTTTTTATAAACATGCTAATCTAGTTATATTCAATCTATAAATTAATTAAAACTTGGTTTGTAAATTAAATATAACTTAATTATAAAGATTCTAAAATTTTAAAAATATATATGTTTTGTACCGGTCCGAACATACCAAACATAATGCTTTGGTAGAAGTTTTGAATCATTAAACACCTCATAAAATTCATAAATAGGCTTGCCGTCCAAACTACCTCGGAAATAATTACCTAAGGAAGTTTAGTAATGATAATAATAAAATGTCAGAAGAGATACTTACAGTCCAAAATATGGTTAATCTTGTTTTCTGGTCTCCATATACTGGTTTAGAAACCTGATAAATATTTAAAACGTGTAAATAAAATCAGTGCATGATAAAAATACATCCTCTCTGTCTATCTATGACTTTGGTTAATCGTAAGCTGTACCGTCCATCCGGCAGAAATAAAATTGGCACCGACTGGCGTATCTCTACCAATGATGATGAGAGCATCGCTCTCATCCATGGGCTCGACATGCTGCAAATTCCAAACATTTATGTAGCCAGAAGCTCCATAATACTTGCGTCCTCCTAAAATCAACTGAGCATGCTGTTTATATCATGCATTAGTCAAACTAGCCAACTTAATAAACAAAATGCTCCAATCAAGGAATTAACCAACATATTTAATTTAATTTAATTAAAATCAATGTTAGTATGCACACGCGTGTTTCTGTTTAATTATAATTAATATCTACTCACCTCAAAGACCGAGGGTCCAGTTGGACCATTTTCTATAGGCATGTCGTTGTTCCATGTTCTCAATATAGGGATGGTTCCTCGAGGACACTCTCTATTCAAGCGCCTTAGTTGCGCCGATGATGATGCTACTGACGAAGATAGTGAGGATGCATTAGCTGTCATTGCCTTCTCTCTGTTGCTGTCGCTAGGCATCATCTAGAATTGTAAATTCTTATGATGAGCTACTACATATTGATCTAGACAGTTGTATGTGTATTTGAATATTGTATTGGATTTTTTTGCAGAGCAAGGATAAGAATTAGGAACCTGAATGGTATGATTTGTGAGTGCCGGATGGTCAAATGCAGGCTGCTTGTAGATGTCAACACAGTCGATAATGTCTCCATCTTCACTCTGTTATTTCATTTAAAGAAATAATAATCTTTTTTTTTTGAAAATGGCAGGATATAGATATATAAAGAAATAGTGAGCTAATGAATTAGGCTCGCACCACGTAATTAATTAGTATGCAAAATTGATTGAATTAACAAAATAAATATATAAAAGGCGGTCATAAGTTTACTTAATGACGCCACCACTTGGCTTGGTTCGGTTTGGGTAGTAGTCTACTCTACCTATGGTCTCGTACCCTATTTGCAAAAGACCTACTTTATCTTACCCATTTGGCCATTCGGTTCATAGTATACCTCACCTTGCCCATTACAAATAGAGTTGGTTTTGGTTTTAGCTTCAAATTGATTTTTTTAATACTGAAATACAATATTTTGTAAAATATTTCTAGGTTATTTTAAATAATATTCATTTACATTTTAAAATCATAAGTACGTATGTTATTGTTTACATTATTATATTAAAAAATACAAAACAATAGACCATCACAACCCAATTATTAAATTATTAATATATTAATATTGCAATTCACAACCCAATTGTTTATAAAATGTTTTTGGAAGTCAATGGCATATAAATAAACGAACTAGTTTCCTTCTTTACAATCCACAACTTCATGTGGTACAAGGTTTATTTGAATTTGAATTTATTAAAATGGGTGTGCACACAAGATGTCACAAACAAACTATAATACATACTATATAATATATATATATATATATATATTATATAACTAATTAATTACCTATATAAGTACGTATAAGGGTTGATTCCGGATACCCAGTATATCTACTCTACTCATACCCTATTTTAGAGGACGGATAATAATTTGTATCTCATCTATACCTATAAGTAATATTTTCTACCTCATCCAAATTAAGATTAGGTCTGTGGTATCTATGGGTACTTTACCCAAGTTGCACTCCTACCACCAAGGGTGTAACCCAACTGGGTGGCATATTAGCCTTTTTGGCCTGGGTTCAAACCAGTAAAAGAAGCATTTGTCTCATTTATTAAAGAGAGCTTACACATGCCATTTGTTTTAGGAGTGTGGTCTCTTATTATTTAAAGTTAAAATTTGTTAAATAAGAAAAAAATGTACTTTAGATATGCTGGAAATGGGCCAACTTCTATGCAATTGACTTACATCCATACAAACCTCTTCAACTTTTAAGTTTTTGATGTTCGATGGAAAATCCAATTTATTCATTGTATTTAACATCATTTATTTATTTAGGAGACTAAGTTTCACCTAAATCAAATATTGTACGCACCACATTTGGTCAAAAATAATTATTTTTATGTGTAGATATGTTTAGATCCATTTTTATACATATTAGAATATAATAATACTTTATATAGTGATTTATTTATATCAAAGTGATATTTGGATGGTTTAGGTATTAAAAATATAATTTTAAAATTGATATGATCCAATGCAATGATATTAAATAAGTGAAAGAATTCCTAAGATATTATAAATGGTACTAAATATAATAAATAAAATAGAATTTTCGTCCTCAAAACATTCAAAATAAAAGATGTTATAATAGAACATAAGTTTCATAGACGCATTGCTCAATTGTGAATATAACAATTAAAAAATTAAACTCAACAATATGACGTACCTGAGTGGTTCTGATAATTGCTTCAAGCTTCTTCAATGGTTTGACAAGCCTGGTTGTCCTGGAAATTAGATTTACTCCACCAGTTGCTGCAGCTCCATCAACTATGAGAAGAATACTTGAAATAGCTACTTCAAACCAGATATTTCTTGCATAGCCTGCTTTCGCCTTTGCCATATTCTTATTTATAATCACTAGTGGAAATCAACAGTGACTAAAGAGATGAGCGATTAGAACGTTCTGCAGAACGATTGATCTAGAGAAAGAATGATCCCTTTTTCTTTTTGTTTCTTTTTTTTATATAAAAAATTAGAGCATATATCAAACTATTTTTTGATTTTTGAAATTAAAAATATATAAAATTCCATAAAAATATAAATTTCGATATGTCATCTAACTTGGCACACATTTTAATAAAAAACTACAAAATAAATAAAATGTGGTTACAGCACCTAAGCGCAACTTACCCAACTTACACCTTGAGTTGCATATGATCAGAACCCTTGATTATATATATTTATTTATTTGCATGTAGAAGCAAGAAATAATATTTCACAAAATAGACTATGCATCGCGATTACATGTATATATGATTCCAAAATATAGCAATAAAATCTAGCCAATATTTGCAAGGGGAACAATTTAATGCAACTCACTGCATACTACAACAAATTCCATTAAAAGTAGCTATCTTATCTTTTAACTACATATAACTTTTATTTGTCATATACATCAATTTCCCTATACATATATATATACACAATTATGCATACATGTAGAGGCTTGATTATATGTAATATATTTTACATATGCTTGACTTATAATATTCATTTTTTAATTTTCTTTATTTAATCTTAATTTTTTCTTCATAAACATGTTTTTCTTTAATTCATATACGGAATTTTTCCATTTTACAATACTTTACATATTTATTTTTTATTTTTAAAAATCAACTTTTTTAAGGGGTGAAAATGACCTATATTCCCCTAAAATTGATGATTTAAAAATAAAAAATAAATATGTCAAAATATTGTAAAATGGTAAAACTTGGCATATAATTAAATACACTTAAAAATATGTTTATAAAGAAAAATAAACAATAAATGAAAATAAAATTTTAAAAATGAATATTATAAGCTAAGCATATGTACACTATATTATATATAATCATGACTCATATATATAGGTGATTAAGGGTGGTGACACTTGCTTAAATATAGTCAATTTTTGCCTTACATACAGCCAAAATTAATAGTTAATATATTTGTCTAGATTTTAACACAAACAATCATAGCAAGTTTAGCTTCGAAATGAATGTAGTTGACTGTCTTTAATTCCAGATGTAACCAAATCCGAATTTGTTCGTGTAAAAAACTAGCCACTTATAGAAAGTTCTGTTTCAGTGGAAGTGTTTATCTAATCTCATATCTATAAATGTATAAAATTACTATAATAAAATAATTCAATACTAAATATCAATTTGAATAGTATTTTCAATGTCAAGAATGTCTAAAATATTATACATATAAGTTATTATAATATTGCAATAACTTATTATCTATAAATACATATTTTTCATGTTAAAATACTCTGTGTTATATATTTCTTGTTTTGTGATAAATAAATCCTTCGTAATTAAAATGAACATAAAAATATTATCTAATCAGATCCAAAGTCTAACAAAACATATCATCATCGTATCTATGCAGTATTAAAATATTCACATAATTTTATATAAAATTACATTACTAAATAATTTTAATGATTTATGTCAAATAAATTAAATGAGATTTCTTTAGATCTATATAATTTTGGATGGATGTACATGAGGTTTGTAACGAAATAGAATTGTTACACTCTTTAATGATTTGTGTTAATAAATGCAAAAATGTTATCTAAAAGGATAAAATTAATAGAGTTTCATTAGATATACATAATATTTAATAGATCCATATAATTCTGTTTATAAAATGGCACTATCAGATATTTTTATCACTCTCCATCATTAAAATAGAAATAAATACACAATATATAATTCAGACATAAAATAATAAAATTTTATAAAAAAAAGTTTCTATCATATCCTAATATTTTCGAGTAGTTCTCACTCAATTTTTAAAAGAAAATGTAGATATATTTTTTCTATAAATTGAAATCTATTAAAGCAAGAAATAAATGAAATAAATACCTCAAAATTCAAAAAATTTTCTTTAGAAGTCCTTTTCATCTCCTTGAGATGAGAACAGGGCTATGCGTGTGTATATATGTTTATAGAATATTTTCACACTCTTAATAATAAATGTGTCATTGTAAAAAAAATTTTATGTTAAAATTATTGAAAAATTATATTTGCATAAAATTCTTATTTATTAAATTTTAAAACTCAGTGCATGTCATCGATTGTTTATTTAAGTATATAAAACAATTCTCATAAAAAAATATAAAAAAATAACTAAATTTTTTATCGAATTTGAAATTAAATAAATAATACAAACCAAATAGAAATGAAACAAATTAAAAATATTTGTGATCTGTTCAATTTATATTGATCAAATTACATATCATTTTTTGTATTTCAAATCATTTGTACTTAGCCGCATGTGCACAGTTTCATTGTGCGGAGGAGAAGCGCCAAAAGATGGTGCGCCATTATCTCAACAAAGAGGTCATTGCGTCTTTGATACCTATTCCAAGTCCTATCCCTTGTAATGACAAATCACAAGTAGGGGTGCAATTTGGTCCGGGTAGGTTCGGGTAGAGGTTGACCCTACCCTTACCCTATTTTTAAAAATTCCTACCCTACCCTATTTGAGGTCGGGTCGGTTCTAGATATACCCTACCCTATTTTTATAAGTGTGGGTCGGTTTCGGTTCCAAACCGGTTCCAAACCGGTTCCACTAAAAAAGCATTAGCATACTACCAAAGCTAACTGTTTGTGAAGCTAGAATTTGGACAGTTAAAAAATTATAAGTAGGAATGAACAATCTATCAAATTAATTTCAAACAGTTGCAACATATTCATATTGTTCATTTCTCAAATAGCCCAACAATACTTTATGATCATCACATAACACAACAACAACAAGAGAAAAGAAATCAGCTAAAATAAAATATAGCATAGAAAAACAGAATAGCATTGCTCATTTAACTTTCAAATTTTAAGTTTTCCCTTTAATGAATTCAAATAAAATTGGACATAATCCAAGCTCAAAAGGTAGAATTAGCAAAAACTGGCAAACCATTGGGGAAAATGAAATGAGACATAATGAACACAAAAATTCAAATTTTTCATAATGAATGAGGGAATTCTTTCCTTCTTAAGAAAGAAAGAATGCATAAATGGCAGAGAGATTCATGAAAGAAGAAAATCATTAGAAATAGAAAAGCTAGAGTTTTGAAGGACAGACGACATACCAGATGATGGCGCACAAGCCTTTCTCTGTGATGACATGCCATCTCTTTGGCGCATGAATTAGGAACGAATGGAACGCTACATACGAGCTGTTGGAGGCTCAAATTAGGAATTAGAGATTTTTTAGGGCAGCAGTCGAGGGAGAGGGAGGGAGGGAGGGAGGGAGAGAGAGAGGGAGGAGCCACCAGCACTGAGGGAGAAAGAGAGGGGAGAGGCGACGCCAGAGTACGGGATGGTAGGAGAGGAGAGAGACAGCTGGACAAGGGAGCAGCAATGCACCAAGGAAGAGGGAGGGAGGGAGGGAGGAAGGGAAAGAGAGAGAGGGGGAGAAAGGAACCGCCGACGCCAAGGTAGAGAGAGAGGTGAGAGGCGACGGCGGAGTATGGGACGGCGGGAGATGAGAGGCCAAAAGGGACAGTTGGACAAAGGAGCAGGCACCAGGCAGTGATGCGCAGACTTAGCGCCAAGGGAGAGGGAGAGGGAGAGGGAGGGACAGAGGGAGAGGAGCCGCTGGAGCCGAGGGAGAGACCGAAAGAGAGAGACGGAAGAGGCGATGGCCGTGAGAGCAGAGAGGCACAGGAGAGCAGGAGAGTGGGAGAGCAGAGAGGCTGGAGAGGAGAGAGGTGCGGGGTAGATTGTTAGGTTATATATATATTATAATAATATATAATAAGGGTTGGTTCCGGGTACCCAGCACCGGAACCGACCCTACCTGAATTTTGAGCGGGTAATTTAAACCCAAAACCGAACCGACCTTATGGGTAGGTTTTTTTAGAACCGAACCTACCCTAAATAGGGTACCCAGCGAGTCGACCCGTGGGTACCCAGGCCAAGTTGCACCCGTAATCAAAAGACCATGCCAACCATTGTTTGCAAAAAACCCATTCAACAACGCAGTCTTTTTTTCTCCTTCAGCTGCATCGTTCTTCTTCAGAACCGATGAAATCAAACCACCTTGTCCGTCGGCTATTTCAGATCCAACTCTAGAAACCATTTATCGAAAAATCCAAGCCAAAAAATTGATTCGCTGATTGGAAGCTACACAAGGTTAGCATCCACAACGTCGATCTTCATAATCTCCAAACACGATTGCTGCCCCCTATTTAGTCATCTCATTCATATCCATTAAAGTTGACGGGCTCGACACTACCACCAACTTCTTCAACCAAAATCCATGGCTAGCAACAAGCAAAACGAAACTAGAAACAACAATCCTCAATCAAAAGCAAACCTCCATGTAAATTAAATCCAACGAAATCAACATCCATAGATTTGATCTTCTTCATCTCTAACCACGATCGATGCCCCTATTCAAACATCTTATCCATTTTCATTAAGGTCTATGGGCTTCGACATTACAACTAGCTTCTCCGACTAAAATCCGTGGCCAACAACCAACTTCTCTGACACTATCACATCGGTTATGTTGCCGACGAATTCAATATGGGCATTCTGGGTATTTTCAAGAAATTGACCAACATTTCACCATATGTCTGTTAATTAACCTAATGGTTGGTGACAAAGCGGACCCACTAAATTTCGTTCGTCCATTCGTCCATCTATAGGTGGAAGGGCTAATATTTGCACGCATAAGAACACTGTCTGTTGGGCTCTCTTGACAGGGCTCAACTCCAAAACCCATCCCACCATCCACGTAATAACGATGGGCCTTGGATAGTAGAGTGTGTGAGCCCAAATCCGCGTATATTCCACCAAAAAACGATTGGCTGTGGTGTTTAATTAAAGCTTCTAAATTATTGTCCTTGTCGAAGATGAACTATTTGAATTTCTCTCTCTTAAAAAACATAGAGACATTAAGGGTGCACTCAGTAAAACCAAAAAGAACTTCTTTATGTAATTACTCTACTTTTCAATTATTTTTATATATCTTTTCATATAATTACCCTACTTTTTAATAATTTTTTCACATTCTTCTATGCAACTACTATTTATTCCTAATTACTATTCCTAGTTAATCATATCACTCTTACATTATTTTTAAAAGATTCCACAAAAACTTTTTTATATTTTATCCAAATTACTAAACAATCTAAAAGAGAAGGATTTATTTACTTTTTAAAAATATGAATAGGTGGATTTCTAGTTGCGACATTGAAATGAGGAGTTGATATTTCTTCATCTTGTTGCAAAGATTATTCGCCTGGAATAGAGACAAAAATTAAGCTAAACATGACATATAATAAGATTAGAGTGAATCATCAATTTAACAATGTGAAATTGAATATCTTATTCAGCCATAATCAATCTGGATTTGATGAAGATGCTTTATAAAGAAAACTGATCTTCTACTGCTCTCCAACCATGCAATAGCATATAATCATATTATGATGAGTGAATTGACAATTGACTAGATTTAGTTAAAAGCTTAGATTATATAATATGATTAGTGAATTGAAGTTGATCAAATTTAGGCCAAACTTAATTGCAAGAAATCTTATAGGTAAATTATTAGGCAGTAGCAATGAAAGTAAGCATAACAGTTATAGATGAGGAAATTTAGATTGAGCACAAACCATGAAGCTAGAATTAAAGATTAAGGAATTAGAGAAAATTAAGATGTTCTAAAATGAGAGATGGTAAGAGTTGTTTAACTAACAACGAAGACAATGAAGATAAGTGTTAGAGATTTTTATCATGACCTTAATAATACTACTAAGAATTTCATTTTAACAGGTAGCTAGTAAATTATTGGGTAAGAAACTGATATTTTCCTCCAACTAGTGGTGGCTTCTTATCTGCCTTTCAACTTCTGTTTGTATTAAGTTTCTGATTATTGAATTTTTTTTTTTGCTAAAATATATGGCTATATTATTTAAGGATATCAAGTTTTTTCTATTGTGGTATTTGCAGTCATCTGAACTATATTATAATCAAGCTTTGAAGCATTATAACAAATTTTTCTTTTACATTTTCACAAATATCTAAGAGAAATCATATATTTTATTTGTGCAAATATGTGGAGATTCAGAGTTGGTCATTAAATAAAGAAATGATCAATACGAGGTACATTTAGCTCATATACAAAAAATATTATAACAAAACTCAGACTTTACTTGCAAAGTTTGAGATTGTTTCTGTCCAGTGTGTTCCTCAGTCAGAAAAGATATTTATTGACACACTATTAAAGCTAGCTAGTATCCTCTCTTAGCTTGATAACATGATAATTCGAGTGCGAAGACTCAAGGATGTTGAGGATCTCCAAGCCAACCAAGTTGGATGAAGCATACCAACTGCTTGTAGGCAATGACGATTGACATATATCCATTATCAACTACCGTAAGTATGGTAATTGAACAACTCCGTTGTATTGATGATAATGAGATTTGCCAAATTCTTGAGGAGACACATTCCAGTAAATGTGGCGATCACCAATCAAGGCAACGCCTTTACCAATGGATTAGGTCGTTGCATTATTATTGGCTTACAATAGTCCAAGACTCAATCAATTTTGCAAAATCCCTTGAAGCTTGTTAAATACATGAGGATATTCATCATGTTCGTGTCTCACAGTTGTTACTAGCACTCATTTCATTGCATTTCTCTTGGTGAGGTTTTGATATTGTTGGTCCAATTAATACATCATCATCCAAAGGGTACATATATATTTTGACTACTACAGATTATTTTTCTAAGCAAGTAGAAGATAAAGCTTACTAGAGAGTTCGAGAATAAGAGGCGGTCGAATTCATCAAACACAAGATTATTTATCGTTATGGTGTTCCATATTAATTTGGCTCCTTTTTAATTGGTGGTGCAGAGATTTACTAACTTACGTTCATATATATATATATATATAGATATATATATACACGTCTTCCAAAACATAAGCATCATATTTATACCCCCTCACACAACTAGCACAAAACATGTGCAAATTTTGCACACATGTGCGTTGGCACTAGAATGCCAACTTTCTAAAGTCTCTTGCTTGCTTCGGAATCTTTTGTAACTTTTGGTATGCAAATTATTAGCGTTGGGGCACCAGTTAAACCACCAAATCAAGTCAAAGTTCAGCTCCTTTTAAGCATCCCATTATTTTCATCCTTCTTTGGGCTTTAAATGCTCATGTCCCGTATTTTGCAACAAAAGTTAAGATAAGTAACATGCTCCTACATGAATGGATGAAATTTAGATGTCCTAATTGATGCAAATTATGCTAAAAAATGTACAAATTATGAAAACTAAACAAAAGAATGCAACTAATGCAAACTAATGCAATTTCATGCAAATTATGCATTGTTTTTTTACTAGCTTTCAAAAATAGGTGCAAAAATAGGCAACGATGACCCCACTTTTGGAGAGTTATCAATGCATGGGTGTTATTTTAATATATAAAATTCTGTTTATTTGGATGACACATTTTGGCAAGTTGGACAATCTACCGGATTGTGAATTTTTTTTCATGAACTATATTTCATCTCGAACATCCCTAGAGCTTTGGATTTTTGCAAACAGGCCCATTGTGAAGAGATTTTACAAAAAAAGGATATGGTATTATATTAATTGCGAAAATAATTATCAAGAATAGATTTTCACTTGGATCATTGTACCTTTTTGTTTAAGCTAATGATTGGGTAAGCCTGGTATTAGAAGAAGTCTAGTGTAGAAAGATAAGCTAAAGAGATCTGCTGATGATGTGTCAATTTAATAGCACACACTTTGTATTCTTTATAAATTGATCATTTTAATATGAATTTAATGATCAAATTGTTAATTTTCATATTTTTGATATTCTAGACTCAATGGAAGTGTTTGATTTTGCATTTGAGGATCATTTTTAAAGTTATGAAATTAAATGATTATTTTATCATTTAATTAAGTTTTAATTTGGCTATTATCCATTTTCAAATAATATTCTACTTTCTAGGCATATAGGACTAGCGCATTATTTTTATAGGTGCACCAGGATAAGTAGGACACTAAAGATTTGCTGGCTTGAAGATTTTCAAGAACAATTACTTAATTTTGTTTAAAATTATTTTGAGGGATGTATTGAAAATAGTGGGCATAAATTTTATTATGGCTTGATAATGGAAACGTGACTAGTGGAAGCTAATTTTGAATTTTTTATAAAAAAGGTTATCAAATATAGTAATTGATTATGCAATATATGTGTGATTGATCTTTAAAATTTGCATTGAATATACGGCCTAAGATCACTTTTCTAGGTTGGTATGTTACAGATGGTATCGAAGCGGTCACACATAAAATTATGACTAATTAATTATTATAAAATTTTTTTTTAAAAAAATTAAAATGGATTTGCAAATCTAACCCTAAGTTTTATTTTTTTCTTTCTAAATCCAGAAAAAGGTTAGTCCTAGTGTACCGATATACCCTAATCCTAAAACCCTTGAAAGACTCTCACTACTACCTATAAGAGGCTAAGTACCCTAGAAAGACAGTTCTAACTTGGAGAGCGGAATCTTTTTTGCAATATCAAACCCTAAATAAAAAGCTAGATATGATTTTAAAGGTTATGGATGCTGTAAACCCTCCTACATCTATTCAAACTCGAGTTAGAAATCTAATTGGGGAGAAGGGTAAAAAACTAATGACCTAAGTACCGTCTAACCTAGAGATTGACCTTTACAATAAAGCCTTGCTTGATAAATGTAAAAAGGCTGCATACCTAGAAATCCATAGAGGATGAAAAGCCTAAGAAAAGAAAAGCAAAAATTCATATTGTACTTATCCCTAAGAAGGTTGCACCCCTACCTCAAATGCTAAAACTCTAAAATAGAATGATCCTTCAACTTTGAAGCAGCTTCTTGTTCGAACTAAGGTTACTATTTGAAAGCCTAGAACATCACCTATTATCTCACCCAAAGCTGTTGATGTGTCAAAGACTACTGGTATAAAGCCATTGATGATTCTAAAGCTGCTGATGTGCCCAAAGCATAGGATATGCCCAAACCTATGGATGAGTTTGAAGTTGCTAATGTACTGATGATCCCCGGCAAAGGCACCAAAAACTTGATGCGCACCAAGTGCTTGTCGTTAAGAGCACTGTGATCACCAGTTTAATTAAAATTAACCGAAACA
>JAXCLR010000092.1:45488473-45509442 GCA_035584095.1 Annona squamosa
GAAGATTCTATCAAAAATATGATTTTCATAAAATTTCGCTTAAAACATGCATTTAATTATCATTTTAATACTTAACGATGTGAATTTAACATAGAATTAAATGAAAATTTTCAGACTTATCATGTACCCCAGCCTGTCGATATACCTAAGGGTGTGGATGAGTCCCTCGCTATACCTAAGCCAAACATAGTGGTAGAACATAGTCCAGAATTGCAAAAGAAACTATCTTCTGTTCAAGGACTCAGTCTAGATCTTTTCCATATTAAGTAGAGACTCGGGAATTACCCTCTCAGGCTGCTCACAAGCTGCCTTCTATGTGGTCACAGAGTCAAGATGTGTAAACTAGAGTTGAGTCTAAGGAAGCTTACACTAGGATTGAATCAAGGACTTTTTAGAACCAACGACCTATCGTAACTAAGTTTGTGTATTATTTTTAAGAAACCAATTGACATACAGCCAAGGCATGTCCATATGTTAACTGAGTTTATTTTCTATGTCATCCCTTTGATCCTCTTAAGAAAAATTTTTCTTTTGGCAAATATGCAAACTATGTTATAAACTTTTTTATTCAATAAAGTTAGAATTGTTCTTGTTTTCTTCAAAAATAATATGTATTAAAATCATATTCTCTTTTATGCCATATCTTATTAAAATGCCATAAAAGAAGTAAGTTAAAGACCAACTAAAAGTTGAGCCTAGAAAGAGGCCTAGTAGGAAGAAGAATAAAGCTCTAGTTGAATCTCCAACCAGGATTACCATACTAGAGCAGCGTCTAAACGAACAAGAACAAACCTTTGTGATGTTTCAGGCAAAGGCATTTCTTTAGTGGGAACAGATATAAGAACAACTAAAATAAATTATCTACTGGTAATTATTAGCAGTGCTAAGAAACCAATAGCTCCTTCACTACAGGTATGATTAACAGTAGTCAACTGCTAGTATGCATGACAATCAGAGAAAATGGTCAGATTAGAATCCAGGTGTTCAAGTTCTAGGAGATAATTTTGATTTTGATAAGCATCAAGGAAGGAAGGTATCAAGGAAGGAAGGTCTCACACTAAGAAAATATAGGAGCTAGTAATAGAGCTCTAGGAATGGTTATGGAATGTCTAAGTGTAGCAAACACAAGTTGTTTTGAATAATGAGAAATAGATCGCTAGATGTTGATGCTTTTCTTCGTTAAAAACATCGATCCTTTGCCGGTGTTGATTATCTTATCACTGAGTATTGAATCAAGGTGATAGTAAAGATCTTTGACTTTTTTGGTTGCAACTATCGTCAAAAAGTTTGTTTGCTCCATTTAAACTCAGCAGAGAGGTCTACCCATGGAGGAAGACATAATAGTATGTCATCAGTAGTAGAAAAGAAATTGTAACTTGGAATAAGTTTAAAAATGCCTTCTTTGCCAAGTTCTTTCCATCTTCCATTAGAATTGCAAAAGCCCAAGAGTTTGCAGAATTAAAGTAACACTCTATAATGGTGGCGGATTATAAACTAAATTCAACTCTCTATTGCAGTTTGCTTCCAGTTTAGAGTGGGAAGAAGAAAGTCAGATCTGCAAGTTTGAGGATGACTAGCTGAAGGTATTCGTTATCAAGTAATTCTTTGCCAAAATAAAACCTATGGTCACATAGTTGATAATATCCTCTTAGTTGAGATTGATACTATTGAGATTAATAGGCATTACCTGAAGAGGGAATGATCACCAATGGGGGATTAATAGAGAAAGAAGTAGACTACACAATCTTTTTTAGGGCAAACTAGAACTGATGAGGGTTTAAAAAATGGAGGATTTCAAATGAAAAAAGGGCCCTCAATGCAACAAAAGTGGAAATTTTCATATTGAACTTTCCAAGTGCTTCAAGCACAAGAAGACTGGTCATAAGCCATCGAATTGTAGGCAACTCGGTTACATCATTAAGGATTGCCCCATAGTCAAAAATATCAGACAACCACAGCAGCGAGGACAAAATTATTTAGTAGGTAAGCTATAGGGCAACAGTACTAAGGAGGAGGACAATAGACAGTTGCCTAAGCTCAAGCTCAAGTCCATGTTGGTCCTAAATTTGTGGCAAAACCTAAGAGAGGAGGAGTGAATTAAGTTATTTTGAATTTTTTGATGTACTAATCTTAATCCTTTGTGAATTAGGTCCCCTTGAATGAAAACATAGAGAATAGAAGTGCAAGCAGATCAATAATATCAAACACAGATATTCTAGTGGTTCAAGATAATCCTCCCTACTTCACTCTTCCAAGAGTACGTCTTTATATCTTGGGTTCCACTATATCAATAAGAGTATAATTAGAGTCTTTGCTCTCTTCTAGATTCTAACTCTAAAGGGCCTTTACAAAGATCATACAAGTAAGCGATAAGTCACAGTCTAATCACACTACTTATCTTTACTTAGCCTTAGTCCAACACGGAGCCAAGTAGAGTTACAAAGGAATAGGTTGAGAAAAGATTCTACACATTACAGATTATGTATAGAAAGTTTCATCACGGAGAAGAACATGTAGAGCTTGAGGTGGATGAAAGATTTCAGCACTTGTAATCGATAACATGATTCTTCTTATAGAGCGATGAAATGATACTTGAATATTTGTAAGTTGGAAGGCGAAAGTTTAATCAATGCTCTAGCTAACTCTCTTCACTTCATTTGATGAGTCTTAAATAATGGAGGAATAAATTATAATGTTACGAGGTAGGTGGCGAGTTTTGAATGCATCAACATTTGAATTTTTTCAACCATTACAATGTTAGTCATATCTGGAGTCAATTGCAGCTACAATTTCACCCAAGTCACACATTGGAGTCGACTCAGGGTGTGACTTCAATCTAGGTTTTCCAACTTCTTGAGTACTCCCATATGCAATGCTCTTGGAGTTTCATCAAGAGTTGACTTGGTCTTTAACTTTGCCCAAGTAGCATGCGAAGTTGATTTTGAGTGTGACTTCACACATTCAACTTTCAACTAGAGGGTTTATGCAACCCTTAAATCGACTTGACTGTGGAACTTCACCCAAGTCATTAGTGGAGTCAACTTAGCTATGCGACCTCACTTCTCGCTTGAAATTTAAAATTCCACAATTGGTGCATCTTTGTTTTCATTCTTCCAAGTTCTTGCTTTGAGTTGACTTGATTTTGAGCTTCATCTAAGTCACTTGGCAGAGTCAACTTGGATGTGCGACTTGACATCTAGTACTTAGCAGTTGAAATATTACTTGTCTCTTCATACAATAGGTTAGAGTCTTAAGTTGACTTCACCTTTGACTTTACTTAAGTCACAAGATGGAGCCAACTTGGCTATTGGCTTCGCATGTTCAACTTCCATTCAAATGATTTATGCACCCCCTAAGTCGAATTAGCTATTGACTTCGCCTAAGTCACAAGTGAAGTCTACTTGGAATTGTGACTTGACATGTCTGCACATCAAGACTTTCACTCCTTCATCCTAAGTCAAAGTTTGAGATTGAATTAGGTATAGACTTGACCCAAGTTGTATGACTCTTGAATTAACTTTCCAACTTGGTCTACTATGCTTCATCAATTGAAAATTTCATCTTAATGACATTTCACCAAACATGTTAGTAACCTTTATCACTTAAAATTAGGTTATTAATCATCAAAATATGAATGTCTTTTGGTTTTCTAGTTGAGTTCATAAAAATCTTCCTTTTTTGATGATTAACAAAACCAAGTTTGATTTAACCTTTTCTCTTTTGAAGTTTAGTATATTTAACATATAACTTGAGTGTGCAAGTCAAGTTTGCCATGAAGTAACCAGAATTCATCCAAGTTTAAAACACAATTTTAATAAGTAAAATGAATAGTATGCATTCAGTTTGTTCAACCATTTAATGTCAAAATGATATCCTAAGTACAAGCTACCCTTTCCCATACACAACATACTCAAACTCTCTCCCCCCGTTTTTACAAACATAAAAGATGAGGTAAGAAAAGATGTAAAGTGAGTTAGGATTTGTGAAAGAGAAATGGGAAAAAGGGGTATGAAGGATTTCTAGGATTAATTTGGGTAAGTAAAAATGAATACTTGGAGGTTGAGCTGGATAATGGAGATGGTGTAGATGGAGGAGTGGATCAATCTTGCGCATTGGGATTAGCAAATATTGACTCTCCCCAGTAAGGATCTAGGTTAGGTAGGCTAGGGATAGGGTGACTCCGATGACTTCCAGACATGAAGTGATATTGAGTTTTCTTGCTATGAATTTCAATCATGAAGAAATGAAGAGATCCTCGCTCTTGAGTGAGCGTCTGCTCCAGGCCTTAAAAGAGATCACAAATCTCAGTCATATCAAATGTAAGGGCTTGTGTCGGCCTTAATGGAGCATAAGAGGTTTGTGGAGAGTAAGGGGCATGGGAAGCAGGTGAGGGTGGCCTTGGTGATGCTGTTGGAGCTAGGAACTCCCCCTAAATTGATGCTTCTCTTTTTCATGTGGATCGTCTTCACCCATAATCCCTTGAAATTGTTCCTTTTTGAAGTCTTCAATATCGATCTTCATTTGTTGAAGCAAAGCCTTGTTAATAAAATTTGTTGGTTTGGACTCTTTGAATGGCTCATTGGTTTGGTCATGGAAGGAGTAATCAAGGATTTTGGTGATCTAATGCCCATAAGGTAGGATCCCTCTTGGATTATCTTTTCTTAGAACCAGAGCGTCAAATAAGAGTCTAAGAAGTAAGATTTGGCTCCAATTTACCAATTTATAGATGATGGTGGCTTCCTCTGAATTGATTGCATTTCTTCCTCCTTGGGGAAGAATGCAATGAGCCTCTAATATCTGAATGACCATCATTCTTAGTGGCACATCCATATAATGCAAAAATCTAGATCCCTCACAAGATTTGTTGCAGCTAGTTAGTTCATTGTAAATAATTGGTAAGGTCAATTCTTCAAGTGTTCGATCATATCCTAAGGGTACTTGTGGGATGACTCCAATGATTTCAGCTACCTCGGCTCTATGGTCTCCTAGGTTTACTCTTGTGCTCTTTACGTATGTAGTGAAATTGTCTTGGCTCCAATAGTAGTAGAATTGACATATTAAATCTTGATATATCTAGCATTCTTCCTTAAATAGCGTGGTCCACCCTTGAAAGTCAAGCACTTCCTTATTTTTAAACTTGTAATCTCCAAGGAATTCAAAGTCAATGATGTTGGGCATAAAAAAATTTCTCTCATAAAAGTGGGAATAAAATTGTCGATGTTGTTGTGGACTTAGGAAGTACTTATTGGGCATTTTCCTTGCTTGGGGCTTTTAACAGTAGGAGTCCCTTTTCTCTATGGCCCTTCCTAAAAGAATGCAAGTTAAATGCCAAACTTAAGAAATATGAGTTTTAGATGAATATTATGACCTTCTTAGGTCATGTGGTTAGCAATGACAGAGTGTCAGTAGACCTAAAGAAGATAGAAGCTATAACAAATTAGAGTAGACTAACCATAGTAATTGAGAATAGAAGTTTCCTATGTATTACAAGGTATTATTGGAAATTTATGAAATTCTTTTCAAGCATAGCGATACCGCTTACCAGGTTAACTCATAAGAATACTAAGTTTATCTAGTCAGATACTTGCAAGAGAAGTTTTCAAGAATTAAAGAATCATTTAACTTCAGCACCGATTTTTACCTTGTCGATCACTGGTGAAAGCTATGTTGTGTACAGTGTTGTGTCCAAGAAAGACCTTAGTTGTGTATTTATGTAGTAGGGTAGAGTAATTACTTACATGTCTAGACAATTAAGGCCATATGAGAAAAATTATCCTACATATGATTTTGAATTGACTGCAATAGTATTCGCTTTAAAGATATGGCATTACTACTTGTATGGCGAGAAAATAAAAATTTTCACATATCACAAGAGTTTGTGTAACATAATGATTCAGTAAAGTGATCCTGGGCCATATATTTAATCCAATTTACCAACATCAATCGCACATTGATGGCAAAATTAACTATCATAATTCATAAAAAATTTAAAATCCACTTCCACTAGTCATGTTTCCATTATTACATCCAAGGCATAATAAAATAAAATACATGTCCACTATTTTTGATACATACTTTGAAATAATTTCAAATAAAATAAAATAACTGTTCTTGAAAATCTTCAAGCAAAGCAATCTTTAGTGTTCTATTTCATTTGGTACACCCATAAAATAAATGAGTTAGTCTCAACATGACTAGCAAGTAAAAAATGATTTGAAAATGGATAATGACCTAATTAAAACTTAATTAAATGATAAAATTAATCATTGAATTCAATAACTTTAAAAATTTGGCCTCAAATGAAAAATTAAACCCTTCCATTGAGTTCAGAAGCATCAAAACATAGAAAAGGGCTCTTTGATCAATTAAATTGAAATTAAAATGGACAAATTATAGCAAGGTGAAATGAATGGTTCACATTAAGCAACATCATTATTACCTTTACTACAAATGGGCCCCACTGGGGATTCTATTACTTAGCACTTATTATTGTAATAGGCTACATGTTAATTTCTAAAAATAGCTAGACAATAGAAGCATCAAAAAATATCAAATGCATTAAAGAATCAAAAGCAACAAAGAAAATTTCGTTGCAATGACAAAAATCCAATGCCTCTAATGGAAATCTTTCTTTGGACTGTCCGAATTTGGAATTTTATTTGGAATAGTATCACATACACACACACACATATATATTGCTATCTCTTTGGACCGTCCCGAATTTGATACGGATTAATATATAATTTGATTTATATAAATTATATTGTACATAAACATTATTATATTAACCTACATCATTAATATAATTTCGACATCCACATAAATTTATTGCACATTAATTTACATCAATGCATTTATAAAAATAAAATGCATAATAAAATACGACAATCTCAATACATATAATTTTAGGCATAAAGTTTAGACATATTTAGCAACATAATTTTAAATCATAAAAGCTTACGATTATAAAATTTAATTATGTGAAATATAGACTAAAAATTATAATATATAATATGCATAGTTTATACAGAACAATTGTATAAAATAATTACAACATAAAATACATAATTATTGAAATAAAATCAATTTTTAAATAAAATCCCATTTGCTTACGAATTCGTCTTACCGCATATCTTTAGAGCTCTCTTCTTTTCTGCAACTCTAGTTCTCCAAAGCTTTTCCAAATCTTTCCTATGGATACTTAAATCCATCAACTTATCCTTTTTTTTTATAAAAGGTTTTCCATAGATTTTTCAGAATTCTAAGGAAGGAATAAATAATAAAATTTTATTACTTTAACTTTAAATTCAATGTCAATCTTATCTTATCTAGTAGGATATTTATTTTATCTTATTATGTGGGCCCACATGCCTGGGGAGGCACAAATGCAAAAATTAATTTTTTTTTGCGGAGCCTGCCACTTGAAGTCTCGACCCTTAAAACTTTTGGATTAACCTATATACCAATTGAGCTACACAGGTTGCTGAAATAATATCAAACAATAAGAATATAAATATAACTCGCAGTATATTTAAATAATAATTGGGCAAAACACATTATAACCATTTAGCCCAATTGGGTCAACCTTTGACATATAGGATATCCTACATAGTCATTGACTAGTCAAATTAAATATTTATTTTTTAATATTTTACAATTTGAAGTACATCTTTTTTTAGAAAGAATTGAACATTCGTTTGCAAAGATAGTTGGAGTTACTAAAATACTAAAATATTAATATTCATTATCACTCCGGTAAAGCAAATATAGTTGTTGATGCCCTAAGTTATAACTCTTATGTTTCCGTTTGGATTACTTAGTAGTTTCCCCTAATACAAGAAATCAAATATTTACAATTAGAAATAGTGAACAACATTGATTTATCAAATAAAGAAAGCTCAAGGATAGGACAAAAGTTGAAGAATAGAGAATTCTCTGATTTTTATCATAGATATGATGGTGCACTACTTTTTGACGTGAAGGTTAGTTGTGCCTAAAGATGACATGCTATGATGAGAAATTTTAAAGGAAGCTTATCAATCCAAATTTTCTGTGCATCTTGATAGTATCAAGGTGTAAAATGATTTGAAATCGAGTTTCTAGTGGAAAAGGTTGTGTGTCGAGTGTGCAAAATTTGTATCTCAATATTTAATATATCAACATAGAAATCTGAATAGAAAAGATAAGCTCGTTGCAACCTTTAAAAGTTGCAACCTTTAGAAGTACCATAATGGAAATGAGAGTACATTACTATGGACCTAGTGATTATTCTCCCTAGGACGCAAGCTCGTGAGATGTTGTTTGGGTAGTGGTGGATAGACTTACTAAATCTACTTAGATCCGATCATATCTCACAATATTCAAAATGGATTAGATGATAAACTTATACATGGTGAATCTATTTCCATAATGTCATATAGAGATCGACAGTTGATTTTCGACTTTTGGAAAATTTGGCAAAAGTCTATGGGAACAAAGTTGCGGTTGAACACCATGTATCACCCGCAGATAGATGATCAGTTTGAAAAAATTATCCAAAATTTGGAGGATTTATTGATAGCTTGTGCCTTGGATTTTTCTAGTTCTTGTGTTGAGCACTTGACTTTGTTCGAGTTTTTCCATAACAATAGTTACCATGCTAATATCTGTAGGCTCTGTTTGAAGCTTTATATGGAAAAATATTTCAAACGCCGATATATTAAGAAGAAATTGGTAAACAATAACTTCTAACTCTAGCCTTAATTCAATAAGCTACTGATGTGGTTCAAGTTATAAGACAATGATTGGAAGTAGCATAAGATCACCATAAAAAGTATGTTGATGACAAATGAAAAGACCTACATTTTGTCATAGGCTAGTTGTTCTCCTAAAATGTATCTCCTACTAAAGGTGTGACTCATTTTAGGATGAAAGACAAATTAGCTCTTCGATACATTAGGCCTAAAAATTATTGGCTACGTTGCCTATCGACTAGCATTGCCTTCTTCGCTATCAAGTATTCATAACATCTTCCATATCTCACAATTGAGGAAGGAGTGGCTGATCTGACTCATATTTTATTAGCTGAACAATATGAGATCGAGAAAAATTTAACTCATTTGGAATGTCTTATACGAATCTTGGATAATCATAAGAAGCAGTTAAAGAGGAGGAGAATTTGGCATGTTTTGGAACAATGGAGCAATCACAGTCAGCAAAAAGCTACGTGGGAGCTAGAGAATGACATATGGAGAATCTACCTTGAATTGTTCAACAGTCTATCTTATTGTAAGTTTTAAGGATAAAACTTTATAAGGTGGAAAGAATATATATACCCAAAAAATTTAAAGTTGACTAGTCAAAATCTATGTATAGTTTACATGGAAAGATTTAACCCTTTGATCAACTGGGCTGGATGTCTAATAATAGTTCTTGCTCAATTATTATTTTCATATACTATGGGTTGTATTTTTATTTTTATTTTTAGAAGTTATTTCAGCAACCTATGTAGATTAATTGGCATACGTGAGGGTTCCATAAGAAAATAAAAATATACATAACTTTGCACTTTTGCCTCCCCAAGCATGTAGCCCCCCACTAGATAAGATAAGATAAGAACTCTCTCGAAATTAATTTAATTAGAATTTAAGTATAAATGAGTTTTATCCTTATTCTCTATCTTCGAGAAGCTATGAAAGCTTTTGTAAATTAAGTAAGGAAGTTGACTGATAATTCATGAAAATGTGAGTTATTATGGCTCATTTAAGACTAGTTTTGCATGTTAGTCCAAGAAAATATGGTTGGCTTGCACCAATTTAGCTTAGTTTTCATTCACTTTGTATTTTAGGAACAATATATAGTTTTTATGCATTTTCAGTATAAAATAGATACTTATAAGTTCATTTATTTGGTTTTAGTTGGTTTTGCAGGAAGGACGAAAAGTTAATAGCTTGTGAATGTTATAAGGGATGAAGAAATTTGCAAAAGGAAGAAACAAGTAGGTTGGCGCCTATGCATCAACCTGGGGCACCTAGGCACCAACCTACTGCCTCACAAGAACACCTCAGAACTCCCTTTAGTCGGCGAGCTTCCAGAGAGTTGGTGCCTAGGCGCCACTTCATCACTATGCAGAAAGACGTCAGAAGTCCTTTAGTCGACAAGCCTCCAAAGGTTTGTGCGAGGCAAGAGGGCATAGACAGAGCAACCGAAGAGAGAAAGGAAGGGACTTCTGTTTCCAGAGCTTCTGAAAAGGAGATCCAATCTCGTTGGTGGAGACTCACGAGTTTTAGTTTCTCTTTTTGTCTATCTATTTCCTTTTCTCTTTTGTTAGGAATACATTCAGTTTGGGTTTTAATGGGATTTAATGTCATGCTCATGATCTAAACTTCAATAGATGGGAAGTTGAGATGAATTGATGTCTAAACTATATTGTTTTGATTCTTGATGAATTGGGAATGAATATTTAATTTTCTGCATGATTGTTCTATGTGCATTTACCATTTCATATGTCATTTAATGCTTTTTATAAGACTAGCTACCTAATAAGATGATTTAGTTGTGAGATCCATCCTTGGAAAAGAAAATTCTAAGAAAGATTCATATGTAGCGCATAGGTTTCATCCTTAGTTAATGGAGAATATTTAATGGATAGGAATATATTGTTAAATCCTATATAGTCATGAACTCAAAGGCAGTTGAAAGAAAATTCTAAGTAAGGTTCATTTGTAAAGCATAGGTTACAAAGGCTGTCGATTAGCGCCTAGGCACCACACATCCGCGTCACAATGCCAGTGCAGAGCAGCCCACGACTTCGAAGTGTGATAGCAAGCAAAATGGGGTAACTCCTCTTGTTCTTTGATTGACCTAATATTCTTGATTGTGGAATCCTTGTGTGGTTGAATGTGATTTGGTGCATTGGGATTGAGTATTGGTGATTGGAAGTGTGGAGTACGGAGTGGTGGTTGATTTGGATTGACCTACTAAATCTTGTGGATTGGCATTTTGTTGGGTTGGTTGATTCATTGGAGATATGACTTCCTCTTCCTCTACCAAAAGAAAGAAAATGTAAGACCCTGTTGATTTTGATGCCAACCACTTTGTCTCGGCTCAGGCGTTTAAGCGGCACACTAATTCATTGCAAAAGAGGTACCTTATACCTGAGTAGGGGATAAAAATTGATTCTTTCACTGATGTTTTCATCAGTGCACTCAATGCCCAGGGGTGTCAAAAGTTCATGGCACAACCACAGCTGGCCTTTGTACCAGTAGTGAAGGAATTTTATGCCAGTGCAATTGAGCATGATCAGGTTAGGGTAAAAGTCAGAGGCAAGATAGTTCCCCTTCATCCTGAAGCCATTAAGGCCTTTTACAAGATACCTAATATTGATAACCCGGATCAATATGAGGAACTGTTGGAGGGAGAAGAAAGGGATGTTACTGCAATCACCAAGACTACTGTGAAAGAACACCTGTGTGGAAATCAACGAGAGGACAATTAACGTCTTTCAAGCGCAGGGATCTCTGCTGTCATGGGAAGATGATGTTTTATTTTATCTCCGCAATGTTGATGTCGTCGACCCACTTAAGTGATGTCACCATGGATAGGGCACTTCTCCTACATGCCATATACTTAGGCTTGTCTATAGATGTGGGAAGATTATTTTATAATCAGATATGTGCCAGTGCTAGGGCACTTAGAGGCAGTTATTAGTTCCCATCGCTAATCACTAGGTTGTGCAAATGAGCTGGAGTGCGATGGGAGGCCACAGAAGAGGTACTGAATTGCCAATCCATCGTCGATGACGTATCTTTACATGTACCTTCTTGAGTCTGAACCACCACCACTTGTCCAACAGTACAACTACCGGCTGCTTCCTCGTCTCAACCGCTCCTAATTAGTGTGAGACTGACCAACTTGGAGAATTTAATGGCAACTACACCTGGTTTCTATAGCAGTTCAATCGGGCTATGGAGGCACATTTTCAAAGACTCATGGAGGATCGACAAATTAATATGATAATGTTACCACCATTCCTGTCGAAACCTCCCGAGTTCCGAACCTGTTTTGGTCAGTCTTCGCATCAACCTGGTGATGAGAGTGAGCATGAAGACGACTCCTCTACATTAGACGCCTAGGGGAGTACCTGTCCTTTTCGTTTTATATTCCTTTTGTATTTATTTCTCAGTCTATGCTTTACATAGGTTTCATGTAGTATCATGCATTGTGAATAATGCATTCCTCAAGTTTGGGAGGTGCATAATTCCTTTTGGTGTGTTTGAATTCATATCTTGTATATATGTGTTAGATTACATGTCTATGTCAAATTTTACCTATGAAAATTATCTTGTTTCAATCCATTTTGATGAAATATGTGCACGGTTGAGAAAAAACTGTAACTTGAAATCGGTTTCATGAAAAATTCAAAAATTCATGCTACGGACCATGTGTTAAGGAAATTTACAAGTAACATGTGAATGAATTGGACTAAATCTCATAGTACACTATTATAATTCAATTCTATGCTAATCTTTTCAATTGAAATAGTAAGAATTGAGTTAAACGTATGGTAACCATGTGCTATAAGGAAATAAATGGTCTCAATAATGCGTAAAATTTCACAATTTTCTTTTGATGAGATTGAAAATGGGTTAACTTGCATGTTTAGTATCCCTACTAGATTGTCAAATAATGAAATGGGGTGACTGATGTAAGCAGAGTAACTAGAACTTAGCATCAACAAATGTCAAGGTTCGCGTAAAAAGGCAAAGAAAAGTCACAGTAAAAAGACAATGGTGTGTAATTCCTTTTGGTGTGTTTGCATTCATATCGTGTATATATGTGCTAGATTACATGTCTATGTCAAATTTTGCCTGTAAAAATTATCTTATTTTAATCCATTTTGATGAAATATGCGCAAGGTCGAGAAAAACTGTAACTTGAAATCGATTTCATGAAAAATCCAAAAGTTCATGCTAAGGACTATGTGTTAACAAGTAATGTGTAAATGAATTGGACTAAATCTCATAGTACACTATTATAATTCAATTCGATGTAATCTTTTCAATTGAAATGATAAGAACTGAGTTAAATGTATGGCAATCATGTGCTGTAAGGAAATAAATGGTCTCAGTAATGCGTAAAATTTCACAATTTTCTTTTGATGAGATTTAAAATGGTTTAACTTGCATGTTTAGTACCCCTACCAAATTATCAGAGTAATAAAAGGGGGTGACTGATTTAAGTTGAATAACTGAGACTTGACATCAACAAATGTCAAAGTTCGCGTAAAAAAGCAAGGGAAAGTCATAGTAATATCGATTTAAAAAGAAAATTCTTCCTAGATACCTTAAAATATGGTGAGGGGAGCCAAACAAATAGAAAACATCTCTCCAAATACCCTGAAATATGGTAAGGAGAGTCATGCAATAAGTTTGGGGGGAGAATATATAGTTGGGCAAAATAAAGGAAAGTGAATTAACGTCAGGTTCTTTAATAAGAAAGTGTACTTAAACAATGTTTCACTTATTTTGTGTTAATTTTCTAACCAATTTTTTTTATTAAGAGGAAGATTAGCAAGATTGAGTTATAACATTGGACTAATAACATTGACAATTACATGTAACTTGATCCAAGAATGAAAATGAAAACGCTTGTCCTATTTTGGGTAATTAAGGAATTTTTATGCATTATTTCAAGTTAAGGTTATTCTTTGCCTTGCTAAGTGAAGGAACGTGATTGTTAGAAGCATAATTGGAATCAGGTTGAGTTGATAGAGTCCTCATTCATTCATTCATTCATTTTATTTTCATGTGTTGCTAAAGGACTAGCAACATTAAATTTGAGGGTGTGATAACTCGTGAAAATGTTATTTATTATGGCACATTTAAGACTAGTTTTGCATATTAGTCCAAGAGAATGTGGTCGGTTTGTACTCATGTAGCTTAGTTTTCATTCACTTTTCATTTTAGGAATAATATGTAGTTTTTATGCATTTTTAGTATAAAATAGATACTTATAAGTTCATTTATTTAGTTTTAGTTGATTTTACAGGAAGGACGAGAAGCTAACAGCTTGTGAATGTGACGAAGGATGAAAAAATTTGCAGAAGGAAGAAACAAGTAGGTTGGCGCCCCGGCATTGACCAACGGCGCCTAGGTGCCAACCTACCTCCTCATAAGAACACCCTAGAACTCCCTTCAATCGGCGAGCTTCTAGAGAGTTGGCACCTAGGCGCCACTTTACCACCATGCAGAAAGACGTCAGAAGCCCTTCGGTTGACAAGTCTCCAGAGAGTTGGCGCCACGATGCGACCTCCACACACGTGTGTTTCTGCACGTGTTTCGTACGGAGTTAATGGAGGAAAAAGCGTATACTTAGGGGTTCGTGTGAGGCAAGAGGGCATAGACAGAGTAGCCGAAAAGAGAAAGGAAAGGACTTCCGTTTCCAGAGCATCCAAAAAGGAGATCCAATCTCGTTGGTGGAGACTTGTGAGTTTTAGTTTCTCTCTTTCTCTATCTATTTTCTTTTCTCTATTATTGGGAATACATTCAATTTGGGTTTAATGGGATTTAACGTCATGTTCATGAACTAAACTTCAATAGATTGGAAGTTGAGATGAATTGATGTCTAAAGTATATTGTTTTGATTCTTGATGAATTGGGAATGAATATTTTATTTGTTGCATGATTGTGCTGTGTGGATTTACCCTTGCTTGTGTCGTTTAATGCTTTTTGTAAGAGTAAATATTTTGTAAGATGATTTACTGGCAGGATCCATCCTTGGAAAAGAAAGTTCCAAGCAAGATTCATGTGTAGGGCATAGGTTTCCTCCTTGGTTAATGGAGAATGTTTAATGGATAGGAATATACCGTTAAACCCTATGTAGTCATGAACAGATTAATTCCATCGCATTTAATTGTATGGGAACGTAGTAATTGGGTGTTACGTAATTAGCTTTATATGTGTTAGAAGACATATATAAAGATCATTGAACTTGGACTAGGAAATCCCTGCACAATCTAAAAAAAAGGAACCAATTCAATATAGTTTAGATTGAAGGATTCCCAACTATCCCATCTACCATCCCAATTCGATAAATCCTTTTTGGTTTTCCAACTCTTCCATTAATTTCTCTTTTATTCCTTTTACTTATTTTTCATGTTCAATTCCATCTGTGAAAATTCTTTCTAATCACCAAAAGAAACTGAAGTGATTAATAGAATTAGTTGGACAATATCCTCGTGGGAACGATACTCGACTCACTTTTATTACTTGACTGACATGTATACTTGCATTAAAATGAGTATTTTAATTAGACATATACACAGCTTGTCTTTGACAAATTTAGATATCCATAAGAAAAGGTTTAGGAAGCCAGAGTTGCGGAAGGAGGAAATTAGTTGTGAGAGAAATTTTGGAAGGCAAGTAGACTTTTACTGGGGGGTTGATTTTGGATTTCAATAAATATTTTGGTTGAAATTATTTATTGATACAATTAATTTTGAATTAATTGCATAGAGATTTTATGATATATCTGATATATTTAGATGGTTTATTTAGAATAAAAAAATTTATATGCCTATGGATTACAGGAGTATAAAGTTGTATGAATGGAATTTATTCCAAATATCATTTTTACAATTCTTGGTACAATTATACCAAATATTATTAGTTATCTGATTTTTTCCACATATATATGTATGTATATATGTTAATATACATATGGCGGCTATCATTATTTTAATTTTTGTGAAATATACATAGACAGTATTATGCGCATCATATTGAATAGAATTCGTTATTTGGAACGAGTCTGCGTAACACTCACAAGTTGTTTTGATTTGGATTCAAGCCATTATTGGCAACCATTATTTAGTTTATTTTTTTATGAGTATTCATACAATACAATCTCAACTGGTACTACAATTAAATTCTGAGACATTATTAAAATTTGCTAACAATTATCTACTACTTCTAAACTTTCCCACCGGTGGACGACTCCCACAAACTTGAGGAGACTTGCAATGCCACCACTTCAGAAATGCTGCGGGGGAGATTTGAACCCAAGACCACCTACTTGTGAGGCCATGTCCTACACCACTGAGGCACGACCACAGTGGCTTATTTAGTTTATTTTAAAAGACTTATTTAATGCACTTGTCAGAACATCCAAGTTTCTTCATGCATGCGCGTTATTTTATTGTATAAAAGTCTGTTTATTTGGGTGACACGTTCTGGAAAGCTGGACAATCTGACATATTGTGAAATTTTTTTCCTAATCTGTATTTCATCTCTAACATACCTGGTGTTTTGGATTTTTCAAAACAAGTTCATTTTGAAGAGATTTTAGAGAAAAGGACATAATATTATATTAATTGCAAAAATGCCTATTAAGAATAAATTTTCACTTGGGTCATTGTAATTTTTCGTTTAAACTAATGGTTGGGTAAGCTAGTAAAGAAGAAGTCCAGTGTAAAAAGACGAGCTAAGGAGAACCCGTGATGATGTGACAATTTAATAGTTGTCTTCTTTGTATTCTTTATAAATTGATCATTTTGAATTATAATTTAATGATCAGATATCTAATTTTCATGTTTTGATGCTTTTGGACTCAATGTAAGGGTTCAATTATGTATTCGAGGCCTAATTTTTAAAATTATTCAATTAAATGATTATTTTTATCATTTAATTAAGTTTTAATGTGGTCATTATTCATTTTAAAATAATTTTCTACTTGCCAATATGTTGGAACTAGCCCATTATTTTTACAGGTGTACCAAATCAAGTTGGATACTAAATATCAGCTTACTTAAAGATCTTCAAGAATAGTCATTTTATTGTTTAAAATTATTTTAAGGCATGTATTGAAAATAACGGACATATATTTTATTATGTCTTGGTTGTAATAATGGGAATATGACTAGTGGAAGTGGAGATTGATTTTTTTAAAATAATGTTATTAAATATAATAATTCATTATGCCATATATGTGATTCATCTTGGAATTTTCCATTAAATACAAACCCAGTATCACTTTTCTGGGTCGCTATGATACAATAATAATATGTATTTTCTTCCAGCCCTACATTATTGAAGTAAAAATAATGATTTTATATAATTTTATGATAGGAAGATGATATAGTTAAGCTGCCTTAAAAACATATTTATTTTATTTTTTTTCATGAACATGTAAAGCTAGGTGTATTTCATTCATAAATCAAGTTTTACCATTTTTGGATATTTTAAGCATTTGTTTTGGATTTTTAAACATAGTGGCATTTTCATAAATTTCTAAGTCAGAAAATTATGAAAATGCTACTATGTTTAAAAATTCAAAATAAATACTTAAAAAAACAAAAATTTTAAAACTTTATTTAAAATTAAATACACTTATCGTTACATATTTATGGAAAAAATAAAAAATTTTAAAAATGCATTTTTTGGCCAAACGGAGGGCTTCTCCCATTTGTCTGGCCATAAAGAATTATGATCCTTTATAATATTATGAAACTTTGATATATATATATATATATATATAGAAAGAAATGTTCAGGTGAAACGCAACTGCACTATAACAGCGATGAAGTTTCGCCAAAATGGGCCCCACATGATTCTAAAATTATAATCTACTTCATCAATTATATTATAATCATGTATTTATTACGATACCAATTTTCATCCTAATTAGATATGCGTATAGATCTCATATGAAAATGGTACAAATTCAACGTAATAAAATAGTTTAATGTAAGTAACAATTTATGCTTTTGTTAACATGTAAACCATTTGTTATAAAATTTACATATGGATAAATGATTGTATAAAATTTCATTGTATTAGAATAAGTGTGGAGCTTATCTTAGGTAAATGTGTTGTTGTTCCGGTGCAGTTGTGCTGCATTGGAATAACTCTTATATATATATATATATATCTATATATATCTTGGTGATTTTCTAAGTTTATACATGTTTTATATATTTCTAAAAGATGATGATGCATATGTAACTTATATTGATATAATTTTCATTATTTTAAAAAAATAATGTTAAATACAACAATGATATTGAAATTTTCATTAGTCATATGGGCTTGAATTATTCCAATAATTCACTTTGCAGGATGAGATACTTGAAGTAGCGTAATGCATATAAAAGTAATAGATATCATCTACTAGAATTTCTTTTTTCTTGATTGATATTATGTACGTAGTGACATTTGATATTGCAAATCAAACACATTCACAATCCCTCAAAATGGAGGGGATAACTTATAAATACCTCCACATTCAGGGAGAACCATTGTACAATACCCCCACCACTGGGGGAACAAATACAAAAGAATACAAAAATCCCACCCTAACAGCGAAGAGTGAGTTTCAAACCCTAGACTGATAGAGAGAAAAGCCTGCTACCACCAATTGGGATGATCCCAATTGGCAATCTACTAGAATTTCTTGTTTTAACAGTAATGTATAATATTTGGTATAAAAACTATTTATGTTATTTTAAAAATTGTGTGTACAACTAATAAAGTAGCTTGGTATTCTCTACCCATATGTATGATTGCCTCCTTTCCTTACAAATTTTGAAGTGATAAAATGTAGGTTTTGTTAGTATTTTGCTAATTTTTGTTGAATAATAACTTAAATTTTAATCTAAAAAAATTTTAAAATCTTCAAAAATGGTAAAAATTAATAAAATGTTAAATGCGCTTAGATTAATAGTTTTATAAAAAATTTCAAAAAAATTAAAAAATGGATAAATTCACTTGAGTTCACCTAGCCTAAGTGTACCTCGGTACGTTTTAAAAAAACCATTAAAGTATTCAATTTTGAATGGTGGAATGGCCAAATGCACTCAGATGCACTCAATCTTGACGCACTCAGTGCATTTAATTTATCTTCTAATTTTTTGAAATTTTTTATAAAATTGTTAATTTAAATATATTTAACTTGTCTATCAATTTTTATCATTTTAAATATTTGTAGATATTTTTTGAATTTTTGAATTACAAAAACATCACTTATTTTAAAATTTTCAAAAAGAATTATCTACAAAAATCCAAAAATGGTAGAAATTGATACACATGTTAAATATATATAGAGTAATAATTTTATAAATATTTTCAAACTAAAATTAAAATGAATTTTTGCATCCGCATGCATAGTATCACAACCCTTTTAAACGAACCGCTTGGATTTATTTCACCCCTTCAGACGGTCGGACTGAAGCTCAGTGCAGACGAAAACATTAGTCGGGTTAAATTCAAAAATTCAAAAATTCAAGAATTCAAGAATCCATTGCAGATCATACCAATCTACTTGTTGGAACTTGAAAATATTTCCTGACCTTATCCTGCAGCCTGGCAGGAAAATCTCCACGGCTGGAACATATAAAAATGCCCTCGCTGGAACACATACCAATGTGCCTATTGTCTTCTTCGCCCCGGTGGTTCTCTCTCACGCGGTTGAAAACTCGAATCCCAACCTTTGGCACTGGAATCACTCTCTTTATAGGATTGCCAAATGTACCCCTTCGAAAACGCTTTCTCAGTCCCTTTCATTCATTATGAGGCATTTATTGAGCGGGATGAAAAATCTTACTCCCGTTTCCAGGTATTGTCACACATTTGGGTGTGTTCGGCAATCAATTAAAAATATCAAGTTTCATTAAAAAATATTAAGTTAAAATTTTTTAATCTAAAACTTTTCATTCTCTGTAATTATCTTATTTTTAATTATTTATTACATATTCCTATACAATTATCTTAACTTTTCAATTATTTATGTACAACTACACGTACAAATAACTTATTTATTTTAACATTATTATCTTTCAAACTCACTTCTACGTAACCAAGTTATATGGAAGTGGTTCCGAAAAACTTCGTTAAATTTTAAAATTTTGATGTTTGATGAAAAATTTAATATTCTAAGGCCCCGGCTTACAGAAAGATAAAACCGTGCAGGCTAAGGTCCAAAGCAAACAATACTTACGACAGTTTGGCCGGGGCATTCCAAATAAATTGATTGTACTTAACATCATTTCTCTATTTATATGATCAAGTTTCATTTAAATCCATTATATGCATAGGTCATATTTGCTCAAAAATAAGTACATTCATGCATAAATTAAGAAAAATATTTAGATTCATTCACGTATGTATTAAAATGCAGTAATATTTTAGAGAATTATTTATCTATATAGTAATGATATTTTAGATGGTTTAAATATTGAAAAATATTACATAAAATTTGATATTTACCATTAAATCATTTTATTCTATTGATTTTATATGTTAGTATTTGATGCCCACGCACAATGATATTAGACAAATAATGATAATATAAGTGATACTAAATACAATAGATAGAGTGAATTTTTCATCAATCATTTAGATATTGAAAATAAAGGAGGTTACATAAAAAGGGAGTTTTAAAGAAGCATCCCCAATTTTTTTAGTGGGCCATTCCCGTTATCTTTACTTCTCGTCATTACTCCTATTATATCATATTATTTTGTTGATCCAAAAAACTTCTATACCATAAATTTTTTATCCAAAAATTTTATCACTTGCTGAACACACTGTTTATTTGTAAAATGGTTTGGCAATGACATTCCAGTTTCACGGGAGACTTCTAGATGATGGGCTCTATCCAATGTCAGTTCCTCGAAGATAGTCTCTATTCAAGGGCCTTAGTTGCGCCGATGATGATACTACTGACGAAGATAGTGAGGATGCATTACTTGCTATTGCCTTCTCTCTGTTGCTGTCACTCGGCATGATCTAGAATTGTAAATTCTTATGATAAGCTGCTATATATTGATCTAGACAGTTGTATATGCATTTGAATATTGTATTGGACTTTTTTTTTGATGAGAAAGGAAAACCTTATCCCGTCTCCCCAACGCATTGGGAGGGAGATTGGATAAGGTGATCCGAGTAATTCATTGACAAAAAAATGTCTGTACAGATTTTTTCGTGAATAACATG
>JAXCLR010000092.1:45532184-45545268 GCA_035584095.1 Annona squamosa
TTCCTACATTATATCAATATTAACCAATACATATTAACACAAGCATGCATGCCTTAAAATCATAAAATGCCGATCTTCTATACCAAATACATGCCTTAAATTGCCCGATTTAGAATTTGAAAATGATTTTTTGTTGTGTAAAAGCCCAAAGGAATATATCTAAGATTTCATGAATTTACTAAGATGATGTGTTTCATACGAGCATGCAAACCAAATCATGTTCTAACTTACGAAATGGAAAAAATTAATTTAAGGACTAAAACGAAATGGCATTTATAGAAGGAAAGGTAATTACAGAGGTGGGCAGCGTGGGCTATCGTGCTCAATTCTTGATGCAATGATGCCTGATTGCCTGCACACTTAAATCCCGAATTAGTTTTCATAGTTTCTTACCCACCTGAGAAACTAAAAAACAAAGCTAGTCAGCCCATTTAAAAGCATAATTTTATAAAATACAATTTTAAAAGATTCAAAATTAGATATATGAAATGTCATACAAAATTCAAAATTATACAAGCGAAATAAGTAGTATTGTATTTAGCTTTTCAACCAAAAAAGAAATATTATCGAGATAGCAAACACTGGGACACCCCACATCAGTACTTTCAGTACAAAACATTATACAATATTTATTATGCTAAACCAATAGAATATGCAGCCTGCAAGATCCAAACATCCTTTCACAACAAATTGAAAATAAAAGCAACCACGAAATGCTAAAAGCAAGAATATTGTCAGATACAAAGTATCTTGTAGAAACAACTCGATCCAAATGGACAAGTACCATTTCCAAAGTCAAAGTATCTGTAATCAATAGAACTGCCAAAGCAATGCTATTTCCATCCCCAAAAGACCTTTAAAGTCTTAAATTTATACATGAAGGGTTTTTTTAACAAATAACAGCAAATATTAAGATTAACAAGTAGTCACTTGACATAAAACCTTACAATTCCAAACAGTTTAAATTCTGAAAAGACTTACAGATTCTAGTATCAAGGAGAGTTTAGCAAGTATTTTGTTTTTGTTTCCTACACCACATAATTAAGCGGAAACGAATAGGATAGCTCCCAAAATAAAGGGCAACAGCATCTGGCTTCAGCTGTTCGTGCCGAAGAAGATGGTGGTTGTAGAAGAACAGGGGTGTTGGTCGCAAAGGGTTTTTCGTCATCGACGAATTGGGCCGCTCAGATCGTGCAATCCTCGTGTCCTGCAGACGTTTGGCGTCTAGAAGCGGCAGGGCTATAGACAGGCACTGCCGCACGGCCATCCAACGTCTGGAATGAAGAAGATAGGAACCGGCGATCTGAGATCAAGTAGGCAGCAAGTGCAAGCGCTCTGGTCATTCGACGTCCAGAAGGAAGAAGACAGGCCGCAGGCAGGGGCGCAGGGCGTGGCGGCGAGCGACGAAGTAGATCTGTAGAAAGGGGAGAAAGAGAGAGGGGTGCAGGGCATGGCGAGTGGCGACAAGCTGGCAACGAGCGTAACAAAAGGGGAGATGGGAGAAAGAGTGTCATCCGGCGTCCGGAAGGAAGAAGGCAGGCAGCAAGCTAAGGCGGGGGGCGTAGCGACAAGCCGACGAAGTAGAAAGGGGAGAAAGAGAGAGGGGCGCAGCTGCACAGGCCATGGCGAGTGGCGATGAGCCGGCAACCGGCGTAGCAAAAAGGGGAGACGAGAGGAAGACTCTATGGACTATAGGCACTATGGGCTTACGATTACGAATGGGGTAGTAGAAATAGGGTAAAAATAAAATATTAATATTTTTAGTTTTAGGTTCGGGCTCACATCAACCCGAACCAGTGCACTATATGCATTCGGGTCGGGTTCGGGCCTATAAAATCGGGCTCAGTCGAAAATAACAAGGTTTTAGCACTATAAATCCTCGAGTTCGGGCCGAACCCAGCCCAATTTGCACCCCTAGTTAGAGAGAGCTTCTGGAGGAAGACAACAGGCACATTAATATGTGCTACAGCGAGCATATTTATATACTCCAATCATGCTTTGAGATTTGCTTGCAACAAGTGCGGCAAGACACAAGGACGACAGAATATTTTCGAAGGAGATCGACAAGATATCCAACTAACTTTTGAGTTTTGAATGGTAGAATTCAACAACCATTGACCGATTTAGAACCTTTTTTTTTCAGATCAACACTGATTCAGTTCTTTAACAGTTGCTAGTGTCCTAGGAAATTAATTAAGATTGGACTTAAATGATGATTAAGTATAAAAAGATGTTAGCAATAAATGCAATTACATAATTATTGCATAGATAGCCAAAACGAGCAGCACTCGTTTGGTCGCCGGGTACGGAATGAAATTTTCCTTCCTACCAGCACGTGTTCGAATCCCAAGTAGGATTTCGAACTAAAAATTTTGGTGGGGGCATGTGTGTGGTCCTCCTAATTTGGCTGGGAGTTGGTGGTCTCCCCTGTTGATATTTGGGAGCTTATTGTCTCCCTTTGGAAATACTATTAAAATTGTCTTAGAGCTTTGCATGTGATATGAATTGAGATATGTTGTAAATATACTCCAATAAAAAAAAATTATTGCATAGATAAAATAGAGTGCATATTCCATAATTGGATGTGCTTCAATATTGCTACAGATATAATCGAGGATTTGAGGGACGATTTCTCAATACTTATGTAAGTATGGAAGCCTCCATACTTACTCTTCGTTTTTAAATTTTGAAATATAATTATTAAAATCTAAATTATTGATGATGTTTAATACATTGTTGTATCATGGTACCAAAAAAATTTTTATTAGAAACTTATATCTTGTAAAAAAAAAGTATCTGTTAAGAGTGAATGTCTAATCGCTATAAATTTTGAAAAATGTATGGTATATATAAATGTTTTCGATGCATTTAGCTTTTGGAAACAAAAAAATGCACATGGTTAAAAATTAAAAAATTAAAAAACAAATGATAAGAGAGACTTCAAGATAGAAATGGATTTTCATAAGCAATAAATGGTTGCATATGAAATATAATTAGATAGGTGTAATATTAAATTAGCTTTGCTTCTATGAAATTTCTCTTTTAGAAAATTTACCCCAATTATTGTACTTAGCAAAATTTTTATTATCATAAAAATCACTGTGTACAACCCCTTTATAAATGTATAAAATTACTATAATAAAATAATTCAATAATAAATATCAATTTTAATAGTATTTTCAACGTCAAGACTGTCTAAAATATTATACATATAAATTATTATAATATTGCAATAACTTATCGTCTACATTTAAATTACTTATTTAAATACATTTTTCATGTTAAAATACTTGGTATCATATTTTTTCTTGTTTTATGATAAATAAATGCTTCATAATTAAAATGACCATAAAAATATTATCTAATCATATCCAAAGTCTAATAAAACATAGCATCATTGTATCTATGCAATATTAATAGATTCAAACAATTTTTATATAAAATTACATTACTAAATATTTTTTATGATTTATGTCAAATAAATACTTAGTAAATAAATTAAATAAGGTTTCATTAGATCTATATAATTTTGGACAAATCTGTTGGTATACAAGGTAAATTAAGCACAATCTATGTTTTGATGATTAACAACTCAATTTGAGAATATTTTGAATACTAATGTGGTTTGCTAAGCTTTGTTAAAGGATAAAAAATCAAGTTTCAGAACATAACAAACCAGATCTCAATCCCAGGTCGACTTAGACATCGACTTAGGTGAAGTCGATTCCTAAGTCGACTCTAAGATCAACTTAAGATGCTCAAAACTTTCCAAAGTTGAATTTGAGCTTGGAGACAAGTAAAGTTGCAGTCTAAGTCGACTCTACCTGTGACTTAGGTAAAGTCGCAAATCCAAGTCGCCTCTAAGATCGACTTTAGGTGACCAAAAACTTCCAGAGTTAAATTTGGGCTCGAAGACAAGTGAAGTCACAGTCGAAGTCGATTCCCCCTGCGACTTAGGTGAAATCACATTCTCAAGTCAACTTTGCAATGCGACTTGAGTGAAGTTGAACCTCTAGTCGACCCAAGCATCCGACTTGAGTCAAGCTGTAGACCAAAACAACCCAAGCAAGCAATTGGTCATGAAAGATCTATTCAAGATGGAATATTATTAAAGGAAGACTATGAACTACATCTTTAAACTTTAAAGGAAGGCAAATCATTCAAGATCAAGGTCGCAAGGATAAACTATTCAAGAGGAGAAGAATATGCCAAGTTTCAAGAGCAAACATTGAAAATCAAGGGTATCATTTGAAGAACAAGATATAAGATGAAAATGAAGTATCAATGATCACTTCTAAGGAATCCAAGTTCCAATATATGCACATAGATGGACCCGAAGTTAACTCCACTTGCGACTTAGGTCAGGTCCAAGACCAAGTCGACCTAAAATAAAACTTGAAGTCAAGCTGAAGACCGAAGTTGACTCCAGTCTATGACTTGGGTGAAGTCGCATCCAAAGTCGACTCCACATGAGACTTAGTTCACAATGGTTGAAAAAATTTGAATGTTAGCGCATTAAATGCGCACCACCTACCACCAAACGTTCGAATTTACTTTACCATTATAAAAAAACATTCAATAAGATGTGCTAGAAGTTAGAGAAGCATTCATTGAGCTCACCTTCAACTCTCTCTAGCATTAAAGTGATCTACACCAACTTCAAATGAAGAACTTTGCTCCAACTTGCTGAAAGTGTCATTGCTAATCATTCCATTCTCTCAGGAAGTTCTTCGACAAGCTGAAAACTGCTTATGCAAACTTGTAAAGTGTAGTTTCTTTTGTTTGATTTATTGTTTGTATTTAATACTTCGTTTGATATTGAAAATCGAAACCAAGTAAAGGCAAAGTAGTGTTGTGACTTGAGTGTGACTCGTCACCTACTTATGTTGTATTTATGCAAACCCCCTAGAGTTGGAATCTACAAGAGAGCTACTGCTCTAATTGTATTTGACAATCTAATAGTAGAACCCAAATCACAACGAGTGTGAGCTTAGAAGAGTGGAGTAAGGAAGGTTGCCCGAACCATTATAAATTTTACAAAATTATTACAATGGATTAGGACATTGGATTATTATTTGCTCACAATGGTCCAAGACTTAATCAATTTTGCAAAATCCCTTGAAGCTTGTTAAATACATGAGGATATTCATCATGTTCGTGCCTCGTAGTTGTTACTAGCACTCCTTTCTCTTAGTGGGGTTTTGATATTATTGGTCCAATTAATACACCATCATCCAAAGGATACTTATATATTTTGACTGCTACAGATTATTTTTCTAAGAAAGCAGCAGCCAAAGCTTACCAAAGAGTTCGAGCATAAGAGGCAGTCGAATTCGTCAAACACAAGATTACTTGTCATTATGGTGTTCCATATTAATTTGGCTCCTTTTTAATTGTTGGTGCAAGGATTTACTGACTTACGTTCATATATGTTTATATACAGCTTCCAATGTGTATAAACGTAATCTCATAACACCCTATTGCCATGTTCCTATGCAAACAAGTATGTAATTTTCTCATAACCTGCTTAAGACTACACAAGGTTCATTGGTCTATTCCTATTCATTTTAACATTCCACCTTATTAGAGTTAGAAACTTGTGCCATACATGCGAGTCTTATCTTGAATAATCTTTATCGAGTTTAATGCAGTTACTAGATCATCTTACAAGGTAGCTAGTTTTATAAAAAAAACATTAAATACTACATTTCAAGGCAAATCCATACAGCACATGTATAAAGCAACTATATATTCATATTCAAACCATAAAGAACTAAATCAAAATAGTTTAAGAGTCAATTCATCTCAATCTCCCATCTTTATGAGTTTAGCCCAAAAACATATAATAAAATCTCATAACAACCAAGTTTAGATACATTCCAACAAAGGAGAAGAAGAAAATATGTAGAGAATAAGAAATAGAAGATGAAACTTGCTGGTTTCTACCACCCAAGCTGAATCTTTACTTCAAAATCTCCCTTCGCTTGAAATTCTTCTTTTTCTCTACTTGTGGCTTAGCTACCTTCCTCAAACCCCAAGCATCATATTTATATCCTTCTCACACAACTAACACAAAATGTGTTCAAATTTTGCACACATGTGAGTTGGCATCGGAATGCCAACTTTTTGATGTCACTTGCTTGCTCTGGAATCTTTTGTAGCTTGTAGTATGTCAATTATTATCACTGAGGTGCCGGTTAAACCACCAAATCAAGTCAAAGTTCAGCTACTTTTAAGCATCCCCTTGTTTCCATCCTTCTTTGGGCTTTAAATTCTCATGTCCCTTATTCTACAACAGAACTTAAGACAAGTAATGTTCTCCTACATGAATGGACGAAATTTAGATGTCATAAGTGATGAAAATTATGCTCAAAATGTACAAATTATGAAAACTGAACAAAAGAATGCAACTAATGCAAACTAATGCAATTTTTATGCAAATCTATGCGTTGTTTTTTTAATAGCATTCAAAAATAGGTGCTAAAATTGGCGACGATGACCCCACTCTAGAAATTGTGAAATTTTTTTTCATGAACTATATTTCATCTCTAACATCCCTAGAGTTTTGGATTTTTGCAAACAAGCCCATTTTGAAGAGATTTTATAAAAAAAAGGATATGGTCTAATATTAATTGCAAAAATAGCTATTAAGGATAAATTTTCACTTGGGTCATTGTACCTTTTTGTTTAGTCTAATGATTGGGTAAGCCTAGTATTAGAAGAAGTCCAGTGTAGAAAGATGAGCTAAAGAGATTTGTTGATGATATGACAATTTAATAGCATCCACTTTGTATTCTTTATAAATTGATCATTTTAATTAGAATTTAATGATCAATTTGTTAATTTTCATATTTTTGATGATTCTAGACTCAATGGAAGTGTTTGATTTTTCATTTGAGGATAATTTTTAAAGTTATGAAATTAAATGAATATTTTTATCGTTTAATTAAGTTTTAATTTGGCCATTATCTATTTTCAAATAGTATTCTACTTGCTAGGTATATAGGACTAGCACATTATTTTTATAGGTGTACTAGAATAAGTAGGGCAGTAAAGATTGGCTTGCTTAAAGATTTTCAAGAACAGTTATTTTATTTTATTTACAATTATTTTAAGGCATGAATTGAAAATAGTGGAAATATATTTTATTATGTCTTGATAATGGGAACGTGACTAGTGGAAGCAAATTTTGAATTTTTTTAAAAAGGTTATCAAATATAGTAATTGATTATGCAATATATGTGTGATTGATCTTTAAAATAGTTTTAGACAATAAAAGAATAATAATTTTACACAATATAACTAGTTTTTTTTATGTATACATCATAACTAGTTGAGTCTTAATTCCATCATCAAAGCAGAACTCATCAAGAAGTCTCCTGTGAAACTAGAATATCATTGCCAAACCATTTTACAAATAAATAGTGTTCCTAGTAAGTGATAAAATTTTCGGATAAAAGATTTATGGTATAAAAGTTTTTGGATGGAAAAAATAATGAGATATAATAGGAGTAATGATGAGAAGTAAAGATAATCGAGGATGCCCACTAAAAAAATTCGGGGATGCTTCTTTAAAACTCCTTTTTATGTAACCCCTTTATTTTTAGCATCTAGATGATTGATGAAAAAATTACTCTATCTATTGTATTTAATATCACTTATATTATCATCATTTGTCCAATAACATTGTATGTGGGCATCAAAAAGAAACATATAAAATCAATAGAATAAAATGATTTAATGCTAAATATCAAATTTTAAGTAATATTTTCAAGTTCTAAACCATCTAAAATATCATTACTATATAGCTAAATGATTCTCTAAAGTATTATTGCATTCTAATACGTACGTGAATGAATATGAATATTTTCCTTAATTTAAGCATAAATGTACCTATTTTTGAGCAAATATGACCTATGCATATATTGGATTTGAATGAAACTTGATCACATAAATAGAGAAATGATGTTAAGTACAATGAATATATTAGATTTGCCATTGAACATTGAAATCTTAAAATTTGATGAAGTTTTCTAGAATCACTTTCATATAACTTGGTTATGTAGAAGTGGGTTTGAAAGATAATAATGTTAAAATAAATAAGTTATTTATGTGGGTAGTTGTGTATAAATAATTGAAAAATTAAGATAATTGTATAGGAAGATGTAATGAAATAATTAAAACTAAGATAATTATAGAGAATGAAAATTTTAACTTAATATTTTTTTATGAAACTCGATATTTTTAATTCATTACCAAATACACCTAAATGTGTGACAATACCAGGAAACGGGAATAAGATTTTTCATCATGCTCAATAAATGCCTCATAATGAATGACATGGACTGAGAAAGCGTTTTCAAAGGGATACATTTGCCAATACTATAAAGAGAGAGTGATATTAGTGCGGAAGGTTGAAATTCGAGTTTTCAACCGCTGAGAGAGAATCACTAGGATGAAGAAGACAACATGCACATTGGTATGGGGCCCCGACCCATTGGAAGTCTTTCCCATGAGAAAAAAGGAAGTAGGAGCATTGTGGTAATTTTACAGCGTGAGTATATTTGTTTAAAAGTGTGAGTATGTTTGGTTTTTTGATAAATTTTGTATTATATATATACAAAATCTCAATCTACTCTATTCAATTGTGGATCAACTACTAAAATGTATGCAGACGTAATTTTTCATTATTTGACTTTTTAAAAATATTTGTGTACAAAAAATTATTTTTTAATAAGATTTCATTATAATTGGTAAAGTTGAAAAATATATTTTATATAAGGAGTCTTGTTATATTATTTAAAGTTCATGTAATTAAGGTGCTCTAAAAAAGAACAATTTCTATATTTATTTCTGAATTTTTGAAAATTTATTAATATTTTTTTATTTTTCGAATATAATAGAGTCTAACAATATCTAACAACATTTAACAGCATTAACGATATCTAATAGCATCTAACTTTTATTATTAATAAGTTAATCCTAATTTAACACTTGTAATATGATTCTAACACCCTTATAAGATAATTTATACCTTAATTAGAGAATTTAAAACCTAGATAATAGGAATTAATAAAATTCAACTTATTTAATTGCATCTAACAGCATCTAACAGCATCTAACAACATCTAACAGCATCAAACTGGATCTAACAACATTTAATAGCATCTAACTTTTGATATTAATAAGTTAATTCTAATTTAACACCTTTAATATAATCCTAAACCCTTTATAAGGTCATTTATATCTTGATTACAAAATTCGAAACTCAGATAATATGATTTTAAGAAATCCACCTTAATTTAACAGTGTCTAATAGTATTTGACAGTATCTAATGACATCTAACAGCATTTAACTTTTGATCTTAATAAGTTAATCCTAATTTAACACATATAATATGATCTTAAGCCCTTTATAAGGTCATTTATACCTTAATTAAAGAATTCGAAACCCAAATAATATGATTTAATGAAATTTAACTTAATCTAATAGCGTCTAACAATATCTAACAGCATATAACCAGATCTAATGACAACTAATAACACCTAACTTTTGATATTAATAAGTTAATCCTAATTTAACACCTGCAATATGATCCTAAACCCCTTATAAGGTCATTTATACCTTAATTATAGAATTTAAAACCTAGATAATATGATTTAATGAAATTCACCTTAATCTAACAGCGTTTAACAACATCTAATAGCATTTAATTTTTGGTATTGATAAGTTAATCCTAATTTAATACCTTTAATACGATCCTAAGCCCTATATAAGGTCATTTATACCTTAATTATAGAATTAAAACTAAAATGCTATGATTTAAAAAATCAACTTTAATCTAACAACGTCTAACGATATCAAGAGCATCTAATAGCATCTAACAATATCTAATAACATTTAACTTTTGATATTAATAAGTTAATCCTAATTTAACACCTGTAATATGATCTTAACCCCTTATAAGGTTATTTATATCGTAATTACAGAATTTGAAATTCAGATAATATGATTTAATGAAATCCACCTTAATCTAACAACGTCTAACAATATATAACAGCATCTAATCGGATCTAATAACATCTAACAGTATCTAACCTTTGATATTAATAAGTTAATCCTAATTGAACACCTGTAATATGATCCTAAGCCTCTTATATGGTCATTTATAACTTAATTACCGAATTTGAAATCTAGATAATATGATTTAATGAAATTCATCTTAATCTAATAGTGGCTAACAACATTTAACAATATCTAATGACATCTAATAGCATCTAATCAGATCTAACAATAACTAACAACATCTAACTTCTTATATTAATAAGTTAATTCTAATTTAACACATAATATGATCCTAAGCTCCTTATAAGGTTATTTATACCTTCATTACAAAATTTGAAACTCAGATAATATGATTCAATGAAATTCACCTTAATCTAACAGCATCTAATAATATCTAACAGCATCTAACGACATCTTACAATATCTAACTAGATCTAACAGCATCTAATGTTTAATATAAATAAGTTAACCCAAGTTTAACACCTGTAATATGATTCTAAGCCCCTTATGAGGTCATTTAGACCTTAATTACAGAATTTAAAACCTATATAATAGGATTTAATGAAATTCACTTAAATCTAACAATATCTAACATCATCTAATCATATCTAACAATATCTAATGACATCTAACGGAATCTAACTGCATCGAATAACATCTAAGGTGATCTTACAACATCTAACAACATTTAACAATATCTAATTTTAATATTTTAAAAATATTTTACTTAATTTGTTTATTTTGTAAAAGATATAAACTTAATAATTCATTTCAATTATTTTAATTTAGAAATAAATTATAAATGATTATTTCAATTAAATCATATTAAGTCTTTGTAATTTATATAGAATTGACATTGATATTAGTGAATAATATTTTAAATTTTTATTATTTATATAATAGGTTTATAATTTTATATATTTGCATTTCTCACACTTCCAATTTAATTATTTTGAAAATAGACCACATAAGTTTGTTTATTTTGTAAAAGATATAAACTTATTAATTCATTTTAGAAATATGCCAATTAGAATAGAAATCTTTTAAAACTTGAACAATCAAATTTTCCGTAGCCTAACAATAGAAAACTAGTGGGCGGCAGAATAGTATATGAATTGGAAGATGACTTTTCTAATTTGATCAAATCAAGTGAACCATGGCTCAAACAATTCAAACTGTTTTCCACTTTTAAACATTATCGTATAAATTTAGTATATAAAATTTTGTAATACATAAAATTTTTAAACTCATAAATGAATGTTGTAAAAAATAGTATCTTTTAAGCATGAATATATAAATATTAGAAATTTTTAAAAAATTTATAATATGAATATAGGACTGCAAATCCTACTCAAATAATTAATTAGTTGCTCAAATTTTATAAATAGGACTGCACATGCACAGGCTCTCTAGCACCTCTAGATTAATAAAAGTTAAAGTTAAATTTGATAAAAGTAAATTAAAAATATATACCAATTTCGATTAAATGAATGTGACTATTACATAAGTACGCTGCCGGTTGAGCAAAAAGATGCTTGTTACAGGAGTTCTCTACCCATTACTTGGCATCAATTTTTTAATATTTTAAATTTGAAATGAATAATTATTTTAACTTTAGTTTAAATATTTAATTTGTAAAAATAATTTAATATATAATACATTTATGAAATTTCTAAAATAAAATGTTGTAACTTATTCTTTAAAATTAAGTTGCTATATAAATATTTACCTTCAAAAAAAGTTATTATATAAGATATTTAAAAATATTAATACTGTGCCCTTGAAAATATATTTCTATACAAGAAAATACCTTTAAATGTCTTCCAAATGATGCCTACAAAAATAATAAAAAATTTAAAAACATATGTATATAGATGGATTCTAATTATGACTACATGACCATATGGATTTTCTCCTTTCAAATTTATACAATCAAATTTAGTTATCAGTTTGCAACTTTATTTTATTTGCATAATCAACCAATTTTGACGTAAGATCAATTTTTTTCTTAATTATTAGTTTGCTACTTCTCATTATTTGTTTTATTGTCGCGATTTTGAATCTATTTGGGAAAAAAGACAATGATGGGCATGGAAGGAGCACATTCTCAGTTTTCTATTCCATTTCATTATGTTAAAATATGATTGAGACGTGTAGCATCCAATTTAGCACACGAGGCACACATATTTTAATTTTTCAAACACAATATACCTATTCAACAATTCGCATAACAAAACTTGTAGAAGATTTATTAATAACTAAATTCACTAAATTGAATTGGAATGTAATACATTTTGCATGCATTCTGCTACAAACTGAAAAAAATGGTATTTTTATTGAAGACACTACATGTCAACAACCCTATTTGTTTCAAAGCATATAAAAACGTCCAAAAGATCTTAGATTGCACAATTCTTTGTTAGTAATGTTGGTGATCTTAAATTTTCTCAAAGACTTGTTCTGTAATGACAGCAACATTGCCATCAGCTCTCTTGATCGCCTAGTGGGCCTTTTGGTAGTGTGCAGTGCCCCTTAAAGCATCAAACCCGTTACCAATGCTACCTCAGCCTTGGATTCATGTGCCAACCTCTACATCATAAGAAAAACCAGAATGATTTAAATCACATCCCAAAATGTAACAAATGGTATAGAAGAGGGGGCCAAAAAAGGCCCAAGCTGTAAATCATATTAAGCACGTACAAGTCATAAACAAACCACTAAGCTATAAACAAATGTAAGAATGTGGGAATGAAGCCACTGTTTGACAGTGAGAATGAGAATTATCTCATTTCCGCTTGCCTATATTAGGATGTGGAGAACACGAAATTAATTGATAGCAATGAACGATCCCCAGGTCAGGACCTTTGATGCGCACCAAGTGCTTGTCGTTAAGAGCAATGTGATCACCAGTTTAATTAAAATTAACCAAAACACATTAAAGCTACCACTATACGGGTGATAGTGTAGAATAACGATGAGTCGGGTCGAATCCACAGAGAGGCGATGTAGTTTTGAATT
>JAXCLR010000092.1:45633955-45650481 GCA_035584095.1 Annona squamosa
CATTTCTACACAATTACCTATACAACTAACCTATCTATTTTAACTTTATTCTCTTTACTCCTCATCATTACCCCTATTATATCACATCATGTGACAACTTTTATTTTTTAAAACTTTTCACCAAAAGTTTTATTCATTCCCAAACACATCCTTGATGAAAAAAATTTTATGAGTTACAAATAAACTATTACTAATATTGCAAAGGATAAACTAAGATATTGTTAATGCATAACACAAGTTAAAGTTTGTAAAGAATGACTACAATTGATGAGAGACAATGGATGAGAAATTTTATTAAAAGAAGTGTCTTTATTTTGTAATACTTATGATATTAACATTTCTAATATGAATAAAATACATTAAAGGGAAGGTCACATCGTAAATCTCAACATGTTAGAAATCTACATCATTAATTAGCGTGTAAATTTATTTTATAGAGTTATAGATATGCAACTTCAAGAGCTCAATGATTGATTTTTAAAGACAACAACTGAATTTCTTCTTTGTATTGAATGTCTGAATTCAGGTAATTCTTTTTTTGTTTTTACTGTTAAAATAGTAAAGCTAATTCACTTTGTTCAACTTTACCCATTTGAGTTTTTTGACATTAATTTAACCACATTTGAGAATCAGCTTGAAACTCATATAAGTGAAATGTGCTCATGTAGTGATTTTGAAAGCTTAGAAGAAATAAATGTCTTGGTTTATAAATTTGTCACAGATAGAAGAAATACTTTTTATCCACTAATTTACAAGCTTATAAAAATAGAAATGATTTTGCCAATTGTCACTGCAACAGTAGAGAGAGCATTTTATGCTACGAAGATCATAAAGAATTAATTATGGCAGCTAGTTGGATGAATGATTGTCTAATTACTTACATTGAAAAAGATATGTTTGATAGTGTTGACAATGAATTTATTATAAGATAGATTTCAAAATATGAGAACCCACCAAGGACAATTGTAAATTTTGTACGTTTGTTTTTAAATTAATAGTATTACAAATTAACTTTTTGTACTTTTTTATGTAAAAGTTTTGAAACAAGAAAATATAATTTGATATAATAGGGGTAATGATGAACAGTAAAGAAAATAAAGTTAAAATAGATATGTTAGTTGTACAGGTAGTGTAAAAATGACTAAAAAGTAGGGTAATTATATAGAAAAAAGTGAAGAAATAATTTTAAAATAGAATAGTTATAGAGAATGAAAAGTAGATTAAAAAGTTTTATGTTGAAAATTTAAAGGATAAGCAAACATCCCAGTGTTATAATTTCATTTACCTAATTCAATATTGAGGATAATATTTAAAAAATATATTTCAAATTTTTATAAGATAAAAATTATTCTTAACATATAAAATTTTAAAACAAAGTATAAACTTTGCCCCCACTTGCCAAAGTTCCAGAATCTACCACTGCGCACAACACTAAAAGGGAGAGAGGGGCCTACTATTCGAATACTTGAAAGGAAGTGGAAGACCAGAGGGCTAGGGCGAAGGAGAAAGAAGGAGAGAGAGGAAAGAGGATAAATGGGGCAAGTGATGGCAAAGTGGACAAGAGGATTGGTGGGAAAGAGCGCTGGACAAGAGGAGAATCGCACGAGGTGGAGGAGAGACGTGACACTGTCATATGAGAGCTCTAATTTTTATTTATTATTTATTTTTTGCAAAAGGCGTCCTCTCTATTCATAGCTTGTGGTGAGGAAAATACAAATCATCTAAGTTAATCAAACGATGCAAAATCCACATGCCAGATCTGATGCTCGTGCGTGTGTCATGGTGGAACTACCGAGGTTGCTGCAGCTTAGGCCTGGACACATGAAGTCGCATTCATCGTATATTACCTATTCATCTTATAATTACCTCTGCCATATCGAATTACTTTTTTTGTCTAAAAAACTTACACTAGAAACTTTTAATAATTAACGCCAAATAACCGAAGGCAACTTACACCAGGTAACACACTAAACAGTCTTGACGTTTTTTTTTTTTTGATTGGAAATAGTATTGACATCTTTGATTAGGTTACAAGTATAAAAAAAAAATCAAAATATCTGAATTCGACAGTTGACTAGGGGTGTAAATCAAGTTAGATTGACGGTAAGCACAATAAAAATCAGTTCAATTCAGTTAGAAATTGAATTAATAAATATATAATATTTAAAAATATTTTACTTAATTAAATCTATTTTCAAAATATCGATTTTTATGAAAGAATAAATAATCCTTTTTTTAGGAATATTTTTCAATTTATGACTTATCAATAATATAATTGGTAAATAATCTTATGTCAAAATAATAATATCTAGCTAATACATATATATTATGTGTTAATATATGAGTATTTTTATAATCTATGATATTTTATAGTAATATATGAGATCAAGTTTTGTCAGGTCAGAGTTGACAATCTTTTAACCCAAACCAATCATTTTTGAAATCGAGTCAGTTTAAATTGGGCTACATAATTTTTTTCAAACTGTTTAACCCAACTATATTATAAATTAGGTTGAGTTAGTTTAAATTTGAATTAAGACCAACCTTATTTACAGCCGTAGGCTCTATTTACACTCCTATGGTTGATAGCGGTTGAAAACTTTCTCCATTGCACTTTGATGGACCAGAGGCTAAATAACAATGAGAGCCAACCCGTAGTAAGTTGTTCCTCGAAAGCTTGCTATCGATTTTGGATGGAGTGTGTACACGTATTTATGCATGCCCTTCATCTCTTCCCCTTTCTCCCTTCATTCCACCGCAACTAGGGCTCAAAATTTTCATGGCCATCCAGATGTCTCCAGTGACATGTATCTTGTAATTTCAAAATAGAGCTCTGAGATTTAATTGCCAATCAGTGAATAGGGCTGCCAAATGTGAGTTTATCACCAGCTGTAATCAATGGGAGAAAGCTAGTGGATTTGATGCTTGGCAAGTGGTTCAGTGTTTGGCATCATCGGCGGATGTTGTTTTACTACCATGGTCAGTTGTAAAATATTGATGAAATGGTGATGTATGTGATCTTAGATTTGAGGAGGAGGCAGCAGAATATCCTTGGTAGTTTTACTGTCGAAAATTTAATGAAAAAAATATTGTTGTAGTTTTTTATTTTTTCGCTGAAAGTAGGTCACAATTTAGTTGGTTCCATGGTTGGAATCTGTGGCTACGTCAAGGAATAGATAGGGCACCATGTTGCTTCTGCGATTTGGCATGGTGGAGCACTGAAATGGTGCTCCGGTAGTGCACACAAAATTTATACACATTCACATCCATTAATTGATCTGCAACGTATTGATTTAATATAATTATTTTAATCAGTTATTAATATTTCTAATTTAATTTTAAGCTCATAATTTGTATAATTGAATGGAGTTATATTATTTTATTCATGTTAACTGATTTTACCCATGTTAATTTAATAAACTAATGAATATATCTTGAGACTATTTTTGTTCTTCATATTAAATATATGTTAATTTACTTAGTTAAAATTGTACATTAATCTAATAAGATTATAAATATATTTTTTATTTTTGAATCAATTTTAATTTCATTGAATATATATGATTTCATTTTACTATTGAATACTATTTTATATTCATATTTCAAAGTGAATGTGAGTTATTGAAGGTGTTTAATTTACCCCATCTAAGTATTATGTTAATTTGCCTCAAATTAATTTAGTAGCCTACTAAATACTTTTAAATTATCTTTTAGCCTATTTAATTCTTTCAAAACACACCTACGATACTTGTTTCTGATTATCTCAACTATCAACTAAATTCAATTATTTTTAGTAGTATGTTGTCTCTAAATTAATTTGAACCCATTTGATTTCTTTTCTATTTATATAATTTTTAATATAATTTCATTATGTTTTATAAGAAAATTATATTTTCGAAAGCGTTAAATTTAACCCATATGTAATTACTCTAAGCCATTTAAAATATTTATAATTTTGCCCCAAATTATTAAGTACGTTATCAAACATTATAAGATATTTTATTTTTAAAAAGTACAGTCTCAAAAACGCGGTTTAGGCAATTCTAAAATGGTTTAGTAAATTTGTATGCTTTTAGAATACTTATACTTATGTAGTTTATTTTGAGAATATTCAAATTAGATACGTAAAAAATATAAATATACAAAATCACAGACCCGATAATAATGAATTTAAATTGATGACTAATTACTATATAAAATGATGGTATACAACCATGCAGCATTAAAGAAATCTTTATAAAATTTCTATTTAATAGAAGTATTTATTAAATTAATATTTTCATATTGATTTAACTTAATTTAAATTAGTATTTATTTTTATTATTTATTTTAGATTGAAATAAGCAATTAGAGAGATGAGCAAACTATATGAGTTTTTGAAGCTTTAATCCACCATATTTGCAAAAGCTCAATGTAATAAATTGATCATATTTTTTATTAATTGATTCGATATTTAATTTAATTCAAATTAATACTTACTTTACATTGAAATGAATAGATGGAAAGATAAGCGAATCATACTTATTGTTACATATTTAAGCCACTAAGTTTGGAAAATAACTTAATATGATAGATCGAGTGTGCTTATGGTTAATTTAATGGGTAATTTGCATATATACTTACATAGTTTCACCGATATTGCAGATATATCTATATAGTTTTACGAAATGCATATTACCTCTATATAGTTTTGCCAAAATTACATATTACCCCCATGTCGTTAACTGCCGTTAATATTTGCCATTATATTTTCAAAAATGACGAAAGTGCCCTCATCTTCAAGGGTAATATGCAATTTTGGTGAAACTACATGGGGTGATATGCAATAAGTGAAACTATGGATGAGGGCATTTTCGTTATTCTTGAAAATATAACGGCAATTAACAGCGTGAGGGTAATACTATGTGAGAGTAATAGCATTTCGTAAAACTACATGTGTATATCTGTAGTTAGCATCAAACTATGTGGGTATATATGCAAATTATCCTAATTTAATAAATAACTTAATAACAAAGTAAGGCACGTGTTTTTCATGCGGACATCCTCGATTTAAAAAATTAGATAAAGCAATTACAAAAGATGCATTGACAACTAAAAACAAATACATCATTTCTAACGAAAATTAGAAATTTTTATTATGAAAAGTGAATGGACAGTTAAAAATAAATATTATTTTTTGGAGAATTAGTTTTTAGAATGATTCATTGTAGAAATTTATAAAAATCTAGTAGAAATTTATAAAAAAAATATTTTAGGGTGTGTGTCCATGAATGAATTTTTTTTAATTTGAGGTACTTCATAAAATAAATTATTTAAATACATTTGACAAAATAAATTAATCAATAATTAATAATAAATTTTTATATTTTTAATGGACTTTCATAAATTGAGAAGAAAATGATAGTTATCTTAAAATTATTCTCTTATAATTTTTTGTAATAAAGAATTAATTTTGTAGTTGAATGCTAGAATTTAAGTTATTTGATTGCTGGATCTAGCTATTTCTCTTAAATTATAAAATTAATCTATTGAAGAAAAATTAAAAAAGGAACTGATTTTGAATTTTAAGGAATTTTATTGATCAATTTTTATGTATGGAAATTTTATGTAAACTATAACAATGCCATTTTGGATAATTTGGATATATTTATAAATGCAAATTTAATTAAAATTATATTTATTTTTATGAGATTATATAAAAGCTAATTAGCATAAAAGTCTCAAAAAGTCATATGTATTTATTTAGTTTATTTAAATTTAAAATATAATTTAATCACTATTAAAATAGTCTCAAAACATCATATATTTATATTATTAAATCTAAATTACAATTTCATATAATTTAAATAAAGATAATTTGTTACATGTTTATTTTTATTATAACAATTTTATATATTTAATTAAAATTTTATTTTATCTAATTTATATTAATTATTATTTAGTTATAGCTTTACGTTTATTTAGTTTTTAAATTTGAAAGTTTGCATAGTTCTAAAATTATCAAACTTTTAAGGGCATCCTTTAAATAAAATTATATCACTTTACTATGATTTTGTCGATATATAGATTATATTTCTTTATTTTTCAAAAAATTAATTATTTATTTTACAGCAGTCAATTTTATATTTGAATCCATGTTTATATATTGACTTTATATTATAAATAAATCATATTATTTTTATATACATTTGTTAATCATTTTTGTTCGATTAATATTCATTCGAAATTAATTTGAATCATGAAAATAGAAGAAATGTTCATGAATTTTATTACAGAATTTCTATTTAATATTTGTTAAATTCATAGGTTTATATTCATTTGTTTTAATTTAAATTAATCTTTAATCAAATATAAATTTTATCATCGTCAAATTAAAATGACCAACATAAGATAACTGACCCGTACAGATTGCTACAAATTTAATCCATAAGTTTGTAAAAGTTAATTATTTTTTATGTCTATCCATGTGGTCCCTTTCTGAATCCATCTTTATATACATTTTTAAAATTATTTTTGTTCGTGGGCCACATTCGGAATGGATTTGCTAGTAATCCACCATGAGACTAATTGGCCAAGCATGTTCCATTGTCTTGCACTCTACAGTTGAGATAGGGAATTGCATATCTGAAATCAATAACTCCATGGTCTATTTTTACTTACGGTTGCGTAGGAGATGTTTTTTTTATTTCAATGTAAAAAATAACATAATTAATGTTGATGCAAAATTATAGATATATTTTTACATTTGTATAAATTAGAAAGGTATAATATGCATTGAATTGAAATAATTATGTATAAGTTATATATATAATTAAATAAATATCATTTATTACAAAATTTTTTAAGAAATCGTATATAATAATCATTATAGTTATATATATATTGTACATTTTTATTTCATTAAATTTATATTAATTATTATTTGTAATTATACCTTTGTATATTTATTTAATTTTAAAATTATTTAAAGGTTTTCATTGTCCTAAAATAATTTATTAAGTGTATATCTATTTGTAAAATACATAAATTTATCAAATATTTTCAAAAATATTAAAATTAGATGTTGTTAGATGCAGCTAAACGTCGTTAGATGCTATTAAATGTCATTAGATTTAGTAGAATTTATTAAATCCTATTATTTCTATTGTAAATTCTGTAATTAAGGTACAAATAATCTTATAAGAGGCTTAAGTTATATGCGTTAAATTAGAATTAACTTATTAATCTCAAAAGTTAGATTCACTTAGATGCTGTTAAATGTTATTAGATCCAATTATATGTCATTAGATCCAATTTTTTGTTGTTAGATATCGTTAGATGTTATTATATACAGTTAGATTTAGGTGACTTTCATTAAATCCTATTATCTGATTGTTAAATTTTGTAATTAAGGCATAAATGACCTCATAAGGGCCTTAGGATTATAGTATAGATGTTAAATTAGGACTAATTTATTAATATCAAAAGTTAGATTCTGTTCGATGTCGTTAGATGTCGTTAGATGCAGTTAGATGTTATTAGATGTCGTTACATGCTATGAAATACGGTTAGATGATGTTGGATGCTATTAGATTTAGGTGGATTTCATTAAATCCTATTATCTAGGTTTCAAATTATGCAATTAAGGTATAAATGACCTTATAAGGGGCTTAGGATTATACCACAGGTGCTAAATTAGGATTGATTTATTAATATCAAAAGTTAGATTCGATTCAATGTTGTTAGGTACTGTTAGATATTGTTAGACCTAAATAAATATTGTTAAATACTATTAGACATTATTAGATCCAGTTAATGTCATTAGATGTTGTTAGATGAGGTTAGATGCGGTTAGATGCTATTAGATTAAGATGGATTTCATTAAATCTTATTATCTAAGTTTTAAATTTTGTAATTAAGGTATAAATGACCTTATAAGGGTTTAGGATCATATTACGAGTGTTAAATTATAATTAACTTATTAATATTAAGATTTGGTTAAATATTATTAGATGTTGTTAGATACTGTTATGTGTGATTAGATATTATTAAATGTCATTAGATTTAGGTGTATTCCATTAAATCTTATTATCTGGATTTTAAATTATGTAATTAAGATATAAATGAAGTTATAAGGAGTTTAAGATCATATTATAGGTGTTAAATTAGGATTAATTTATTAATAACAAAAGTTAGATGTCGTTAAATATTGTTATATCCGGTTAAATACTGTTAGATGTCATTAGATGCTGTTAGATGTGGTAAATATTGTTAGATGTCATTAGATTTAGGTGAATTTTATTAAATCCTATTTTCTAAGTTTAAAATTCTATAATTAAGGTATAAATAATATTATAAAGGGATTAGGATTATAGTATAGGTGTTAAATTAGGATTAACTTATTAATATCAAAAGCTAGATATAGTTAGATGTTGTTAGATGCAATTAAATGATGCTAGATGTAGTTCAATTTAAATAATTTTATTAAATCTTATTATCTGAGTTTTAAGTTCTGTACTTAAGGTATAAATGACTTTATAAGGAGCCTAATATTATATTACGAGTGTTAAATTAAGATTAACTTATTAATATCAAAAGTTGGATACGGTTAGATATTGTTAGATGCAATTATATGGTGTTAGATGTTGTTAAATGCTAGATGCTGTTAGTTTTTATTATATTCAAAAAATAAAAAATATTATTAAATTTTCAAAAATTCAAAAATAAATATTGAAATTATTATTTTTGAGAGTACCTTAATTACATGAATTTTTAAATAATATAATGTAATTCCTTAAAATATATTTGTTAACTTTATCACTTATAATGAAATATTATTAAAAATAATTTTTTGCACAAATATTTTTAAAAAATGTCAAACAATGAAAAATTATGTTTACATACGTTTTAGTAGTTGATCCAACAAATGAATGGAATAAACTGAGATTTTGTATATATATAATACAAATTTTATCAAAAAACAAACATACTCATATTTTTAAACAAATATACTCAATTGTAAAATTACCACAATGCCCTTACTTGCTTTTTTTTATTTCCTCATGTAAACCGCTTACCATGGGTGGGCCCCATATAACAATACAGTTGTCATTACCGTGCACTTATTCATATCCACTGTCCACAAGCAAATATGCTTGATGTCATGCCATAATATGCCAACTTGCAAAGTAAGTAATCACGTCGTCATAAATATCCATAAATAATTTATGAATTTAACCGAAATATGAATACAAAACCAAGCTGAACTCGATATTTTTCATCAAACACTTAACATGTAGTTTCAACATAAAAATTCATCTCATAAAAATGCTAAAAGAAATCCAAAATAATCCAGTAATGGCAACATGTAAAATAAAAAAGTTTCAAAAACTAATACGAGAATCCAAAATTGATAAATTCTATTATATGAATTATATACATAGGGACCGATATAAAATGAATAAAAAATTATAAAATATAGAATACACTAGGTTGTTACTTAACATTAAATTTCAATGCTTACACAAAGTTTTCTTTTTTTAGATTTTAAAATTTTTTTTGTATATGTGGGCCCAAGCAAGATCTTCCTGATACAAAATTTTATATTTTATGTTTTTAATTTTTAATTTCAAAAGTGATGAGATTTTGTATTTTCACGTTCCAATACATGAAAAATGTAAGTTCACAATTTTTGAAATTCAAAAATATAAAAAAATTTTAAAAAATAAGATTTGGGCAAAAAAACTTCTTGTTTGTGTCCACAAACATGTGCAAAACATGAAAAAGAATAAACGAAAAAGGCTTGCGTAAGTACACAAGCATCGAATGCACAACATATAAAGGGACATGATATGGTGCACACGGACGCTTTAACTTATTTTTTATTTTTAAAAAATTTTTTTATACAAGTATTAATCTAAGTATATTTAACATGTATCAAGTTTTACCACTTTTGAATTTTTTAGATATTTAATTTTTATTTATGAAAATCATTGGCATTTTAGTAATTTACTAATTTTCAAAAAATAAATATCTAAAAAAATCCAAAATTGGTAAAACTCATACACTTGTTAAAAACACTTAGATTAATATTGATATAATTTTTTAAAAAATAAAAAAATGAGTTAAATACACTGGGATGCACCAGGGCACTTTTATAAGACAACATATTTGTGGCACAATGCAAGATGCCATGTTTTTTTTCACGAGGTTGTTTTCCCTAAAGCAAGATTATGCATGTCACGCAATGCAAAATAACAATATACTTCTAATTTCTTTGAGCACATTTAAGTGCATGGTGTAATGATGGACGCACTTCTACGTTTTTTTTTTCATGGACTTGCTTTTACTGTTATTTACTATCCACTCATGTAAAAAGAACCTAAACCTTCATTAGTGTTATTTATCATCCACTCATATAAAAAGAATCTAAACCTTCATTGTAATCAATCATATTCATAGATGAACTGATAATTATAGAACCCTAACGAATTAGGGGCTTCCATGGTAGAAAATTTGAAGGCCATATATCGGTGGAGGGGGTGTTTGGTGAAGTGCACCTCCTGACAGAAATTCATTTTTTATATTTTTTGAAGATTTTCATATAATTTTTAATCTAAGTATATTTAATATATTTATCAATTTTTACTATTTTTTGAGATTTTTAGATATTTTTTTATTTTAAAAATCAGTGGCATTTCATAATTAATCAATTACAAAAATATTACTAATTTTAAAAAATAAAAATCTAAAAGTCTCCAAAAATTGTAAAAATTAATACACATGTTAAATATACTTAGATTAACAGTTCTAATAAAAAAAATTTAAAAATAAGTCAAATGTACCTAGATGCACCGTGTTTGGTAACCTATAAAACTTTTCCAATTAAAACTTTTCAATCTAAATTTTTTTCTCCACAACTCCACAACTATACTATTTTTAATTATTTTTTCATTTCTTTATTTTTACATAGCTACCAATATATCTAACCAATCTATTTTAGCTTTATTGTCTTTACTATTCATCATTATCCCAATCATATTATATCATTTCTTACATTTCAAAAACTTTTACACCAAAAACTATTCTTCAAAAGTTTTATTAATTTCCAAACATACCCTTATTTTATAAGTATGTCTAGAAAATAATTTGTTGTTTAATAACATTAATACTTTTACACATCAATGCTTTATTTTTTTACATCTCATCATTAATTCTATCACATCATATCATTTTCTACAAATTTAACAACTTTTATACCAAAGACTCTTCATTCAAATGTTTTATCACTTTCCAAGTATATCCTTAATAAAGGCAGGTTATTATGGATAGTATAACAAAGACTTGAAGGCTTAAGACTTGAGTAGACGATGATTTCGCGGAAAGAAATGAGAGAGTATTTTTGGCACAAATAAAAATGAAAATAGGGCAACAATAGTAAAATGAAATTAGGCAATTGCTAGCAAATGAAAATTAGACAATAGGAGAAAGACTTCGTGAGGGAAATAACCAATGAGTTTACATATATATATAAATAGTAAATTGTAATGAATTAAAAAAGTTAAAGAGGTTAAATGAGCTAAACGAGTTACTAAACGGGTTAATAGATTATAAAATTATAACTTGAGTGTGTTTGGTAACAAAAAAATGTAAAAATAAAACTTTTCGTTCTAAAACTTCCCTTTCTTCATGACTACTATATTTTATAATCATTTCTTCCTATCTTCATATATACTTATCATACTTTTTAATCATTTCTGCATAATTACATATACAACTAACCTTTTTACTTTATAAAATTGTTGAACAGGTTTTGACAAGTTACGATTTTCTAATTCCGAAAGATACCAATATTCTTGTTTTCTCAAAACGCGCAATTGTTTTCTATAATGATCAATCTAAATCATAACTGATCATAATGCATAAAAGGAGATAAAATGTACGGAGATATTCTTACAAAGATGAGAAAACTTAAAGAAAAAATTTCTTACAAAAATAGAGGTCGGACTTGAGAGTTGTTGGGCAACTCCGATGAACCTCAGGTACACCAAACTTTAAGCACACTCTAGGGCTCTCAATATCTATTTTTTCATATTCGATGACCTTACAAACTGACTTACAACTCTATATATAGAAGAGAAAAGATAACTATGGACTTCAACAAGTTTGAAATCCGTGGATTTTACAAGGATTCAAATCGGGAAAGCAAGTCTAGATAGACATGCGCCAAAAGCAGACTTGTCGTGTCTTGGCTGTTGTAGAGTCGTACAACATCTGCTACAGGAAAAGGCGCCCACAACTTTTGCTTTATAACTTTCTTTATAGAATTCTCTTCTTTTGAGCTGGCAACCACTATACCAAAACTATAGCTTTCCCTTTTCATTCTTGTGCTGGATAGAGAGAGAGAGGGAGTAGACACCTCCATGACTTAGTCGTTTTCCTCCAACTGACTGTCCAATAAAAAAGCAAAAGCTTTTTGCTTTAGTTCTTTTCCTAACAAATTAGGATAGATTTTCTTGATCGACTGGAGGGCTTGCTTGAATGCATCTCTAGCTTCATCGGCTTCCTTCAATTCCTGCAAAATGGTGAAGTGGGAAGAATCACATAGATTTTCATCAATGGAAGCAGATTTTTGCCCTGCTCTCCTTTTCTTCCAACTTTCTGACTGAAGAATATAATCGAGATCAAACTTTAGCCACCATTTTATATAGGAAGTATAGGCGATATACGAGGTGGAGGCCGAATCAATATAGTAGAAAAAATCCCATCTTATAATCCATCGGACAGATTCACGAATTATAAAATCATTGAGCTCATAACAATCATTAGGATCAAAGGAAAGACAAGGAAGAAGTTCATCAGACAAAATGGATTTATGAAATCTCCAATGATTCCAGAATTTCTCGAGAAACCATACTGGAATTTCTTGAGAGGGTTTTACCAAATTGAATTGAACCCACCAAGAATAAGAAAATATAAGATTTTGTCTGAAAAAGATCCTTTTCCATGCTTCTTGGTAGTCCCAATAGTTATACTTTGGATAGCAGAAGGCATTTACTTGGAATTCAGAAAAGGGAATATAGGCATTTGGATTTTCAACAGGCTAATCTTTAAGAGATACAACTCTTTGGATGAACATTTTAGAGAACTGAATAGAATCAGTATCTTTCTTTTTATTGTGGTCTATAACAACAGAACTGGTTACTAGAAGAATCTTTTCATAAAATTCCACAGTATTACCTTGAGCAGGAGGGAGAAACTATTCAAATTTTGGAAGATATTTTTGATAAATTTTTCTTGTCGTATCTCTTATATCGTGATTATCTTTTTCAAAAGAAGAGAAAAAAGTTATGTCTGGATGATAGTGTTTTATAAAATGAAAATCTGCCTTTTCTAAATATAAAAATAATTGATCATTATACATTTCAAATTTATAATTTTTTGGAGTTATACCCTTTTGGAAAGAGATTATAGGAGATTTTGCGGGGAACTTCTGAGAAGAAGTAGTTGGAACTGAGCTTGAAGAAGCCATTAAGTTTTTCTCTGGAAAAACTCTTGAGACAAAAAGTCAGGCAAAGAATTATTTTTACCTTTAATATATTCAATTTCAAAATTGAATTGTGCTAATGTGGCTTACCACCTAGCAAAGATATGTTTTGATACTTCATTTTTAATATCCTTTTCTAATATATGCTTAGCCGCTTTATAATCAACTTTAAGCAAAAATTGTTTATTTAATAAATCTCCTTGAAATTTAGTAACGCATAAAACTATAGCTAGCATTTCTTGTTTTATTGTTGGATATTTTTTGTGGGTTTCGTTCCATAACCCAGAGGTGCAACGAACGAGCTGTTCTTTATTATCCAAAGTCCTTTTTTTTAATATACCACCATATCCTTCATTTGAAGCATCTGTCTCTACTATTTTCAATAATTCTGGATCTGCCAGATGAAGATAAGGGAGATATTTAACCTTTTGTTTTATATTTTGGACGGCTTTAGTATGTTCTTCAGTCCATGAAAGAGGATTTTTTCTAAGTCTTTTGAGAAGAACTCCTCTATCAAAGGTCAATTTCTCATAAAACTCAGAAACATAGTTCAAATAGCCTAGGAATCTTGAAAATTGTTTTTTTATCCTTTATAACATCTGAAAATTTTTCTGCAAAAACTATAGCTCGATTTATAGGTTGAATGGTTTTATTTTTTGTCAGAAATTCTAGGAATGTTATTTTTAGCTGGAAAAGCTTCATTTTTCTTTCTGATAAAAAATAAAACCATTCAACCTATAAATCGAGCTATAGTTTTTGCAGAAAAAATCCCAAATGTTATAAAGGATAAAAAACAATTTCAAAGATTCCTAGGCTATTTGAACTATGTTTCTGAGTTTTATGAGAAATTGGCCTTTGACAGAGGAGTTCTTCTCAAAAAACTTACAAGAAATCCTCTTTCATGGACTGAAGAACATATTAAAGCCGTCCAAAATATAAAACAAAAGGTTAAATATCTCCCTTGTCTTCATCTGGCAGATCTAGAATTATTCAAAATAGTAGAGACAAATGCTTCAGATGAAGGATATGGTGGTATATTAAAACAAAGGACTTTGGATAATAAAGAGCAGCTCGTTCGTTTCACCTTCAATCTCAACCCAGGAGATATTCAATCTTCTTACTTATAACAATTATGTATGGAGTGATCCAATCCAATTGTTCTTTATAAAATTGTTGAACAGGTTTTGACAAGTTATGATTTTCTAATTCAGAAAGATACCAATATTCTTGTTTTCTCAAAAAATGCAATTGTTTTCTATAATGATCAATTATTTTTATATTTAGAAAAGGCATATTTTCATTTTATAAAACACTATCATCCAGATATAACTTTTTTCTCTTCTTCTGAAAAAAAATAATCCCGATATAAGAGATACGACAAGAAAATTTTATCAAAAATATCTTCCAAAATTTGAATGGTTTCTCCCTCTTGCTCAAGGTAAAACTGTGGAATTTTATGAAAAGATTCTTCTATTAACCAGTTCTGTTGTTATAGACCACAATAAAAAGAAAGATACTAATTTTATTCAGTTCTCTAAAATGTTCATCCAAAGAGTTATATCTCTTGAAGATTGGCCCGTTGAAAATCCTCCTCCATGGACTGAAGAACATACTAAAGCCGTCCAAATTATAAAACAAAAGGTTAAATATCTCCCTTGTCTTCATCTGGCAGATCCAGAATTATTCAAAATAGTAGCATACATAATCATACTAGTATTTTAAGCAATCTAGTTTACTACAAAGGCATGCCAGCAGGTACTAAACCACCTTACCTAGTGATAAATAGTGCATCTCAGAAAGTGAATAAGATGCTGACTGGTTTACCACATTTTCAAGGCATTCTACTCAAATTTTGGCAGCACAGAAGAAGCAAATAGTTCAGGAATTGTACTTAGACAAGTCACCAACTTTGTACATTGAAATGTCATGATTTCGTACACTTTCAATTTATGCATGGCAAATATCCAATCTGCACAGAAAATTATAGATAATGCCACAAATTAAAAGTGACTTATCAATAAGAAAACTATAGACAACGTATCAAGCTGCAAAACATGATAATACCACAAATAACAAGAGATTTACAATGATATATATATATATATGACATTATGATAATTTGAATTGAAAGCATTTAAATGAAAACTAATTAGTTCATTGGAAAGGAACAAAAGATCAAAAAAAAAATTTAACTCGGTTAATTTGAAGATTTAATCAATCATGCTCACCTATCCTAAAGGATCTAATTGCCAAAACTTCTAAAAATTTTCTGGTTGCTAACAATTATCAACGACATGCAATTACCAACAAAACTCAAATAGAAAATAATCAAAATGAAAAGCAGATTAAAAATTTTTAAAAATGTAAATCCTAGGAATTAAGCGGGTTCTAGAAATTGATCCTGAGCAATGCACTTCTTGAGAGAGATTCTAAGGTTGCCAAGTAACCAACAGTTTCGGTCAATTAGCAATTTTCAGCTTCACTTCCACTAAATTCGTCAGATTGAAAGAGAGAGAGAGAGAGAGATTGCATCTAGAAAACACCATCCCCGCAAGCCAACGTTACTTTGCTGCGATCATAGTGCCGTCGATGAAGACTAATGAGAATGGGGGAAGCTGGGGGAAGAGAGAATAGGGGTAGAAGGGGGATGAGGAAACAGAGAATCGGAGGAAGAGGGAGAGGGAAACGGGTAAACAGCGGAGGATGCTGGGGCAGGAGAAGAAGCGCTGGACGGTGTCGGCCTGCGGAATGCAGCGCTGGGGAGAAATCTCACCCTTGGGCTGGCCTATCGACGGTCATGGGCTGAAAGTCGGTGGGCTAGCTTCCGCTTGCTAGGGTTTTTCCACGACTATCCCCCTAACTCACGCACCTGCCCTTTGAATTTTGGTCATCAGTATCATCGTTATATTCCAAACAAAAAAATAATTCGTATATAAGTATTTATTCTTATAATATATTTTTGTAATATAATTAAAATTTTCTATTTTGTACAAAACCAAAT
>JAXCLR010000092.1:45680778-45706384 GCA_035584095.1 Annona squamosa
AATACACATATCCATTAATATAATTCATGAATTTTCATTTATTCATAAAATAATTACAAAATTACAAATATCGAAATAACGCGTATACGGTTGAAATGACGCGTATACACTCGGGGTTTCATAGTATGGAAGCATTCTAGGAGCTGAAAAAGAAACTGGTATCTGCGCCAATTATTATTTCTCCAGAATGGAATGTGCCATTCGAATTAATGTGTGATGTAAATGACTATGCAGTGGGAGCAGTACTGGGACAGCGAAAGAACAAGGTTTTCCACTTCATCTACTACGCTAGCAAAACCTTGAACTAGGCACAAATGAATTACACTACAACCAAAAAGTAACCACTGGCAGTGGTATTTGCATTTGACAAAATTTAGAGCCTATTTGGTGGGCACTACGGTGATCGTTTACACAGACCATTCAGCCATCAAATATCTGATCGAGAAAAAGGATGCAAAACCACAATTGATTCAATGGGTCTTACTGCTATAAGAATTTGACCTCAAAATTAAAGACTGGAAGGAAGCTGAAAATTAGGTCGCTAGCCATCTATCCCGCCTTGAAGGACCTCAGTTAACTCATGATATAGCATAAATTTGGGAAGTGTTTCTGGATAAGCAACTATTCTCTATCTCCCCAGGCAGCCCACCATGGTATGTAGACTTCGTCAATAGCCGGTGGAATGTTACCTCTGAGGTTGAATTCAAACCCAAAGAAGACGTTTCTCCACAACATTAAATTCTATTTCTAAGATGATCTATATGTTTAAGCAATGCCCAGATCAGTTATATTAGAGATGTATTCCAGAGTGTGAACAGAAAATATTACTGCAAAGCTACCATTCATCTCCATACAAGGGCCACTTCCAAGGAGACAAAACTGCAGCAAAAATGCTTCAATCGGGATTCTACTGGCCATCTTTATTTAAAGACACTCATTTTTATGTCAAAAGATGCGATCAATGCTAACGGACAGGTAACATTTCTAAAAGACATGAGATGCCTCTCACTAATATCATTGAAGTGGAAATATTTAATGTTTAGGATATCGATTTCATGGGCCCATTTATTCCCTCTTTTGGAAACCAATACATTCTAGTTGATGTTGATCATATTTCCAAATGGGTAAAAGTGATTCCAACTCAAGTAGGTGATGCTAAAACACTTCTTAAATTCATCAAGAAGAACATCTTTACTCGTTTTGGCACACCGATGGTGATCATTAGTGATGGAGGATCCCATTTCTATAACCGGCAGTTCATGGAAATTCTACACAAATACGGCATACGCCATAGGGTGACGATAGCGTATCATCTGCAAGCTAATGGACAGGTCAAGTTAGTCAACAGGAAATTGAAGCAAATTCTAGAGAAAATGATCGGGTCCTCTCGCAAAGGCTAGTTTGTCAAAATAGACGATGCACTATGGGCGTATATAACTGCCTATAAAACTCAGTTTGGAATGTCTCCATACCACCTGGTTTATGGAAAAGCTTGTCATCTACTGCCGGAGCTGGAACATAGTGCGTATTGGGCAATTAAAAACTAAACCTGGACATGCAACAAGCGGGGAACGCCGATTGCTGCAACTCAATGAGTTGGACAAGTTTCGGATGCAAGCCTATGAAAATGCCAAGATCTATAAAAAAAAGGTGAAGAAAAGGCATGATAAAAAGATTCTAACACAAAATTTTGAGGCAGCTAAGAAAGTTTTGCTTTTTAATTCAAGATTGAAGCTATTTCCACAGAAATTCAAATCTAGATGGTCAGGTCTGTTCGTGGTGATAAAGGCAACTGAGCATGGAGCGATGGAAATATTCAACGAGGCATCCGGTAATAGTTTTGTCATGAATGGGCAACGTCTTAAGAATTATATGGGAGATGATTTTCAGCGTTGCAAAGAAGTGGTGGAACTAAAAGAGGATTGAATTGTGAGAACATCGAGCGGAGGATGATAAACTCAGCGCTGGATGTGAGGCAACCCATCAATCATTTTTCATTTAATTTATTATTATTATTTTTCTTTTGTAGGAAAAAGAATTGGACCTTCCCACTGACGCCTCCAGAGGTCCGAGCCTACTTCAGGCAGCTATCTCAGCCACAGCCCGATGACAAGGACGACAAAGACATAATGGAGTCCGATTTATGAGAGAGTCCCAGTCCTTTATTTTTGCTTTTCTTTTCTTTGTATTTTATTTTTAGTTTACTTTAGGATCATGCGTTGAGGACAATGCATCTCTCAAGTTTGGGGGGTGTATAATTCTCAACCATAGGTTAATTTTTCATTTTAATTTTTCATACTTTATTTTATGTTACTTGTATGTCAATTCCAACTAATGAAAGTTGTCTTTATTTCAATCCATCTTATTATGAAAATGTGCAAGGTTGTGATTAATTCTGACTTGAAATTGAATTTATGAAAGAATGGGCTATTCATATTAAAAACCAAGCATAAAAGCAGGTTGAAATTAACATGTGAAAGAATTAAAATAAATTTTATAATACATTGCTCTAATTCGATCACAGGCATATCTTTCAGTTCGAGATGATGAAAATTGAACTAAATATATGCTGGCCAAGTAATTTAATGGGTTCAGAAATGGTATTATTTCACATGGATTACTCAAGCATGTTTAGTACCCCTAACAAGGGATTAAAAAATAAAAAGGGGGTGGTTGACCTAAGCTGAGTAAACGGGACTTGGCATCGACAAATGGTAAGGTTCGCGTAAAAAAGCAAAGAAAAATCATAGGCTTAAAATGAAAATTCTCCCTAGATACCCTGAAATATGGTGAGGGGAGCCAAAAAAAAGAAAGATCTCAAGATATCTTGAAATATGGTGTGGGAAATTTTTGTAATAAGTTTAAGGGGAAAAAAGAATGTGTAGTTGTTAGAGATTGAATTTAGTGACCTGATACCATTTGTTATGACCAGTGTATCCAGCTTAATCCTTGGTTTGCTTGTGTTTATTAATTTTCTAATCAGTTTTCTGATCGAATGAAATATTAATGTATATGGCTGTGCACTATAGAATCTTAGCATCCACATGTAACTTGGTTTGAAAATGAAAATGCATGCCTTGTTTGTGTAATGAGAATTTTTCAAATTAGATTAATCTAGACCTTGTGAAATGACTAAGTGGATTGATCAAAGCATAACAAGAAGTAAACGGAGTTGACAGAGTCTGCCTGCATTGATTGACTGATTGATTCATTCATTCATTCATACTATTTGCATGTGTTGCTCGAGAACTAGCAACATTTAAGTTTAGGGGTATGATAACTTGTATTTTTACAAGTTATCATAGCTCATTTTAGACTTGATTTGTGCGTTAGTTTGAGAGATTAGGCTTAGTTTATATCCATTTAGTTAAATTTTCACTCACTTTGCATTTTAGGAGCATTATTTAGTTTTTAGGCATTTTTAGCATTATTTAGGCATTTTTAGTTCATTTACTTAGTTTTCCATCTTTTGCAGGAAGGACGAGATGTGTAAAAGTAGAGCGGGTCAGTCGAATGTAGATTGAGGCAAGTTAGAGGCAAGTGGATGGTGCCTAGGCACCACTTCATCTACATGCAACCAAAGTTCAGACAATATTGAAGCCACAAGTCAAGCATGCCTCCAGGGAGTTGGCACCTAAGCGCTAGTCAGGGGCGCCCAGGCGCCAAGCATGATCGGCCACAAGGTGTTAAGGAGAAGCTCCAAGCAAGAATAGCCCGGGGAGTTGGCGCCTAGGCTCCAGTGCATGAATTTCTAGGGTTTGTAGAATGTGTCCAAGTTGCCCAGCACATAGGGAGTTGGCGCCTAGGCGCTAATACGCATCCGTACGCAAATATTCCAATGTGCAAGTTGAGCAAAAGGGGCTCTATATACAGTTCCTAGGGGTTCATGCGCGAGAAGAGAGAGAGGAGAGAGCCCATAGATGAATTGCTAAGCCAGAGAAAGAGAAAATTATGATCAAAGCACGGATTGGAGAGAGAATTCAACCGCGTTTGTGGAAACCGTCGGAAAACAGTTTTCTCTATTTCTTCCCACTTTTCTTTCTCTTCTTTTATGGACACTTTTTATATGGATGTAATGGATGTTGAAATCATGTCTTTGGACTAAACCTCATTAGATGGATAGTTAGGATGATTTGAATCCTAAACTATATTGTTTCTTGGTTCTTAGAATATTCAGCAATGAATATTTAAGCTTATCATGTGTGGATTTAATGCTTTTTACAAGATTAGCTACCTTATAAGATGATTTAATTGCTTGATTTATCCTTTGAAGAGAAAGATCTTTGCAGATCCATGTGCAAGGCATAGGTTTCTACTTTTATGTAAGGGGGGTTGTTTAATGGATAGGAATATACCGTTAGACCCTGTGTAGTCGTGATACAGGTTATGAACTTATCAATTTCACTTTATTTAATGACATGAGAACATAACAATTAAATAGAGTGTAATTAGCTTTATATAATGTTGAAAAATATATATAAAGATATATGAACTTGGGCAAGTAAATCCATATGCAATCCAATTAAAAAGAACCAGAGCAATATAGTTTAAATTTAAGGATTTCGATATATCCATCTGCCATCCCTGATTAGTAAACTTGTTTCTAATATCCAGTAGTCTCATAATCTCTACTTTGAATTCTCTTTGCAATTGTTAGTTTAGTTGAATCACAAACCTAGAATTTTACAACCATTAAAAGCAATTTAACTAAATAATAATTCCAGTTAACAATTCCTCATTGGAATGATACTTTATTCACTCTTTATTACTTGACAAGGCACATATACTTGCGTAATTAGCAAGCAATTTGATTGATATATACGCAGCTCGTCAATCACTTGCAAGACCTCCAAGTTCCAAGATAATCAAATGGTTGGTGAAATCGCACCCGAAGTTAACTCCACCTACGACTTAGGTCAAGTTTGAGACCAAGTCGACTTGAAGCTTGAACTTGGTAGTGGAAGCTAAAAATCGAAGTTGCACCTGAAATCGACTCCAGTATGCGACTTGGGTGAAGTCGCACCAGAAAGCAACTCCACCATGCGACTTGGGTGAAGTCGCACCAGAAATCAACTCCACCATGCGACTTGGACGAATTTGCATGCCAAGACGACTCCAAATGCAACTTGGTTTGCAATGGTAAAAAAAATTTGAACATTGGCGCATTTAATGCGTGCCACCTACCACCAAATATTCGAATTTACTTTTCATTATTTGAGGAGCTTCAAGGGAACATGAATGTGGTTAGAGAAACCTTGAATGTGCTCAACTTCCACTCTCTTTTGCATTTAAAGTGTTTTAGAAAGAGTTTGAAGAAGAACTGTGCTTGTAAATTACTGAAAGTTGCCTTGCTCAATCATCTACTGCTTCTACAAGTTCTTTTAAGTGTTGAAAAATTGCCTACATGAGTCTGTAAAGCGTAGAACTTTTTTTGTTGATTATTTATTTTTCCCACTTGGTTTGATATTGGAAATTGAAACCAAGTGAAGGCAAAGTAGTGTCGTGACTAGAGGGACACTCGTCACCTACTTGTGCTGAATTTGTACAAGCCCTCTAGAGCTAGAATCTAAAAGAGAGTTCTTGCTCTAGTTGTATTTAAATACAATAGTGTAACCCAAGATATAATGAGTGTGTGCTTGAAAAAGTGGAGTAAGGGAGCTAGCCCGGACTACTATAAATCTTTGTCTCTTGAAATGGCTTGATTGTTTGTATTTTATTGCTTTATTTCTCTCCATCTTTTTAGTTGTTTCACTAAGAGGATTAATTCCAAAAAATGAAAAATTTCTACTTAAGCAAAGAATTTCAGAATACCCAATTCACCCCTTCCCTCTTGAGTAATTGCCATAAACTCAGGACCAACAATTGACAATGTCTCCATACCAAGGCATTGATGCTTCCTTGAGTGCAAGCAGACATTTATTGGGAAAGTCCTCATTGATTTGCTCATCTTTCAGTAGCTCAGTTTCTTTAGTTAGTGGTAGTATAGATAGATAATCAGCTACCACATTGTCCACGCTTTCTTAACTCGAATTTCGAGGTTGAATTCTTATAATAACAAAATCTAGTGAATCAACCTCAGCTTACTATCTTTCTTGGCGAGCAAGTAGCAAATGACTATTTCGTCCATGTAAACAATCACCTCTGACCCTATAAGATATGAACACAATTTATCAATAGCAAACACAATAGTTAACAATTCCTTCTTAGTGGTTGTATAATTGACTAGAGAATCATCCAAAGTTTTATTTGCATAGTAGATCACCACTGGCTTATTATCCTTTCGTTGACCAAAAATTGCCCCAACTACATGGTCACTTGCATCACACATGATTTCAAATGGTAAACTTTAGTTTGGTGATTATATAATTGAGGTGGTGGTTAAGGCTTCTTTCAACCTGCAAAATGACTTTAGATAATCGTCACAAAAATCAAAGGGAACATCTAAGTTAAGTAGATTAGTCAATGGCTTAGCAATTTTAGAAAAATCTTTAATAAAACATCAATAAAAACTAGTTGTCCAATAAAGCTTCTGATTCCCTTAACCAAACTAGTGGCGGCAGTTTTTTAATGACTTTAATTTTTGCTCGGTCAACTTCTATGCCCTTGTTTGAAACTAAATGTTTCAAAATAATTCCCTCCTGTACCATAAAATAACACTTTTTCTAATTCAAAATCAAATTGGTCTCTTCGTACCTCTATAAAACCTTAGATAGGTTAGATAAAAATGATTCAAAATTAGTTTCATAGACAGAAAAATCATCCTTAAAAACTTCTATAATATTTTCAATATAATCAAAGAATATTGACATCAGGAATTGTTGAAAAGTGGCAGGTACATTGTAGAGTTTGAATGGCATTCGTCGAAATGCAAAAGTGCCATATGAATGGGTAATGATCATTTTCTTTTGATCCTATAGATGAATGAAAATTTTAAAATAACCAGAATACCCATCTAGATAGCAAAAGTAGGAGTGACTTGTGAGTCATTTAAACATTTGATTGATGAAAGGTAGGTGATGATTCACATTTATATTATTAAATTTTAATATTAATTGAGAAGAATTTGAGTGTTTAAGATAATTTAAATCATAGTTTGATTAATTTAGTTTTACAAAGTATAAAGTACTCGTGATTGACTGATTTGTGTAAAATAAGAGGAATATATGCAATTTTAGTATACAACATGAACAAATTTATAAGCCTTGAAGAAAGCGGGAGTAAATTGTAAATTCAAGACTTATATTTGAAGCAAAACTACATTTAAAACAAGACAATATACCTGCGTGTTACTGTTCATGCACAACTATCATATGCGGACTAGTAATGTTATGTTCACGCACACTATTTATGCACTATTCATGTGCACTACGCACGTTACTGTTTATGTACACTATTCACCTCTATATAAATATTTGTAGGGAATGTCCTAAGGCATCTAAAAACGTTCTGAAGCTTGAGTTGAGGTCCAGAGAGCGAGAGAAGGCATAGGATACGAGATAAGAGGAGTGAGGTAAGTTGCTTGAGGCGGCTGACACACAATTGGGGATTCCAACCTGTTGGTCTCGAGTTTATGGCTATTACTCAAGAGGGGAGGGGTCAATTGGGTATTTTAAAAATTTCACTTAAACAGAAATTTTCTCTATTTGATTTAATCCCCTTAATGAAACAAATGTATAATATAAATAGTAATAAAATAATAAAAACATAAATATAATTTACAGCAGGAGGCAAATATTTTATAGTGGTTCGGGCAACCTTTCTTACTCCACTCTTCCAAGCTCACACCCTTTGTAACTTGGGTTCCACTATGTATTCTTAAATACAACTAGAGCAGTAGCTCTCTTCTAGATTCCAGCTTCAGGGGCCATGTACCAATCACAACACATGTAGGTGACGAGTCTCATTCAAGTCACAATGCTACTTTGCTTTCACTTAGTTCAAAATACAAATATTAAACCAAGTATCAAATACAAATACTGAATCAAATAAGGAAATCTATACCTTATAGATTGTGTCGGTAGGTATTAACTCATGGAAGAACTTGTAAAAGAGATAATTTGATCAGCGTTAAAGCATGCAACAAGTTGGAGCTTTGTTCTTCTCTTGAAAACTTGTGTTAATCACGTAATGCTAGGAGAGGATGATAGTTAGATCTGAGTAATTATTTTCTCTAACCTCTAGCACGTTCACTTGAATGCATATTTATAATGGTGAAGTAAATTTGAACATTTGGAGGTAGGTAGCGCGCATTTAATGGACCAACATTCGAATTTTTCTGACCATTGTGACCCAAGTCGCAGATGAAGTTGACCTCGGGTGTGACTCTACCCAAGTCGCATACTGAAGTCGACTTAGGGCGACTTCAATTCTCAACAAATACCTCAAGTTCCACCTTAGGTCAACTTGGTCTTGGACTTGACCGAAGTCGCAGGTGAAGTCGACTTCGGGTGAGACTTCATGTTATGGATTCACTTGATGAACTTGAATTTCTTTTGAAACTTGCTTCCTTGTCATTTATCTTGTATTTGTTCTTCCACTTAGAACTTAATCTTGAAGCTTGTTATGTTCAATTACTCTCGAAAACTTTATCTTCATTCCATGGATTTAGGATTCTTTGATATTCTTGATTTCGCAATCCATAGAAATAGTCAAGTAACTTTTCCTTGATTAGAATATAGTCTTGAAAGATTTAATCATGTAGAAATGTTTGTCTGGACTACATTCATCTTCAATCTTACTCAAGTCGGATATCTTGGTCGACTTGGGGATCAACTTTACTTCAAGTCGCATATGAAGTCGACTTGGGTCTGCAACTTCACCCAAGTCGCAAATGGAGCCGACTTGGCCTTGCGGCTTCTTCTGTCTTGGTTCCCAAAATCAACGGTGAAAGGTTTGAGTTTTTGAAGTCGCAGATGGAGTCGACTTAGCCTTGTGACTTCACCTGTCTTGAATCAAAATTTATCACTAGAAGGTTCTCCTTTTATCCAAGTCGATCCTAAGGTCGACTTGGGTATTGACTTGAATCAAGTTGATAGCTGAGTCGACTTGGTTTTGCAACTTGATCTGTCAGATTCTGTTTTTTAATTTTCTATCCTTTAAACATTTTTCACAAAATATATTAGTACCCAAAACTTACTCAAATTTTGTTTTTAATCATCAAAACACATATTGTGCTTAATTTGCCATTGATTTCAACAATCTCTCCCTTTTATGATTGACTAAACCAATTTAAGTTTATACATTTCATTTACTTATAACATTCCATTTTATCTTGTTTTAGTATTTTAGAATATCCGTGAGTCATTTGCATTGCATTTCAAACTTAATGAAATTAACATGCATATTTCATTTTCAACAATTGCATATATCATTCAGAGCACAAGTTAAAGTCATTCATTCAATCATTTCAAAAATAGAATGTAAATAGAACTTTTTCATATATAATCAAAATATTTACAATATGAAAAATGTCCTATATGAGTATAGGTTACCCATCCCATGAAAGAAAGTAAACCATCCTAAAACACAACTCAAACTCTCCCCCTTTTTGTCAAGAAATCAAAAATGGAGATCGAGAAATTGAGATTTGGCAAATTCAAAAGTTGAAATTGGATAGGATGATTAATTAGCCGGTCGAATTGGCCTGATATCGGCAGATGAGTAAATTATGATAATGGTTGAGCTGTGGGCGCAACTCACACTGACTCACTGACAAACGAATCTAGATCAAGCATAGACCGTACTCGACTACTCCCTGATGCTAGCCGATACTTTATAGTCCTTAGTTCTTGATCCATACGATCCTATCGTGAGTGCATATCCATGATCGCTGAATGGATCCTGGCTATTTGGGAGGTAAGCTTATCCTTCATCTGCTCCAAATGCTCCCGAATAGCATTCACTGAGTTGTCCTAAGTAGGCAGACATGGATGGAGATCAGAAATCTCTGAGCCTCGAGGGGAGCATTACCCATGTGAATGAGGCGATGCAGGCTCAACTGGGTTTGTAGGTGGTGGAGATGGGATTGCCTGTGGTTGAGGTGATGGTAGGGGCTGCTCCCCCTCAACATATGCTCCCCCGGCTTCCTCTCGGGCCAATTTTCCTATTCTTTCTCATGTTCTTTCATCCCTAAATTGTTCCACATTTATCTTCATTCTTTGCAAAATGCCTTATTTATTGCATTTGTCGGCTTCAGTACTTCAAATGGCTCACCATCAAGAGCTATATCCATGTAATATATAATCCTGGTGATCCATGTCCTATACGGCAGTACCTCTCAGGGGTTATCCTTTTTTGAAGCCAATGCTTCCAAAAGCTGTGTAGGGAGGCTGACCTTGACTTTATTTTTCACTTTCCATAATATTTCTGCCTCTTATGGATTTAATTGATTTTGACCTCCTCCTTTTAGGTATAGGTCCATGTAATATAGGAATTTGATTCCCGGGTGGTACTTATTGCTCTTTGTTAGTTGGTTATACATTTGGGTGAGCAATAACCCTTCTGGAATCGGTTCCTCTTCTTTAGGAACATCCAACATGTGTGCAATTCTTAAAATTGCATAGTCCTTGTAACTGCTAGTTCCAATTCCCAAATTGATATCCTTTCCCTTTACAAAGGTCGGTAATACTCTTGATCCCAAAGATAGTAAAATACTCGGGTCAGATCAGTGTATACCCTATCATAAGCTTTTAAAAGCCCAATCTATCCTTGAAAAACTAGTAATTCTTCAATGCCAAACTCATAATCATATAAGAATTTAAAATCAATGATTTTTGGCACGAATATCTTATGCTCATGAAAATGTTTGTAGAACCTATTATGCTGCCTTTCTGTTCTGAAGTAAGTTGTGGGCATCTTGAGGACTTGTCCTTTGTGAGTCAGAGTGCCTTGTATATATGTAGCAAATAGCGACTCGTTGCTCGATCCTGAATTCGAGTTGTCATGTTGGGGCATTGACGAGGAGGGGTTGGCCTCTCGAAAACGCACATGGCGTCTTGCTGATGTGGAGATTTCCTCCCAGACCCATTTGGATGGAATCTGTTGTTGGTGGGGTAACCCTCAACTGTATTGGATCTCGATTGTCTGGGTGCGGGCAATTTGGAGGGCTTTGCAATAGCTTTAGGTGCCATGGATTTAATTTTGATTGGAGTTTAAGATAGATTTCTAGATTGGATTTTTGAGAGAATAAGGGAACTATCGGAAATGCAAAGAATTATGAGGGCAGCTTAGGAAGCAAGGGCAGCTTGGTGTTTGGGAAAATTGAAACGAAATAACGACGATAGTGGAGAGAATCAACGAGTTTGGGAGCGGAGAGAGAAAAATAGAAGAGAGAGAGAGTGTGTGTGTGGCAGTAGTCCTGTCACGGAAAGAGAGATGAAAGGGAGAGGAGAGAGATGAATCCAAAGAGAAATGAGGGAGAGATGAGGCTGAAGAGATGGAGAATGGAGAGAGAGAGAAAGAGCAAACTGCTCTGGAATGGGAAAAAGGGATTTAGGTGCCCGAGAAATGGAGAAGAAGAAGAAATGAAGAAGAAGAGGAGGAGGAGGATTCGCGTGGGAAGCCCAAGCGACAAGCGCTAAAATCGACTTACCCTAACCGAAGTCGACTTCGCCCCTTCTGGAATCGTCTTTGGCGAAGCTGACTTGGGCTGAGTGAAGTTGACTTGGCTCTCTAGATTTGATTTTTCTAAAATGCTCCCCCTACCATTTTATGCTTTTAATCTAATTCAATCATACCCATATCATTCCTAATTTTATAAAATGACTCTTTTGCTAATGGTTGGGTAAATATATCTGCAATTTGGTCCTCAGTTTTAATATATTCCAAACAAACGTCATGATTTTCAACATGCTCACAATGAAATGGTGTCTCACATCTATATGCTTAGTTCTAGAATGCAACATAGGATTTTTGATCAAATATATTGCACTTGTATTATCACATCTAATTGGAATATCATGATAATCAACACCATAATCTTTAAGTTGTTGTTTCATCCAAAGTAATTAGGCACAATAACTCTCGATAGCTATATACTCGGCTTCTGTCGTAGATAGAGCAACATTAGTTTGTCTTCTTGAAAACTATAAAATCAACATGTTTTCAAGAAATTGACATGTTCCACTAGTGCTTTTTCTATCTACTTCATAACTGGCAAAATCGGCATCTAAGTAGCCGATTAGATCGAAAGTTGACCCTTTTGGATACCATAATCCTAAATTAGTAGTATTTATCAAATTTTTGAAATTCCTTTTACAACTATTAAATGTGATTCTTTAGGACATGATTAAAATCTAGAACAAATGTAAACATTGAATAAAATATCAAGTCTAGAAGCAGTTAAATATGATAAAGACTCTATCATGCTTCTATACAATTTTTATTCGATAGGTTTACCATTTTCATCCTTGTCGATCTTGATAGTTGAGCTCATTGGTATGTTTGCACCTTTACTATTCTGCATGCCGAACTTCTTTAACATCTCCTTGACATACTTGGACTGATTTATGAAAATCTCTTCTGCTTGTTGCTTAATTCGCAGTCTAAGGAAGAAGTTAAACTCTCCCATCATACTCATTTCAAATTCACTTTGTATAATCTCAGAAAATTCTTAGCACAAAGTTTCATTAGTAGCTCCAAAAATAATATTATCAACATAAATTTGAACAAGGTATTATTTTTTTTATACTTGATAAATAATGTTGTATCAACTTGTCCTCTTTGAAAGTCATGATCAATCAGAAATTTACTCAACCTTTCATACTAATCTCGTGGAGCTTGTTTTAGTCCATATAAAGCTTTGGTTAATTTATAAACATATTTTGATTGCTCCTTTTCTTCAAAATCCGAAGGTTGTTCAACATACACTTCCTCATTCAAGTGTCCATTCGAAAATGCACTTTTTATATTCATTTGAAATAATTTAAAATCTATGCAAGAAGCAAAAGCTAATAAGATATGTATGGCTTCTAATCTAACCACAGGTGCATATGATTCTTCAAAATTTATTTTCTCTTCTTGAGAATAACCTTTGGCTACTAATTCTAGCTTTGTTTCTCACCATAAGTCCACTTTCATCTAATTTATTTCTAAATACCCATTTGGTACCAATAACCGTGCAATCTTTGGATCTAGGAACTAAATACCATATATTGTTTCTTTCAAACTGATTTAGCTCTTCTTACATTGCGGTAATCCAATTTTCATCACCAAGAGCTTGGTCAATAGTTGTTAGTTCAATTTTTGACACAAAAGAAAATTCTTCACAAATATTGTGTCTTGCTCTTCTAGTTTTCACTCTTTCATGGATATTACCGATGACTTGCTCAATTGGATGGTCATTTTTCAATTTCAAATCAGTTGAAGGTTTGTAAGAATTATTACCTTCACTTACCCTTTCCTCCATGGAGTTTTCTAGTTTTGTTTCGACTTCTCTTTGTTGCTCTTGTTGTTCTGCTTGTAGATTCTTTGATGCCTCATCCGTATTGCTTAAATCATCCTCGTTTCTCAGAGTCTGGTTAAATTCATCAAAGACAACATGTATTGATTCTTCTACTATTTGATTTTTCTTGTTAAAGACTCTATATCATTTGCTATTTGATGAATAACCAAAGAAAATTGTTTCATCAATTTTAGCATATAATTTTTTCAAGTTGGTTTTTCCATTGTTTAGAATATAACAAGTACATTCAAAGGCATGGAAATATGATATGTTTGGTTTTCTACCTTTTCAAAGTTCATATGACGTCTTTTTCAAGATTGCTTTAATAGTAACTCGATTTAAAACATGACAAGCTGTACTTACAACTTTACTCCAAAATCTTTTGGACAATTTACTTTCATTTAGCATAGTTGTGGTCATTTCTTGTATTGTCCGATTTTTCCTTTCAATAACCCCATTTTGTTGGGGGGTTCTTGGTGCAGAAAATGTATAGTGAATTCCTTTAGCATTTCAAAATTCTATGAATCGTATATTTTCAAATTCACCACCATGATCACTTCTAATGGAAATAATTGTATTTTGTTTTTCATTTTGCACCAAATTTGAAAATGTGACAAACATAGAAAATGCTTCATCTTTGCTAGCTAAGAGTATAATCCAAGTGAATCTTGAAAAATCATCAACAATTACAAATACATACTTTTCCCACAAAGAGTTAAAACGTCTGATGGCCTATAAATATCCATATGCAATAATTCAAGGAACCTAGTTGTTGAAATTTTTTTTGATGGAAAATGCCATTTTGAGTCGCTTAGATAATTGACAAACCTTGCAAATCTTATCCTTATCATATTTAAGTTTTGGTAACCCTTCTAATAGGCTCTTTTTCCACAAGGTTTTAATATTTGACATATTAATATGTCCAAGTCTTTTATGTCATATTCATGGATCATTTTCTATGGCTATTAGACATTTTTTATCAAGTTCATCTAGGCAAACAAAATATACATTTTCATGTCTTTTGCCACTTAAAACTATGTGATCATCATCAAATACATTGCATATAGAGGGTTCAAATACAACTTTATAACCTTTATCACATAATTAACTAATACTCATTAAGTTGTGTTTGAGTCCTTCAACAAATAGTATATCATCAATACATGCATTTGAAATTTCATAAACATTTTATTTACCTTTGATTATACCTTTTTCATTATTTCCAAAAGCAACCACTCCTTCACTATACGATTTGATCCTATGGAATAATTCTTTTTCTTCCATCATGTGTCTTGAGCAGCCCTATCCATAAACCACATATTGTTGGCCTTTGCTCTAAGACAAACCTCCAAAAATGAAATCAAGTGGATCTTATCTTTTTTGGTACCCATTTTATGAGTCCATTTGGGTTAGTTAACCATTGGAATCTACGTTGATTTACACTTGAAGGTATAAATCAAATGCTCTTAGGTACTCAAACCAACTTTGTACCAAGGTCATGTAGTTTTCTCATTTTACATTGATATACCTTGTGTTTCATCTTGTTGCAAAAGTTACAAGCTCCCCAAAGTCTTAGAATGGGAAGCCATATAGTAGTTGGTTCCCAAGTTGGCCTTTCAGTCCAAGCAACATGACTTATTTTTGGTTCAACATGATGGGTTTTGCTTGGTTTCTATGAGTCCTTGGAGCATTTGACTTACTACTTTCTCCTTTCTCAAATGTAGAATACCTAAGTCTTCTCTTGTTACTTTGGGCGGTCATATTCAAAAATATTTTGACGTTTTTTCCTGGATTGGAAAACTTAGCAAGCGATTCATTTAACGATTCATTTCCTTTTTAAGTTTCTCCAACTCTCTTATCAAGGTGTTATTTTTATATGTCAAGTGATCGACTTTTTTGGCAAGTTTCTCATTCACAATAATTACTGCATCACATTGTCTTTTCTTCATTGTGAACTTGTTTCCTAATTTTTTTATTTTCTCATATAATGAATCATAGGCTTGTTGTAGTTCTTCCAATTCAACACATTTGAGGCAGTCATTTGTAAAAATAAAAATAGATTTTAGTTTAGAGGTTACCTTTTCACTACTCATGCAGTTTGTTAAAGCGGTTTGATCCTCCAAAATTTTTGATGCTGCAAGGCATAGGTTGAGATCTTCTTCCATGGTGGCCATACAGCAAATCCTTGCACAATTTGCAGACTCATTTTCTTCATTTGAAGAGCTGCATGTTGTGGATGTCTCCTCATTGACGTACATGCCTCTTCCATTAACCTTTTAAAATCTTCTGTTTTCTCCATGATCTTTCTTATCTCTTCACTTCTTTGTTTTGGTCTCTTCGGGCGTGGGGCATTAGGCTTGCATATGCCCCACACCGCCACATTGGATACACTTTGTAGCTTCCTTCTTTTTCTCCTTTGGATTTCTTTCTTTGAAGCTCTTGAAGTTCCTCCCTTTTCTTACAATCTTTCTGAATCGTCTCATAAGCAAGGCAATCTCCTCATCGTCATTTTGAGAGGATGAGGTGGAGTCATCTAAGGCTTGTGTGACTTTTAAAGCAATAACTCTTTTTCCTTTGTGTTGCTCTTCATTTCTCTTCTTTATTAGCTCATGAGACATAAGTGAGCCTATTAGATCTTCTAGTCGTAGTGTGTTGAGGTCCTTTGCTTCCTCAATGGCTGTGATCTTTGGAGTCCAAGACTCAGGTAGCTCTCTTAGGATTTTCATTACTTGGTCAAATTTAGAAATGACTTTTCCAAGACCTTTCAAGGCGTTAGTAATCTTAGAAAGTCTAGCAAATATTTTAGAAATATTTTCAGTTTCAAGCATTTTAAAACTTTCTAACTCTCTAATTAAGATATTTCTCCTAGTCCCTTGGACTCGAGAAGTTCTCTCATAGATAGATGTAAGAGTGTCCCATATTTTTTTAGCAGTTTGGCATGAGGATACTCTATCATACTCCGATGTCGTTAATGCATAAAAGAGGGAGTTCATGACCTTTCCGTTGCTTTTAACAATTCTTACTTCCTCCTCGGACCATGTGGAGGCTCTTTCATCAATTGGCAACACAACACCATCATGGATAGCAATCCAAGAATCAATATCCATAGCCATAATCAATTGTTTCATTCTCAACTTCCAATAACCGAAGTTAGTCCCATCAAATAGAGATGGTCTTATAAAAGATTGGCCCTCGGCAAATGTAGGAGTGGAAGTTGATTAGGATGTAATTTCAAATGATCTCTTTAGTTTAAAACTCAAAGACCTGATCTGATACCACTTGTTAGTCTCGAGTTTATCACTATTATCCAAGAGGGGAGGGGTGAATTGGGTGTTTTCAAATTTTCACTTAAACAAAAATTTTCCCTGTTTGATTTAATCCCCTCAATGAAACAGATGTATAATATGAAGAGTAATAAAGCAATAAAAATAGAAATATAATTCACAGCAGTAGGCAAAAATTTTATAGTGGTTCGGGCAACTTCCCTATTCCACTCTACCAAGCTCACACCCTTTGCGACTTAGGTTCCAATATGTATTCGCAAATATAACTAGAGCAGCAGCTCTTTTCTACATTCCAGCTCTAGAGGGTATGTACAAATCACAGCACAAGTATGTGACGAGTTCCACTCAAGTCACAACGCTATTTTGCTTTCACTTGGTTCAAAATACAAATATCAAACCAAGTATCAAATACAAATACTGAATCAGATAAGGAAATCTACACTCTATAGAATGTGTAGGCAGGTTTCAGCTCATGGAAGAACTTGTAGAAGAGATAATTTGATCAACGTTAGAGCATGCAGCAAGTTGGAGCTTTGTTCTTCGCTCGAAAACTTGTGCTAACCACTTAATGCTAGAATAGATTCGTAGTTAGATCTGAGTAATTGTTTTCTCTAACCTCTAGCATGTTCACTTGAATGCATATTTATAATGATGGAGTAAATTTGAATGTTTAGAGGTAGGCGCGCATTTAGTGCACCAATGTTCGAATTTTTTTTACCGTTGTGACCCAAGTCACAGATGAAATCGACCTCAGGTGCGACTCCACCCAAGTTGCATACTAAAGTCGACTTGGGGCATGACTTCGGTTCTCAACAAATACCTCAAGTTCCACCTCAGGTTGACTTGGTCCTAAACTTAATCCAATTCGTAGGTCAAGTCGACTTCGGGTGCGACTTCACTTTTTGCATTCACTTGATGAACTTAAATTTCTTTTGAAACTTGTTTGCTTGTCACTTATCTTATATTTGTTCTTCCACTTAGCACTTAATCTTGAAGCATATGTTCAATTACTCTTGAAAACTTTGTCTTCATGCCTTGAATTTAGGATGCTTTGATATTCTTGATTTTGCAATCAATAGAAATAGTTAAGTGATTTTTCCTTGATTAGAGTATAGTCTAGAATGATTTAATCATGTAGAAATGCTTGTTTGGACTACATTCATCTTCAATCTGACTCAAGTCGGATACCTTGGTTAACTTGGGGATCTACTTCACTTCAAGTCGCATGTGGAGTCGACTTAGGTCTGCGACTTCACCCAAGTCACAGATAGAGTCAACTTGCCTTGCGACCTATCTTGGTTCCCAAAATCAACGTTGGAAGGTTTGAGTTCTTGAAGTTGATGGTGGAGTCAACTTGGGTCTGCAATTTCATCCAAGTCGCAAATGGAGTTGACTTGGCCTGGCGACTTCACCTGTCTTGCATCAAAATTCAGTACTAGAAGGTTCTCCTTTTATCCAAGTCGATCCTGAGGTCGACTTGGGTATCAACTTGACTCAAGTCGATAGCTGAGTCAACTTAGTTTTACAACTTGATCTGTCAGATTCTGATTTTTAATTTTCTATCCTTTAAACATTTTCCACGAAACATATTAGTACCCAAAACTTACTCAAATTGAATTGTTAATCATCAAAACACATATTGTGCTTAATTTGTCATTGATTCCAACACTACAAATAAGCTTTTCTTTCTCTTTTCCTTTTTAATTTTAATTTCCTTGTTTAAGATGGTTTTCAAATTTGATTTTATTTTGACTTAAACAAGCTCAGCTAAGCCTTAAATCTAGGGTTTAAGATGTAGCATACATACAATATAGCGTGGTGTGTGGTTTTAGTTTATTTATGATGGATATTATTGTTAATTTAATATCTTATGAATTTAACACTTGATTTTTATATGGGCCTGTACGTTGGCATGATTTCATATATTAGGTAATGGAACGAGAAGTGAAAATCTAATATACGATAATTAAGATATTAAACATGAAAAATGAAGACATGAGAAATAGGCATAATGACCTTGAAGAATTCTATGAACAAGTCATAGAACTTAATAGATTCTAATTAACTTAATCCCATGAGAATATGTTGTTAAGAAAATTAGGGTACACCTTGTACGTTTTGAGAGAAAGTGCAATGATAAATTAGGTCTTGTTCTCATTTAACAAAAAAATTCAGATTAAATAATTATACCACTAGCGTTGCAAAAGTCGCATGTGAAAACCTAGACCTTAGATACTTGCATCCTTATTTTCGACTACTTATTATAGTTTTCAATTTTATTTTCTCTTCCCACTTTTCTAATTTTTTATTCATCCAACACTAAAGCTTTTAAAAGTAAAGTTTATAGTCCCGAATTCCCTGTGGATCGATAATTTATATACTATAATCTACGACACGTGAACTTGCAGCGAGATTGCGAACTAGTATTTTGGTGATATCACTGGGAAATTTGACGTTACTTTAAATTTTTTTGATACTTTTTTTGTTCTTTTCTTTTCTATTCTTTGTTGCTTTCTTTCTATCTATTTTTTCTCTTTCATTTCACGTTCTTATTTGTTTCATCTTTTCTGAAATAGCTAGTTAATCCTTGTATTCATCTAGATACTCAAAGCATTGTAAAACAACTAGCTGAAAATATCTTTGCTGCTGACCCTAAGATTGAGAAGAGTTTATGAGTACAAGAAGCAATAATCTTCGCAAGAAACCATAGCAGAACGCAATAATCCAAACCTGCCACATCAAGAGCAAGAGAAAGGCCAGGCTGAGAATATCGCTCCTCCAAGAAGGGTAATTGTAAGTGATCAGAACCACCCAAACCTTTTAGGATTTTGATTATAAATATTAGAACTAGAAATTGATGCAAAAAACTTTGAACTCAAATCAAGACTTATCCAAATGGTTCAACAGGATCAATTTGTAGGATTACCATATGAAAACCCTAATGTACACATCATAAGTTCCTGTCGTTGGGCAATACAATAAAGGTCCAAGGAATTCCACGCGAGGTAACTCGTCTCCAACTCTTCTCATTTTCTCTTCATGACAGGGCTAGTGAGTGGTTCTTTTCTATGCCACCCAACATCTTTAATACGTGAGATGAGCTCCTACTGCCTTCTTGGAGAAATTTTTTCCACCCATTCAGACCAGGAAGACCGGGGATGAAATTAATCATTTTGTCTTAAAAGACGGTAAGGCCCTCTTTGATTCATGAGAAAGAATGAAATATCTGTAGCACAAGTGTCCACATTATCACATTCCTTAAGGTAATATCATAGAAAAAGCTTTTAGCGAACTTGATAAACCAGCTTGGAGTGTCATTAATTCAGCTGCTTGAGGCCAATTCATGCGATTTACTGATGAGGACCCACTTGGCAAGGTAATGTATATAATATCAAATTCATGAATTCTCTTAATAATAAACTTGACTAGTTATTGCAGCAAAAAAAGCAAGAATCCACATACCGAGGGGCATCTTCTTCTTGACAAATTTTATGTACGATATGTGGAGCATCACACTATATGTCTGAGTGTAGTTTTATCATCCAAGAGGACACCATAAGCGAGTAGGTCAATGCAATCAACAATTAGAATACTACTCGATATGGTAACCCCTACTCAAATATCTATAATCCAGAATAGAGAAATCACCATAATTTCTCCTGGACAAATTAGTTAAATACCTAAGACTATGCCCAAAGCAACAAGCCACTTGATTTTTAGAGACAATCACTGAACCCTCCCTCATACCAAACTCAGCCCGTTCTACCTGCACCACCTCAAGCATAATCCTCTAATCCCTTAATTAACAAACTACTTGAAGAAATGAGCCAAATGAAAATCCATATCAAACTGCTTGAAAACCAAATTGCCCAACATGTCATTGCCTCATCCCATAGAGACCAGGGCAAACTCCCTAGCCAACCTGAAGTAAACCCTAATGAACAATTGTAGGCAGTTACCTTACAAAGTGAAAAATAGTTTGACTCACCTCAACTACCTCAAATTGGCAATGAAAAGGAGGCCGAGCAGGTACAGAAACAACAAGATGAGCCACAAACCTGAACTAGTGGTGGAGAAGTCATACACCTACCATCTCCTTACCAGTCTCCTCTTCTCTTCCCACAAAGGCAATGACAGTCTAAGCTCCAAAAATAGTTCAAGATGCTCGTCTCCACTCTCAAAAATTTGTCAATTAACGCGCCTTTTATTAGCATGTGTTCCCAAATGTCAGCCTAAGCAAAATTCCTAAAGGAGATGTTTTCAACAAAAAAAAAGCTCGAGGAGTATGAAACTATTGCGCTTACTAAGCAGTGCAACACCATCTTGTAGAATAAGCTACTCGAAAAGTTAAAGGGTCCTGAGAGCTTCTTTATTCCTTTTGCTCTTGGGAATGTCCAAATTAGTAAGGCATTATGTGATCTTAGATCCAGTGTAAGTCTGATCCCCCCCTCCGTTTGTAAAAAGCTGAACATGGGCGATCGAAAATCAACTTCTATGTCTCTCTAGTTGGCCGATTGATTAATCAAATTCTCAGTTGGCATTCTTAAAGATGTTCCTTTGAAAGTCAGCAAACTGTTCATGTAACACCTAGACCCAAGTAGAGCTTGTATTTATGTATTTAGATTGAATTTATAATTTATATGAGATTTGAATCATTTATGAATGATTTTTATGGTAATATTTTACAAGTAAGAATTTGATTAAAAATAGAGGTTGGAACAAATTGCTATGGTCAAGTGGCTTGTTAGGGACCACAAATGGATAATGTGTCATGGATAATTATCTTAATTATCATGATTTAATTAATGGAAAAGAGAAGGACAATTATGGAATTAAGTTGGGAAATATTGGGAAATTCATAACTTGACGTCGGTAATGCGGATTGAGGTGAAAATTGACAAATAGGCACATAATTTCATACTCAATTTTATGGATGGATTGGATTGAACAAATACGAAGGGATTATGGAGATAATTATTTAATTTTATCTTAATCCAAGAATGAACTTCAAGTGGCTATAGCTTGAGATCGAAACGTTGTTTTGAAGTGAAATTTGAAATGAACAATTAAAACGACTTGCTTAATATTATGAGTGGAATGGATTAGGATAATTACCAAAGAAACATGCATCTTCGCAAAAGGACAAAATAATTTGGACACTTGTACAAATAATCATGAGATTTGATATGCTAATCATGAGGCCAAGATTATACCATATGAGGCGTCAACCTTAGAGATTTGTGGCTTGACTTTCTTGATTATCAAAAATGAGAAAATCTAAGATAATCCCATGCATTAAAATAATGCATTAAGAAGCCATTGAGGCGGCATGCTTGGACGTCCATGGGAGGGGATAAAATGGGATTTTTGATTTCTAAAATTCCTAAAAATTACATTACATAAGCTAATCATTTAGGGTAATTATGGAGATGAGATTTTTATCACTAAATGACAAAATCCTAGCCACATGGATGACCAAGGGGGAAGGATTTAGAGATAAAGGGATTTTTGAGATTTTACATAAGATAATTATAGATTTTACTTGGAGCAAATCAAGTCAGGTCAATTGTGCCATCAATTACCCCATGTGAGATGACAAGTGGGCCCCACAATCCAGCAAAGAATAGCAAGGGGGCAAGAGCATAGGGATGTTAACTTAGGAGTGAAAAACAAAAAAATAGAAAAAAAAAACCAAGGAGAAACCATAGGGGAAGACGTTCATTTCTTGGAGGAGAAATCCAAGGAAAAAATTCCCATGCCAAGAACCCCAAATCCTAGCAAGGGAAAGAGGAAGAAAAAGGGAGAAAGCAAGAGGAGAAAGAGGAGCAACAAAAGGAATCTAGGTTAGGAAGATTGAAACTCAAGTTGAGCTCAAATCAAGTAAGTATATCTTAGAATTTGATTCATTAAAATCCAAATTCTTTACCTATATTTACGGGTCATAGATAAGATTCATAATGAACCCCTGAAGGAAGATTAACGACCCTCTTGAATTGAGTATTGATTAAGGATTTTGCTTATTTATTAAAATTAGATGCAAATATGGGAACAAAATCCAGAAGAAAATAGTCAGAAATCCAAAATATGAATGGAACAGTAAATGGACGAATTTTAGCATGAAAATTTGTTGAAGAATTCATGATAGAGTGGTTAGGAACGACCTAATTTTTAGCTCAAAAGGGTAAGTAGGTTGTAAATTAAAAATCTGAAAAAATCAAATTGAATAAGGTTGCATGGGTGTCAGGATCAGCTAGACCAAATGATTTTTAATAATTTTTATACAAATAATTTGGAGCTAAAGATTTTATATGATGTAGAAGACATCATTAGTAACACTTGGACAAAATAAAAATTAGTTTTGGAAAGGTATGAATATACCTAATAAATAACTTGATTGGAACTATCCAAAAATAGCTGCTGCTGTCCAGCAGGGTAAAAATACTGAAATAAATATAAATACTTTATATGTTGTACTGAAAATTTTTATTTTGGTTAATTTATATAATTATAAAATTATGATAGAAATTTCATATTTAAATTCCTTAATTTGATTATGATTTGGAAATCAGAGAGATCAGTGTGTTTGATTTTAGCATCATGGACAGATTAAGGAATAAATCAAAATAAATGTTAAATTCTAGATTTTTGAGATGGAATTTAACTTATAATGGAATGTAAACAAATATCATAAATGATTATGAGTGTTAACCTATTAGAGATGGATATTAAAAAGAATGGAACTTAGGGTTATATGTATGATTCGAGTTTCATATTTTTATGATATGTATGAAACATGAATTATGCTAAAGAGGTTATGGATGATTTGGAGAGTAAAATACCCTAAATATATGTAATTTGAATGGCCAAAATGAATGGGGAAGAAAGTCCCAAATTTTGGAATTTTATGTGAACAAGGTGCCAACTTGCAAAGGGAGTCTAGAGGATCAGCGCCTAGGCACGGACATGGGACGCCCCGGCACCAGACCATAAACCTGTGAGAATTATAATTTCATGAAATTTTTTTTAATAACTATGACATGAATGTCGAAAGACATATGAGGTGTATTTGGTTGGAGGTAAAACTTTTGATAAAAAATTTTTGTGGTAGAAGTTGTCAAATTAATAGAAAAGATATAATAAGGGTAATGATGAGGAGTAAAGAGAATAAAGTTAAAATAGATAGGTTAGTTGTATGGGTAGATGCAAAGAAATAATTGAAAAGTAGGGTAATTTGGATAAAAAATGTGAAAAAATAATTAAAAAATAGAGCAGTTATGGAGGGTGAAAAGTTTTTAGTTGAAAAGTTTTGGCCCCAAACAAACACACCCATAGATATTCAGAAATGATTATGACATGAATGATAAATGGTAAATGCAATCCATATGGATGAATGATTGCTACGCAAGTGATCTTTGAATAAAATGAATTGTGGATTGGAAAACTATATGTGTGCGAGCAAATGAAATGTTATGAATGCAATGTCATTCTTATGTATAGGTAAAGGCAAAGAAAAGATTGAGTAAAGATCAAGGAAACTAAGGTAAGCAAGCAATTTTCTAAAAACTTCTTGTTTTTGGATTTGCAAAGGTGTGATTTAAATTCTTATTAATGTATTTAAGGATGGTCATTCCTTTACTTTGGTTTGCAATGAAATGATATTTCTCTAACTGATTTCTATAATGCTTTCTGAAGTATTCTTAGAAAATGATGATTCATGAATTTGTGAATGGAAAATCATGTTGGCATGTCGTGGCAAGGATCATGTTTATGAAAAGTCCATGTGCACAAAGCATGAGGTCCACCTCAAGGCAGTAAGAGGACCGAGATCCCTCATGAGTGTAGCCGAGTCGCTAAGAAGAGGGCCGAGGGTCGACGGCGCCTCCCTATGTGGGAGAGAGGAATGAGCCGGATGGTTGCCTAGTGATAAGTCTAAAAATTTTCAGTTAATTCTATGTTAAATGCACACCGTTAAGTATTAAAATGTTAGTTAAATGCATATTTTAAGCGAAATTTTATGAAAATCATATTTTTTTATAGAATCTTTAATTTTAATATAAAATGGGTCATTTTTGCAATATTTTGGGAAATATGAAATTATAAAAATAATTAGACAAGCTAAAAGGGATTAAATAGGCTAACTTTGAAATATGGGTATAAAGTAAACTATTATGAAACCTTAAAAAAATATATATATATAGGGGATTAAAAAAAAAGAAAAAGAAAAAGTAAATTAAACAATTTTTTTGCGAGCTTATTAATTATATTTTCGTGCTTTGCATGTGCACGGTTACTGGAACGCCATCGGAGCACCATAAAATGGTGCTCCATCTTCCCCAATCCGGCAGCCATGACAAACCGGCAGCAGGACCGAGCAAGCTCTGGCCTCTATCTCTCCCAAACCGAAGCCACCGTCCGATCAGCCATGTTAGCATGCAGCTCCTCTTCTCCGGCCAAGGCAGCAGCTCGCCCCACCGGAATCCGCCTGCAAATTCAGCCGTGGCAGCAAATCCGCCAGCCACCAAGTCCAAAGCACCGAACTGCAACAGAAATATCCAGCCCCATCGCCTCCGTCCACGGCAACCAGAAAACCAGCAGCTCCACCATCTTCCCAAAACAGCGGCAGCCTCATCTTCTCCGAGTCTGGCAGCAAGCTCGCGTCTAGCAAAACAGGAAATGACCTGCCTCATTCATCGTCGGCACCCATGGCTGAAAACCGCATCTTCCCCAAAAATCCGACCAGAACCAGCTCCCTCAAAAATCCATCTTCCCAAACCGACGAGAGCTATGGGACCCACCTCCGCATTAGCCATTAGAGGCAACCAGGAAACCCACCTCAAAGCACCGGCTGTCACCTTCCATCATCTCCGGCAAAACGATCGTT